>OZ025291.1:110314459-110914459 GCA_964019185.1 Maratus speculifer
GCCCTAAAAAGAATCTGCACGTTCGTAAAGAGACGATCGAAAGTCCGATGCAGTTGGTCAATTTACTCGGCCATTTCAGTCAACGTAAATCGAAATGCAGTTTTACTTTCGAAAATCCGCTGGAAGTTCAAGGTGCGACCGACCGACATTTTTACGTGGCCCTGTCTCTGCCGCCGCTCTACCGCCTGGTCTTGGCCGCCCAGTGGGACGGAGGATTATTGGAATTTGTGAATCAGGAGTACAGCGTCGTGGATCCGAGCCTGCTCGTTCCCTGGGCGGAAAAATATCACGGCGTCTGGGGAATTCGAATTTCTAATCTGCCGGACTTGGGGAAGAACATCGTGTTGCCTGTTCAGAAAAACTATCGACCCGTTTCTAAGCCGACCGATAAGTACGTGTGTCTGCTGAAAGGCCAAAAACTGTATTTCGAGGAAACAAATGAGGAGGAGGAGGAGGACGAGGACGATTGGGTGATGGATCAGGCACATCGAGGAAACCTGTTTTTCGATTGCATTGGACGAGAAATTTGGATCCCGACTCCATTGCAACAGAAATTTATCAATTCGGCAAAACCCCTGAAAGATCAAATTCTGGACTTGGAATCGAAATTGTCTCGAGCCAACGACGAACTGGATGAATACAAGTATGATCAAGATTACTTGAGAGATGAAAATCGTCAGTTGAAAAGGCGTATGAAAGAATCTGAAGAAGAATTGAAACGGCTACAAAAAAAACATATAAAAGTGTTGGAAAGAGAAAATGAGGTTTTAAGATTGGAATTGAAAAATCAAAAATAATGTATCTTTAATATCCTTAAAAAAAAAAAAAAAAAAAAAAAAAAAAAAAAAAAATTTTTTTTTTTTTTTTTTTTTTAAATATGTATGCATTTTTATATAAAAGAGGTTACAAATGTTTCAATTTATACATTCATCCTTACCAGTCGTTGTTCAACATGATTGTTGTCGCTATTGATACCAGTGGCTCTACCAGGGACGATCGCTATGCCTCGCGTTATAGAGAAACAATACATCAAGTTTTAATTCATTTAAATCCGCCAATACGTGTAATTTATTGGAATGATCATGTTACATATAATGAAATTGTTCATGAAATAACTAAAAATATTTGCAATTTCAAGTCTAGTGGGTGTACTACACCTCGTTGTTTTATAGAAAAATTGCCGACTGATAACCCCATTGAGTTATACATTTTTACCGATGGATGTATTTTCGAAACAGATGTCCGCGATTGTCGTTATGTTTTGAAAAGGAAAAATCTTCAGTTTGAAAACGTTCATTTATATTATATCGGCATTGAATCTCTGATGAATTTGAAATTTACTGATCTGTTTGCGGATTATCCTAAGACTATTCAAATCAATCAAAATTTCGTAGGTTGTGTGGAACCGGGTTTAATTAACTTTGATAACATCACCTATAAGTATATTATGCGTGATGATTCGTTTAAAGCAACCATCTTAACCCAAATCAATTCACCCAACGTGAATAAATCAGAGTTAAAAAATCAGCTAAATTTACTCACTTATCGCATTTTAAAAGAACATTTCGAAAATAAACTAAAAATTCAATCGTTTTATATTAAACAAAATGTAAAAGGATGTATCGATTATGTTAGAAAGCATTCATATAATTCTGAAAAATCGCATTTTCAAAGTAAAATGTCTGACATTTTAAAATTATTCGATGAAAACATAGATACTTATTCTTTGGAACATTTTAAACCAGCCACAAACTATACTTTGGTATGTGACGAAGAAAGACAGGAAGAGCAGGTTGAAGGTAATCGAAAAGAGGAAAACGAACCGCCGTTAGATAGCAAACTCTTAACTTGCGATATTTTGTTGCAACATTGTAAACTTCCTTGCATCCCTCTCAAAATTTGCACGGATGACGTTTGGCTCGATAAAAAAATTTTGCGAAATCCATTTTCACTCTTAGAATCCGATACCCTTATCGAACGAATCGTCAAAAGAATAGAACCGTACGTAATGGATTATAAAAATGTGTATACTCGACTCGAGAATCCTAAAGTATCTCCTTTCTCCAGAGATAGTTTGCAAGGCGTTTACGTACTACATAATGATAGTATTGATGTGCAAGATATGATTAAGCATAACAATTATGTTTTATCAACTTTTTTTCAAAACAGATTGCCCGGAAAACCTATTCTTTGGCATATGATTTTTCTATACATAATGGCTTTGAGAAGATTTCCAGAAATGAAAGACGTTTTCTTTGAAGAAATTCGGTTTTTAGGCCAACAGGATAAGTATTTCATAACTTTGGTACCTTATCTAAATCCAATTATAGTGGAAGATTTAAATTGTTGTTTCTGGTATGTCGCTCACGTATGCCATAAAGCGTTTCCCAACAACCGAAAGAATGTGCTTCGAAAGCCGGATTTCATATCAGGAGTTTTTCTTGAATTTTACAGAAATGTTTACGAAAAAGACTACACCGATCCTCCTGAATTACCTGAATGGCAATTATGGCATATGTTAAGGCGTGATAAAACGGCCATTTTTCGTATTTTATCACATTATTTTCGTCATGAAGAAGTAGTTGGTCTGGAAAAGGCATTTCAAATCATTTTGTTAAGAGAAAAAAAACAACTCACTCATGAACCCCCTAAAGAATTGAAGTTTCTTTCTCATTTCAGTTTGGAAAAAGTTTTGGATGTATATGTAAAATCTCTGAAAGCAAAAGATCACTTTGTTGACTTTAAAACGATGAAAACCGAAAGCATTAGCCTATATGAAGACGAAGACTCTAAAATTGACATGTTATCTCATGTTCAGATAAATCCCGAAACTTGTCATCCTTATATAACATGTCAAATCACCGGTAAACATTGGAAAGAATGTATCGGTGAATATAATGTACAAAAACGCTCTTAAGTACGTTTATTCAAAAGATTTTGTGAAAATTATCAAAAATATCCAGATAATAGCGATCAGTTACTATGTTTCTTAAACATGTATATTTTTGAACAGAAAAATGAAATTCCAGAAGTATTTGGTATAAATGTTAGAAAAGAATTGGAGAAAATTTTCAATATTTTTAAACCCATAATGAGCTTGTACACTTGTAAAGAATACCTATACAAGGCGAATACATATTTTAGCGAAGATTATCGAGAAAAAAGTGAAAGAGAAATGCAAAAAATACCAATAAAAGTTTAAAAAAAAATAACAATAATCGTATTAAAAAAAAAAAAAAAAAAAAAAAAAAAAATTTTTTTTTTTTTTTTTTTTGGAGAATTATAATGAAACCTTGCATATTACAAAATAGTTTCAAGTTTTTAAAAATGTTATTTTATGATGATTGTAAAAATTATACTTTAAAAAATGACGGGGTTGAAATAGTGGAAAATGTTTTAAATGACGATTGTGGTGGTTACTCCATAACCCCCCCATATGTTTAATTTAATTCATTTTTATTAGCCATTTTATTTCATATCACCTTCCTTTTTATTAATGTTCTCAATTTAAATTTAATTTCGGTTTCGCTTATTTTCATATCGTCGCCTGTAATGTTTTCTTTCTTACTTAGCTTTCGAATGTTCCAAGCCGGTAAAATTCTGTTTGAAATCATTCCTTCCGGTTTTAAATTTGTTCGAGAACATTCTCGCTATTTCTTTTGGGTGGAACTTCCGTTTATTCGGACACACCCCTAACCTATCAAATTAAATTTCACAGGTGACGTATTTCAAGCCGTTAAGTACATGGCCACCGGCTTTGGCCTCTCCTCTTAAGATGGTTATCAATTTTATTCTTATTAGTTACATATCTTTTCATACTGTATATTGTAATTTGGCTTAGTTTTTCCTCACCCCCTCTGTTGCTCACTGCCAAATTGGCGTATTTTGCATTTACAATAACCCTTTCTCTTTTTCCCCTGGGCTCGCGGCCACCTGCGTCAGTTGCGCCGATAGACACCTGCTGTGATGGATGCAGTCGTATGATTGAAAGTTTTTAGTGTAATTTCGGGGCCGAGGTGCTCCCCCGTTAACGAAGGATGGAACGGTTTTTTTTTGTTATGTTGAGATTATTACGATGCTGATTTTTAAGTGCGGCAAAGAAAAAGTGCTGCCCTCAAAATGCATCTAGGAAAGTGATGTTGATTTCTGTTAAGCAACGAAGAGCAAACCTTTTGTTTCAAAGGATCCTGAAAGTATTTTTGTTGTGCACTCTGTTTGGATATGCGTATTAAATAAGGTGACGTCGTGAAGCCTTTTATGTGTTGCTCTATTGATGCCACTTTTAACTAAAGAAGGTTGTCGACATGTTTATTCTAAATAGTTTTATTCTTCATCTTTTCGTCCAAAATTTTCGTCGAATATTTATGTGATCAATTCTTTAATTGTGCTTTTATATGTTCTCAATCCTCTAAAAAAAAACAAGTAGAGGTGAAGAACGTGTGCTTTAAGAGGTGAACATTTTTCTTTCATCAAGTGAACATATTTGATTCTCATAAAGTTTTTACTTCATTATTTTGCCCAATTTTATATATATAATTTTTGAATACCCAAGGGGCGTTATGAAGAAAATATTGGTTTGTATCTATGCAAAATGAAATATAATATATTTTGTTTTTTTTTGAAAGTTCATATTATGAAAGTTGCTCTTTTTCAAGAAGAAATAATATTATATTCTCCTTTTATGTCATGAGAAAATTTATAATTTACATCCTGTTGAGATATCTAAATTATATTATTGACAAAGAATTTTTATTGCTTAGAGATAGCAATTGTTGTGATTAGCATATATTATGATATGGTTTTTCTTATGAAGAGAGAGATTAATATGTACGAGTCAAAATAATATAAATATGTGAAGAAATATTTATTCATAAAAAAAGTAAAAACAGGTTCTTCATGAAATAAAAATAGTTTTTCTTCAAATTTTGTGTGCATAATAATTTATTGTGCCTATTGTCTGGATTTATTTGTCATCAACATCCAAGGACTTGACAGGTAACCTTTTTACCTTTTCAATTTTATATTTTTTTAACTTTATGTTTGACATTTTATGTCATCATGGATAAAGAATATTTTTATTGTTTTTTAAGTGAAGTAAGGATGGTCACGTGGGTCGTTTGCAGGCCCCCATTCTCCGCGATGTGCTGTCATTATCACGATCACTTTGGCCTAATTGTGGGTAGAGGCAAATAAAAAGTGCTTTCTCCACTTTCAAATAAACATAACATATAATTTCCTTTGGTGCCGTGACCAACGCTTGAACAATTACAATTATTTTTTTGAACACGGCATCTTATAATTTCCTGTGGTGCCGTCACCAAAGCGTATCCAACATTCCATGACCATCCATTTTTCCTTTGCCACCATCATATTTTTGTTATATTTATACATATTGTCGTCATTATCTTCAGTTAATTCTTCATTATTTTTCAAGTTATTTTCTTCATACATTGATATTATTAATTATATTATTATTGAGAGTGGTGCAGTAATTAATTGCAACATATTGATTCTATACTGAAATAATATTTTTCTGGAGCAGTGCATGATATATATATAACATAATTTTTCCATATATATTTTTTCTTGTCTTGCTATATTTTGCAACTAATATATATATGCATTATTTAACGGAGGTACTGGTAAAAATTATTGTTCATGCTAAGATAAATTATTCTTCTTGTCATACATATAATAATTTATGTTTTGAGCCATATTATATATAAATATTTACATAAAATATTTGGGTCTTATATTCTTCATATGATACTAATATGTTAGTATACGTTTTCTTCTTTTTTTTTACATATAAAAATGATGTATGAAGTAAATGAAAGTCATCAATATTTTAAGTAACGGGTCAATTTATATATATTGTTCATCATAGGACCTGCCAAATAACCAAATTTATCATGTCATACATTGAGTTCTTATATTAATTATTTCATCATGCCTCCAAAAGCCAAACTAAATATTGCAATCCAACCTTTCGACGGTAACCCTCAGACTGTAGAATTTTTCTTCGATCAATTATCTGACTTACAGGAACTAAATAACTTTACAGACAAGGAACTTTTTGTTCTCTTTAAATCAAAACTTGAGGGCACCGCCTTACTCTTCTTTCTGGAAACTCAGTCACAGCTCAAGAACTCTAATTTTAGTGAAATTCGAAAGGCATTTATAGACTATTTCTTACCCACAAAAAAGTCTGTTTCTCTAAAATCTTTACAGAACTTGACCTTAGATTCAAATGAATCAGTTAAAAATTTTGCTTTTCGGTTGGATAAACAACTTCGACTTGCTTATCCAAAATTGGATCTTTCTGCTCTTAATTCATTAAAGTTTACTCATTTTCTTGAGGCTTTACCTAAGCAAATCAAACGTAAAATCTTAGAAGAAAATATTACGTCCTTCGAATTAGCTCTTGAACGAGCAACTTTTCTTCAAAATATTTATGACTCTCCCCCTAAAAAATCTTATGAAAATTTTAATCAAGCCTATTGTATCGATTCTGAAAATGTCCACGATAATTCTAGTAATACTCTTCATAAAACTCCTATAAAGCATACGAAGGATAAAATTTATCACAATTCTCAAACCAACTACTCTCCTTTACAAACTCAAAAGGACAGTTCTCATACTTCTCGTAATTTTCAAAGAAGACCTAGGACATTTTCGCCTTCTCCACCGAGACAAGAGGCTACAAATAAACGTAACAATAATTTTCGTCATCAAAACTTTCACCGGAAACGTCCTTATCAACCAACCTTTGACAAATATTCTCACAAAAAAAATTCTACATCCTTTTATCACAGACGAGATGTTGTGCAGTGTGCGTTCTGTGGGAAATTTAATCATCGTATGGACTCATGCTACAAATTCAAAAACATTATTGGTAATTCTAATCAAAACTCTTCAACTCAGGTTTCGTCTCACCCTTACAGAAAGAAAAGCCACACCTCTTCTTCTGAAAACAAAAATAATGTTTACCATTTAAACAAATAAGGGAGACTGGTTCTACTGACCGCCTTCTCTCCCGTAATTCTCATTCAGGGTCAGTACACTTTAACAACAACAACAACAAACAACAACAACTTGACAAACGCTCTTCAGTCACTTTAGTGTCATCCACAGCTGTCCAAACTTCTCCTATGACATCTAAATTTAACAAATCTTCTTGTTCATATAATTCTTTGCCTTCCAAACAAAATTTTCAAATCAACGATGACATACAAGAAAATCATGTCATATGCAGTTCTTTTAACAACTCTTATGTTCTTCCATGCATCCTAATAAATGTTCAACATAATGAAATCGCCACATTAATAGATACTGGATCAAGTTTATCTCTCTTGGATGAAGAATGCTTTAATAGCATTAAATCCAGGCTTCATTACAAATTTTTATCCAGAAATGTATCAGTTTCCACCATAAATTCTAAGGTCTTCTTCAAAGGATGCATAGAGATAGCTTTTAAGATTGATAAATATTTTTTTCATCATGTATTTTACCTTACAAAAATTCAAAATGTTCACTTTCAAGCCATACTTGGCTTTGAGTTTATTAACAAGCATTCTATTACTATTTCTCCAAGTTTTAAGTCTATCCTAATTAAGGACAAACACATTCCTTTTCAAAGTTATAATGAATCTCCTACTTGCTATTTTATGAATTCTGAATATAATTATGTGAATTCAAATGTACCATATTCTCTTGATGCACACAGAATGCCTTCTTATGAAAGGCCTATATCAAATAATCTAACGAGTGATACTTACATTGATAATACTTGTGCAAATTGTGATAATTCAAGTTTGCAGTTGTCCAACAATTATACAACCTATCCTTATTGTTATAATGTTCAAAATAATGGTTTGTTTACAAATAATATGGCTCATTCTGCTATGAATTTTCATAATCCTTATATTGATGGTCATTCTACTTATTTTTCTAATTATTTTCCAACTGATTATGCTAATGTGGTGAATTATGTGTCTACTAATGATAATAATATTCCTAGCAAGAATTTCTCAGCTGAGAATACTAATGATGGTAACTATTTTGGTGAAAAGCAAACTCATTTAAGTATTGGTGACAAAGTTTTGGTGAGTTCCAACATGGTACAATTACTCAATAGAGAATTAATACCTCCTAATTCTTTTGTGTATTTACATGTGAAGTATCTGAATCCTCCATCTGAATATTTTGTTTTCAAACCAAATTTAAAAAATAAAGGTCTTATATTACATGAATCATTGCACTCAAAATCTTCCATTCAAAATGATTTATTTTTGGTTGTATGTCAGAATATTTCAAAGCTCGATATTCATTTAAATAAAAATTCAATTATTGGTGAATGTATCAATGTAGATGAAAAAGATATTGAAGAATACTCTTTTGATTTAGAATTTGAAAACGAATATTGTACTTTAATTTTGCCATCTGAAGAGATTAAGAGAAAACGTATTCAAGAATTATCTCCAAATGACTTTGATCTTAAACATTTACCTCTTCATGAAAGGGAAGCTTTAACAAAATTATTATGTAGTAAAGCGCTTGCTTTTTCAAAATCTCTTGACACTTTAGGTCATACTGACCTGGTCAATCCTCAGTTTACCATGTTAAATTCTCATCCAGTAAAAACATTACCTTTTCCTGTACCTCAAGCACTCGAGCAAGAAGCTCTTGACCAAATTCATCAAATGTTGAACGCTGGTATTATTGAGAGGTCAAATTCATCTTGGGCGTGTCCCATGCTTCTTATTAAAAAAAAGAGAACTGATATGTCTAAGCCTCAAAAGTATCGTTTGGCTCTTGATTTAAGATTGTTAAATTCCATAATAATTCCATCTTCATATCCTCTTCCTAGAATTCAAAATCTATTGGTGCAGTTGTCAAAATTTAAATATTATACAACTCTTGACTTACCCTCTGCATATTGGCAGATTGCTGTACCTAAAGATATGCAAGATAAACTTAGTTTTACTACTCCATGGGGAATTTTTACCTATTTACGTTTAGTATTTGGCTTGAAGACGGCCGCCAGCACTTTCCAACAATTAATCGACTCTGTGATTCAATTATCTCAGATTGACTCCTGTTATGCATATCAAGATGATATAGTAGTGGGCGCTAATTCATTTGAAGAAATGACCATGAAACTCACAAAGTTATTAGACACCCTTATTGCTAATAACATTACTTTGTCTCCTGAAAAGTGTACCTTTATGCAAACTAGTATTAACTTTTTGGGTTTCCAACTTACAGATCATAAAATTCTTCCTATTACAAGTAACATTTTAAAAATTACTTCCTTTCCAACGCCTAAAACCAAGAGGCAAACAAAGAGTTTTATCGGCTTGTGTTCATTTTATAGATCAATTATACCTAATTTTTCTAATTTGATTACTCCTCTCATTGAAGTCACCAAACCTAAAAATAAGTTTTCTTGGAAATCTGAACAAGAAAATGCATTTAAAAAATTACAGGACATTTTCTTTCATAAACCTATGCTCAATCTTCCTATCTGGAATGAAACATTTTATGTTAATACAGATGCCTCAAAAACAGCAATATCAGCTGTTCTTATGCAGAAATTTGATGGTGAACTAAAACCTATCTCCTATTATTCTAAAACTCTATCTCAATCAGAAAGACACTACCCTGCCATCAAATTGGAACTTTATGCCATTTACAAAGGCATAACTGCTTTTAAATACTATATTTTTGGTCGACCCTTTATTCTACTATCTGATGCCAAACCACTTAATAATTATAAAAAAGCTACATCACCTGCTGATATTACTACTCGTTGGATGTTAGAACTGTCAGAATACTCGTACACATTCCAACATGTTCCAGGCAAAGAAAATGTCTTGGCAGATTTTCTGAGTAGAACTCCTCACATTCCTACTGAAGATCTCAATAATAATCCAGATCTTATTTCTTCACAAGAACCTCTACCTATTGTTGATAATCAAAACGATTTACATAATGACATTCCTCACTTTCCATGTGGTTTAGTTGACAAAATCCACCATACATGTCATCTTCAAAGTGACTCTTCACTTCTAACTAAGGATAATAACCAAGATCCTTTATTAGAAATTCTTGATCACACCATCTTCTCTGAACAACAGAAGGACCCAAAAATCAAACAAATTTATGAAGACCTTAAAAATAACAAAAAATCTAAAAGTTTAAATGGCTACTATATTAATCCAAGTAATGAGTTACTTTGTTATAATGGTCATTTCTCTTCAGAAGATATCGAGCTACACAAAGCTGTTTTACCTCTATCACTTCGAGCAAAGGCCTTAAGAATTGCTCATATTACTCATACTGGAATTCATAAAACCATTGTTAATTTAAAGAAAAGATTTACCTGGAAAACCCTTGTTTCAGATACCATTAATTATGTCAACTCTTGTGAAATTTGTTTAGTAAATAAGAATCATAAAAAAAACACTGCTCCATACCTACCTGCACCACTCCCAACAGCTCCCAATCAAAAGGTCTCTATGGATTTACTCGGCCCATTGAGAAATCGTCAATATGTGTTGACCATGATAGACCATTTCTCTCGTCATTTAGAATTATATGTCTTGAATAATATCAGTGCTGAGTCAGTTACAAAAGCCTTATTGCATTATATTTCCACTCATGGAAAACCCGAATTAACTCTCACTGATCATGGTTCTCAATTTACGAGTGATATGTTTTCATATTTTAACAAAAAGCTTGGCATTAAATTGGAGCATAGTTCTGTAGCCCATCCCCAAGCTAACGGTTTAAGTGAACGAGTCAATTCTCAAATAAAATCGTCTGTGAACACAATGGCTTCACAAGGATGTGATGTACCCACTGCTCTAAAAATTCATCAATCCATATATAACGCTACACCTCATCCAGCTACAAAGTTCTCCCCAAATCTTCTTCATTTTGGCAGAGAAATAAATGATATTTATTCCAATTATAAATCTCAAGTTTCATGGAAAATTCTCAACACTGCATATGAAATTCATAAATTGATGGATGTTATTGAAAAAATATACTATCAAGCTTACAAGAATAACGAATCATCCAGACAAAAGGTGTACCAAAAATCCAGAGAAAAATTAAAGTTTTCCAACATCAATGTTAATGACATTGTTTACGTAAAATTTCCCAATGTGTTTAACAAAAAGATACAAGGCCCATACGTGGTCAAGAAAATAATTTCTCCTGTGCTCATTCAAATTCAAGATCCCAATAATAGTCATGCTTCACCAATGTTGATTCACACTAATCGAATCTTGAAGCTTCAAAAGAGAAATGAAGCACTGCAACATCCTTCAGTTTCTTCAAAAGGTGCATCACATGATCAACCAGCTGTTGATAATGCATCCTCCACTCCTGTGAGACAACACTCTTCTATTCAAGTTTCAAATCATGATGCAGCTTGTAATACTTCTCCTCAAATTCTTTCTTCTTCTAAATGCCAGCAAACATCTTCATGTTCCAGTAAATCGGTACTGTCACAAGCTCCTCCTGATAGCACTCATACTGGTGCTAAAAACAAATCCACTCAATATAGAAGTTATGATCTTCGTCCTCGCAATCATAAACTACATAAAAAATAGACTAACTCTCTTTTTCCTTTTACAGGATGACTTTTGCTTTGTAATATATTCAGTCGAAGCTAGCCGCACTGATTGTCCAGCAAGAAGAATCGCTATGTAATTTTTTTTTCTTTTCTCCAGGCTGCAGGCAGCTGTTATTATTTTTTTTCATTTTATTTAAGTCTTCTTCTCCCTGGTACAACTCAACGGTCATCCTCGGGATGTATGTATGATTTTCAATAGTTTTATTATTTACTGTATTTATCTATAGGTCATAATTATTACAATATATACATATAATCTCATGGATACCATACTCTACTACTGTTAAATCTTATAAAGTCTTTATTACAATAGTTGATGCAAAAAAAAAAATTGAGAAAGAATTTGTCTTTTATATCCTTGTTATAATATTATGTCATTATTTAAAGTTATTTTTGACAAATGTTTCATTCTAATAAGAAAGGTGAAATTGTAGTTGATATAAGGTAAACATAAAAATGAGTACTTATCAAATTATTTTCCCTATTGTGTCTTTTCCTTACAATGCATGCATGCTTTAACATTTAACCTCTTTTGATAAAAAAAAAAGAGAGAAAGTGCATGATAAACTTATTCATACTAATATTTTCTTCTCTTCTTGTTGAAATATAGAAAGTGAATGACTCACCATAAGTAGTATATAATATTTTTTTTTGTATACTTTTGAGTGTTTATACTTTGGATCCAAAGATGTTTAATGAGTCATTATATATATTTATATAAAGCAAATTCTTGATTTATGACAAATGCAAAAGTGATCACTTACTTAATTTTTTTAAAAATGTTTGAAAATTTACAAGTAAATATGTTCTAGATATCTTCTATATAGAAATTTTGACATAATTGATTTTTGTTTGTAAGTTGACATATTCATATAAATTTCTTCCTCTTTCAAAATATTAAACATCTTATGTTTTATGTTTATTTTGAATGAAGTATAGTATTGAAGATATTTATGCAATTATTGTCAATTTATTTTGAAAATGTTCAAGAATATGCCTTTATGAGAGCGTAAAAATTATCTCTTTGAAAATTATTATATTCACTTTGAAGATATTTTTATTGGAAAATAATATCATGCTTTTATTACCATTCTTTTTGCAACTTAATTAATTTTATTTTCTGTGAAAATGTGTTATTGAATAATACTAAAGTTTATTCATTTAAGATTTATTGAAAATGTAAAAGGCTATGTGGTGATATAAGTAAATATTTTTTTATGAGAGCCTAACTAATCTCTCTGCACCATTTATATATATATTTTTTTATTGTTCAATTTTCAACTTACAAATTCATTCAAGTCATCATGTACTATTTGAAACCATATATTTTATATATAGTTATAACATGATTCATATACAGTTATAGTATGCTTCATTTTGTTGATAGCTAAGAATATAAATATACATATTATTGTGTAATCAAATATTGTGACATATGTTAAAGCATTCTACTATTGTGGTGCTTTCTGCACAGCCTAACAAGAGACTCTACAAAGTTATGGACTGTTGTTCTGCACATAGACTTTAATTTTTTTGATATATGATAGATACCTCTGAAAGAAACTTTATATACCTTTCATGTTAACATTTACTACAGTTGGTATATTTTCATAAGGATTACTATCATAACAGTAATTATTTTTTTTATTATTTAAATATCATGTACAACAATTATGTATATTTTTATAACTATTTCTGATATTTATTTTGTGTAATTATTTAGTATATTTGTACATGTGTTAGAAAATATTGTCTCGATGAAAAATTGTCATTTTTGTCATCTCACCAATATTTTCTTTTGGGGGACCCTGGGTAATATGTGGTGGTTACTCCATAACCCCCCCATATGTTTAATTTAATTCATTTTTATTAGCCATTTTATTTCATATCACCTTCCTTTTTATTAATGTTCTCAATTTAAATTTAATTTCGGTTTCGCTTATTTTCATATCGTCGCCTGTAATGTTTTCTTTCTTACTTAGCTTTCGAATGTTCCAAGCCGGTAAAATTCTGTTTGAAATCATTCCTTCCGGTTTTAAATTTGTTCGAGAACATTCTCGCTATTTCTTTTGGGTGGAACTTCCGTTTATTCGGACACACCCCTAACCTATCAAATTAAATTTCACAGGTGACGTATTTCAAGCCGTTAAGTACATGGCCACCGGCTTTGGCCTCTCCTCTTAAGATGGTTATCAATTTTATTCTTATTAGTTACATATCTTTTCATACTGTATATTGTAATTTGGCTTAGTTTTTCCTCACCCCCTCTGTTGCTCACTGCCAAATTGGCGTATTTTGCATTTACAATAACCCTTTCTCTTTTTCCCCTGGGCTCGCGGCCACCTGCGTCAGTTGCGCCGATAGACACCTGCTGTGATGGATGCAGTCGTATGATTGAAAGTTTTTAGTGTAATTTCGGGGCCGAGGTGCTCCCCCGTTAACGAAGGATGGAACGGTTTTTTTTTTTGTTATGTTGAGATTATTACGATGCTGATTTTTAAGTGCGGCAAAGAAAAAGTGCTGCCCTCAAAATGCATCTAGGAAAGTGATGTTGATTTCTGTTAAGCAACGAGGAGCAAACCTTTTGTTTCAAAGGATCCTGAAAGTATTTTTGTTGTGCACTCTGTTTGGATATGCGTATTAAATAAGGTGACGTCGTGAAGCCTTTTATGTGTTGCTCTATTGATGCCACTTTTAACTAAAGAAGGTTGTCGACATGTTTATTCTAAATAGTTTTATTCTTCATCTTTTCGTCCAAAATTTTCGTCGAATATTTATGTGATCAATTCTTTAATTGTGCTTTTATATGTTCTCAATCCTCTAAAAAAAAACAAGTAGAGGTGAAGAACGTGTGCTTTAAGAGGTGAACATTTTTCTTTCATCAAGTGAACATATTTGATTCTCATAAAGTTTTTACTTCATTATTTTGCCCAATTTTATATATATAATTTTTGAATACCCAAGGGGCGTTATGAAGAAAATATTGGTTTGTATCTATGCAAAATGAAATATAATATATTTTGTTTTTTTTTGAAAGTTCATATTATGAAAGTTGCTCTTTTTCAAGAAGAAATAATATTATATTCTCCTTTTATGTCATGAGAAAATTTATAATTTACATCCTGTTGAGATATCTAAATTATATTATTGACAAAGAATTTTTATTGCTTAGAGATAGCAATTGTTGTGATTAGCATATATTATGATATGGTTTTTCTTATGAAGAGAGAGATTAATATGTACGAGTCAAAATAATATAAATATGTGAAGAAATATTTATTCATAAAAAAAGTAAAAACAGGTTCTTCATGAAATAAAAATAGTTTTTCTTCAAATTTTGTGTGCATAATAATTTATTGTGCCTATTGTCTGGATTTATTTGTCATCAACATCCAAGGACTTGACAGGTAACCTTTTTACCTTTTCAATTTTATATTTTTTTAACTTTATGTTTGACATTTTATGTCATCATGGATAAAGAATATTTTTATTGTTTTTTAAGTGAAGTAAGGATGGTCACGTGGGTCGTTTGCAGGCCCCCATTCTCCGCGATGTGCTGTCATTATCACGATCACTTTGGCCTAATTGTGGGTAGAGGCAAATAAAAAGTGCTTTCTCCACTTTCAAATAAACATAACAGACGATGACATTACTAAACTCAAAAAACTGATGTGGGAATGGCTTAATTACAAAACCAAACATTTAAAGAAGCCTGTCGAACAAAATAAACCGCATACTTTTGTCTCATTATTTCAATTGATGCCTAAACACGGAATGTTATTTCAGCATTGGGATTTTGGGCAAAATCCATTATCGTGGGATATACGGCAAAACGAAAACGTAATTAAAAAGTTTGCATCAATATGGAATACATGCGATTTATTAACAAGTTTTGATGGAATCAGCGTTTCTCTTCCATGTGAATATACAAACCGAGGTTGGTATAATGAAAATAAAGAATGGTTTCACAGCGATCAATGTTTTAAACGAAATAATTTTGAATGTGTACAAGGTTTAGTAAATATTTATGATGTGAATGAAGGAGATGCAACTTTAAGAGTATTAAAAGGAAGTCATCAATTACATGGAAAGTTTCAAGAAAAATTTCAAATAAAAGATTCGAGTGATTGGCACAAGCTAACTGCAGAAGAAAAAGATTTTTACATTCAAAACTTGGGACTCGCTTCAGATATTTGTGTTAAAGCAAAAGCTGGTTCATTAGTGTTATGGGATAGTCGAACTATTCATCAAGGGGTTGAACCTCAGAGAGACAGATTAAATATAAATATTCGGTGTGCGCCTTATGTTTGTATGACTCCAGCTACTCTCGCAAAAAAATCACAAATTGAAAAGAGGATTCGTTACTTTGAAGAAAGGAGAACTTGCAATCATTGGCCGCATAAAGTTAGAGTTTTTCCAATAATACCTCAAATGTATGGTCAACCTGTTCCTCACATCGAAAAAGATGTTTTAATAGTTACTGAAAAGATGAAAGATTTAGTGGGTTATAAATACCTAAATTTATAATACCATTTTCCCAAACATTTTTAAAATTTCTTATCTAATAAAAATAATATAGACAAAAAAAAAAAAAAAAAAAAAAAAAAAAATTTTTTTTTTTTTTTTTTTTTTTTTTAAATATAAATAGAAAGAAGATACATCTTTTATTGTTATGGATTATTCTCTCGTGGTTGCAAGTATCCAGAGTAATAGGGTGCTTTCAAATGCAGTACAAGATTTGGAAAAACGAACGCACGCTTTAAATTTAATAACACCCGAATGGAAATCTCGTATTGAAAACACTCATGTTTATCAGCTGCATTCGAAGGGAAATGCTACATATTTGGGAGGTCGTTTGCGTTGTAACGAAATGTTTGAAAGGGTTCTTGGGGGGTATTTAAGCATCGAAACGCTAAAATGCCCAAATGAAATGTACCATGTTATCGTAGCTGGTGAATGGTGTCTCGAAAGAAAAGGAAATGATTTTTCTATAATTTCTCGGGAATGTGAACCTCTTCGACTTATCGCATCGTCTATGCGAGTTGATTCAGGAAGTAAACTTCATGTCGGTGGTCGATTTTTTATTAGAATTTGTAAACCGAGGTTTTGTCATAGCTGTACACAAAAACACTCGGATCATAAAGTTCCAATCGCTGATAAAAATTGGTGTGTAAACAGTTTAAGAGTATTTGATGGAAATAACATGAAAAACACATTCGCTAGAAATTTACAAGAAGATTTGCTCCAACTGGGTAAATTTATGGGTATTATGTACGTGATAGTAGATAGACGAATAACTTATGGACCTAATACATATAAAATTGGTGGTATTATTCATGAGTTAATTGTCTTTCAAACCTCTGGTCTGTTGCCTCCGGCCTCATTAATGGTCGGACCCAGCTTGGATGTACCTAACGTTGAATTTCAAGATGTACAATATTTCGTAAACAACGGTTTTTATCGGATGGGAAAAGGACACACATTCACCTGTTTTTATTGTCACGCTACTTTTGAGGATAGTTTACCTTTTGAAGAACAACTGGAGAAACACGTCAATCAATCCCCACATTGTGCCTTTGCCCGAAAAAGTATCAATTCTATTCCCCAGACTTCCGATAAGTTACCAGAAAAATATATTGATCAATCCTCACCATGCTCTACGAAAATTCAAAAAAAGAAAGAAGATCCATTACTCTGTTTTATTTGCTGTGAAAACAAAAGAAAAGTACTTTTTCGAAATTGTGGTCATTTCGTATGTTGCAAGTCATGCGCAAACAACTTTGATACGTGTCCTGTATGTCGTCAACACATTTCAGAGGTTATACAAGTGTTTGTATGCTGAAAAAAAAAAAAAAAAAAAAAATTTTTTTTTTTTTTTTTTTTTTTATAATAGATTTCTGTAGTATATACCTGTAGTATATTTTCTTATATATATATATAATAGATTTCTGTAGTATATACCTATTAATTAAAACATTTAAAATGTTAAACTACGACTATACTGCTCATATAACTTTTATTTTACAGAAAGGATATTGGATACCCTGGCACGTATCGTTCACATGCGTCATTCCTCCTTTTGACACAATTTCAATCGGTTTGAATACAGAAAATCTTAATTTTTATCACGATGATCTCAGTTACAACTACACTGTAAACAACTTTCCTAAACCTCGTGGACTGAAGCATACTTACACTGTTGATATATCAGAAATTCGAAATACAATTCAAGATATCTATAAAAAAATGCAAGTTACAAAAAGTGGTTGGGATACAGTTATCGGAGCAGTAGATGCTGCAACATATAATTATTTGAAAGATATAATAGTAGATGTAATTCGTTTAGATTCTAAACCACTAAGTGAAGACCTTACTCTTGCCGCAGCTTTTAGAAAAAGTGATAGTGAAAAAAATTGGCAAGAGAAATTTCCGTAAATTAATGTTAAAAAAAAAAAAAAAAAAAAAAAAAAAAAAAATTTTTTTTTTTTTTTTTTTTTAAATAATATATAATTTCTTTACATCAGTGAAGACAGGTCAGTCTGTTTCACGAGTAGCAAATCTTCACATGTTTTTCATGTTTCATTGAGTTCTGGAAATTAGCATGTTTTCTTGTCCTCTCTTTTCGCGACCTCGCCAATCTTACCCTTTCAATGCAGCCGGAGATCAAGTCTACCCTAAACGTAAAGACGGTTCGGAACAATACAGTTACGATGCCACGGGTGACCCTATTTTTGCCAAAGACCGATCCGGTAAAATGCGCTACGCCCGAGACGTTTTCGGAAACGAAATTTATCCCAAATCAAAACCAGGACATGTTTTCGTGCTCCATCCTCACTTAAATTATCCCCTTTATGCACGAGATGCGATAGGGAATGAATACTATCCGAAATGGAAAGGATGTGAACAAATGATTCAGTTAAACGATGGCGAGATGATCGTAGCACGTTACGCGTCCGGTCGGCAGCGATATCCCATGGACCGCCACGGAAATGAATATTTTCCAATATGTAAAATAAAAAAGAAACCGTATTATCTGATCGATGAGCGCGGTTTCGCTTACAGACCCGTCACTGTCAACAACTATGAAATATATTTGAATTCAGAGGAAGCAGAGGAAGAAACGGAAAATGTTTACGAAAAAAAGGATGTTTTAGGCTCCAAGATTTATACAGCGGATCATAAAATGAAAAAAGTTTCAAAATGGACGCGTGTAAAAGATTGTTGTTTATTAACATTATGCGCATTAGTTTTAGGATTAGACCTTACTGTACATTTTTGTCATATCTGAAAAAAAAAAAAAAAAAAAAAAAAAAAAAAAAAAAAAACTTTTTTTTTTTTTTTTTTTTTTTTTTTTTTTTTTACATATTATTATAAATAAAAGTTTTGCAAAGACCAAGTTTAATAATGTATTACAAACGATACTGTCAAAAAGACTTGGATTTAGCTATAGCGAATGAATCTATTACGTCAGAACATGTCGCTCGAATTTTAAAATTTTGGCAAAATGATATGTTTATTTTAAAAGGAAAAGATTCCTTAGATGCTCTCAAATCAGTCATTCCAGACTTGACGCATATAGATCATGATTTTGAGCAAGACCTCTATTACGTGAAAGTCACATCCTGGCCCCATATTAAAAGAATGTGTTTGAAATTTGCACGTAAAAATCCATGTCGTTGGATTTATGTAACTCAAGATGACGACAAAATATTATTTTGGTACGATTTAGACTCTTACAAATTAAATAAAACCCATCATTCTTTTTAAAAAAAAACAACGTCATGAATACTTTAAATGAAGATAGAGTAGAACCAGAGAATCCCAACTCTCAGGAAAATGTATTTTTCTGTGAACGAAATGTACCATCCTCCATTATAGGTCTGGTTGTGAAATGTGATTTAAGACTGGATGGAATACAAAAAGAGAACAACAATTGTCAAGGAAATGTGACTCTTGCGTGCAAACGAAAAGAGAATGGTATTTTTAAACCTATCCCTATTTATTGTCGTTATGAAAGTGGATGGGAGATCTGGTATTTAAGAGTGTGTTTATTGAATTTTAAAAAAGTATATATTTATAAATTGCATTACGATTGGCGAGCAACGAATCTTCCGGATGTTGTAGATTATCATATACTCTTTGATTTGAATACCGCCATGGACAAATTGGATCCCGATAAAACCCATGATGAAGTAGATATTTACGTATTTACTTGCGATTGTACTCGAAGAGATTGTGAAAAAAATCTTGAAGGTTATAATAATGCTTTGGATTTGGAACAAATTACAGTTATACGTCCAAGTTATGAAAAAGAAAAACAAGTAATAGGTAAACCTGCTCGGATTCATTAAAAAAAAAAAAAAAAAAAAAAAAAAAAATTATTTTTTTTTTTTTTTTTTTTTTTTTTTTTTTTTTTTATTATATATAAAGTGCTAAACATTTTCATTTATAGTTTAGTTTCTCTTTGGTCAGATGGAAGAAAATCAGTATCTGGATTGTATCCAAAATATATTAAAATATGGTAATAAAAGATTGGATCGAACAGGTATTGGAACTCTATCTCTCTTTGGAATGAATATGCGATGGAATCTTAGAAATAATACATTTCCATTATTGACAACTAAAAAAATGTTTTGGAGAGGAATAGTTGAAGAATTATTATGGTTTATAAGCGGTTCTACAAATTCAAAAGAGTTGGAGAAAAAAGGTATCACAATATGGAAAGATCATAGTTCCAGAGAATACTTGGACTCGCTAGGATTTTATGATAGAGAGGAAGGTGATTTAGGTCCTGTCTATGGATTTCAATGGAGACATTATGGTGAAAAGTATATTGATATGAATATTCGTTATCAAGGTTTAGATCAACTCTTGAATGTCATTGAAAAAATTAAAACCAATCCCAATGATCGAAGAATTGTACTATGTGCCTGGAATCCGTTAGATATTGATAAAATGGCTCTTCCCCCATGTCATTGTTTGGTTCAATTTTATGTTGCAAACAATGAATTGTATTCTCAAATGTATCAGAGATCAGCAGATATAGGGTTAGGAGTACCTTTTAATATTGCTAGTTATTCACTTTTAACTTGTATAATAGCTCATCTAACGAATCTAAAGCCAGCCGAATTTATACATGTTATGGGAGATGTTCACATATATTTGAATCAAGTGGATCAATTGAAACAACAAATACAAAGAAAACCATTTGAGTTTCCAAAATTGGAAATTATAACTAAAAAAGAAAATTTAGAGGATTTTAAATTTGAAGATTTTAAACTTCTTAATTACAAACATCATGGAAAAATAAATATGGACATGGCTGTATAGTGTCTATACACAGGATCGGAAGTAAGTTTAGAAGAGCTAAAATCTGGAGAGTAACAACAAACACAAGAGGTTTCTGAAGGTTATTATCTAAATCAATACAATTATTCATCATTTTAATTTTTATTTAGACACAAACTAAATAAAACTTGACTTTTGAGTTAAAAATTTAAAAAATTTTGTTTCATTTTCTATAAAAATTTGTTAGTTACAAGATGTATTTAAAAATAGCTTTTTTTGTACAAATTTGAAGTGATTTTTTTTCAATTTCAACTTTAATACCCTTTTCAAAGTATTTATAAAACTCGTGATTCATTTTGAACATTTATAATTAGATATTTTTCTAATTTTGATGGAAAAAAAAAAAAAAAAAAAAAAATTTTTTTTTTTTTTTTTTTTTTTTTTTTTTTTTTTTTACATATGATTATTCATAAAATCTTTTGCCGTGATTATTTATCGACAGTGCTTTCGGTTTCATATTCCCTTTCGGTGTTTGCTCTCTTTTCGCCTCGGAATCGTTTTAAACTTTTTGCCAAACTGATAATGTTTTCTTTACCCATGCTCTCCATATACAGTCTACCGCATTCGGCTTGAATCTTTTTATCCATCATCTCCTCCTCCGTAAATTCCACTTCTGGCAATTTCACATTGGCCATTTCCTCGATACACTTTCGTACAATTTCGTACATTTGTTTTTCGGGGACCGGAACGTCTTTGAGGGCATTGTAGAGTTCCCGAACCGTTTGGACGTGGAGGCGCTTGTACTCGGGATCGTTATCAAAGATGGTTTTTCGATCCAGCATGTGTCCGTACTTGAGATTACCCACATAATACTTTTGTTCGAAATTGGGACCGTTGGAAAGATTTCCGCCTAGTCCGTCGACCGCCAGCAGTTTATCCATGTTCAGACCGTGACTGGTCAGTGTCTTCAACATTCGGATCAACTTTTCGTTTTTGACGAATCCTTGAGCCAGCGTGTTGACAATGTCCTCGTCTCCTACCTCCATCATTAATTTGGCCATTTCGGGATGCACGGGAGTATGATTCTTATGCAAGTAATGCAGGTAAGACCAATCGATGCCGAGCGTTTCGAGCACGTGTCCGACCAGTAAAAGTTTGAGCGTTTTCAGGTTCACGGCATCGTTTTCTTTCACATTGTAGGCCTGAATGCTGGTATGCAACAGGTCGCGGATTTTCTCCTGCAAGATTTTTTGAGTGTAGGTTTCCATCTTATTTATCCCTCCTCCTCCTCCTCCTCTTCCACGTCTGTCACGATCATCTGAATCACTTGCATCATTTCCTCTTCGAAATGAGGATCGCTCGCAAAAAAGAGTTTCACGGTATCCAGCGTCCAAATGATGGGTCGATTCCCTTCGAATTGTAAAACGCGTTCGACAAAACGTTGGACCACGCCGTGCACGCGTTTCGCTTGTTTGAAAGCGCCTTTCGGTAAGTGTCCGTTGCGTCGGTTCATCGTCATGATGAGATGATTGTATCCCATCGTGAATCCCAACTGATCGGGATGTTTTGTAAACAAAAGGGCGGGAAAACAATGCGTAAATGCCACGTCTAAAACGTCCTGCGAAACTCCGGGAACGGTGAATCGTCGATGCAGATAGACTTGCATTTCGTGTAAGGGCTGCCACATTCGAGAATAATGTTCGATCGATTCCCCGGACCGGATCGGTTTGATGACGCTCTGGTAATAGTCTGTTTTTTTCCTGTAACTGTACTCGCTAGCCACGAGTCGCTGCATGGCCCCGAGAAAAGGATTGGCATCCTGTGCCGCCCAGAAAAATTCACCGCGGCAGATGCGGATCAGGAAATCGAGAGCCCAGTTGCCCACGAGATCCATGTTGTTGGAGCACGCGTAGCAACACGCCATGACGTGCAGTACGTCGAAAGGAATGGCATATTTACCGAACCTTTTTCGAATTCGAAACGATCGAATCAGTTGGACGTAGAGTTCCTTCGCTAGATTCGCGTCTTCCATTTCGGCGGGAAAAGGTCGGAAAGACGTTGTTGCAGGCACGCAGGCTTTCACGTACGGCACCAGTACGTGGAAATAGGTATCAAAGGGATTGGCCGTGGCCGTCAAAATCTTATGCATGCTTTTGATCAATGCGTCCAAAGCCATGCGTTCGTGACTCGTCTCACTACCACCACCGGTAGACGACGACTTTGGATGCTCGTAGACGATACGAAGAAATTCGGTAAGAAATTGATTATCCAAATGGGTCCTTTCCGACGGTTGATCGGTAAAGGGGGCATTGAGGGCTCGCAAGATTCCTACGCTCTTCCGAACGCGATGCAGTGGTTGCCCGATATTCACGCAATCGTGAATTCCTTCGATATCGGTGACCGGAAAGCTGATGGGCACTTGCAGGTCCCCCGTCCAAGCGGCATAGGCTTGCGCCAGGGCACTGGATCGAAAATAATCGCCGGGATCGGGTCGGCTAATGTAGTTGTAAAGATTTACGATGACGTCTTTTTGACATTGATGGCAATAGAGGCGCGGGCCCCCCGGTAACAATTGAATGGCTTCTACGTGACAAATTTCAGCTCGAATCAGGTTCAGAAAGTCCATTTTCTTCCGTCTTGTTTTTAGAACTCGTCGTGCCTTTTAGAAAAGTACTTTTGAACGTGCCGCAGACGAGACATTGACCTTTCATGGTGGGTTGATTTTTCACAGACATGCCGTAGGTGAGGTTATAGGTTTTGGTTTGTGTTTTACATTTGGAACAATAAGCTAAAGGTTCCATGACTCTCTTGTTTTTGTTTTGTTTTGCAACACACAAGATGAACTATCGAGATGAAATCGTCCGTTTATACCAGACCGAAAAATTATCCGAGCGAACTATAGCCAAACGTTTAGAAATTCCCCGCTCCACAGTCCATTATTGGTTGGCCAAAGAAGAGGGCGTCGCCGCAGCCGCCACCACCCGAACCCGATCGGCAAAGAGAGGTCGACCCCGCGTGACGACGGGAGCCATCGACACGGCCCTCTATTTACAATCTCAAGAGCACCCTTTTCAATCGGCCGTCGAGATTCGAGACACCGTCGTACCGGGCGTGAGCGTGGACACGGTCCGCAAACGATTAAAAGAGCGGGGTCTACGCTGCCGAATTCCGGCACGCAAACCCGCACTGAAAGCCGAGCACATCGAAAAGCGTTTGAGTTTTGCCCGAAATCATATCGGTTGGTCCGTCCGTGATTGGGAACGCGTTGTTTTTTCGGACGAAAAAATATTCCGCGCGTCCTCGGGCGGTCCACTTCGCGTCTATCGTCCGAGCACGAGTAACCGCTTCGATCCACCCTACATCGCGCTCTCCGAAAATCCGTCGGGCCGATTCACCATATGCGTCTGGATGGCATTCGGTAAAGAATTTCGATGCATGCATCGAGTCGAACAAAGAACGTTAGATTCGCAATATTACACGGAACGGATACTTCCGTTGATCGAAGATCATGTCAGAGAAAACGATTTAATTTATATGCACGATAATTCTTCTATTCACAACAGTCGCGTGTCCAGACATTGGTGCCAGGTGCATAACATTAACGTCATGGAAGACTGGCCTCCCAAAGGGCCAGATATGAATCCGGTGGAAAATGTATGGGCCGAACTGGTGAGACGCGTTCGAAATCATCCAGAGAACCGCAAGCAATTGTGGGAAAATGTATGGGAAGCTTTTCAAAATATCGACGATGACTATTTTCAAAATCTCATCGACTCAATGCCTCGAAGAATTGCTAAAGTCATTGAAGCGGAAGGACGATGGACGAAATATTAAATTCGGAAACTAATCTGAAAAAATATTAAATTCGGAAACTAGTCTTAAAAAAAAAAAAAAAAAAAAAAAAATTTTTTTTTTTTTTTTTTTTTTTCAAACTATATATAGATGATCGCTCCGAAACTTCATACGTTTTGGCACGGAAACGTGTAATAAGAGTTTATACGAAAAAAGATATCCTCAGGATGTATTTTTTTCTTGAAAATATATTTTCTTATCTAATACGTGATCGTTATGAATTCGAAGCGATAAGTACATTAAATCAAAAAGAGATAGTTGCCTTTGAAGAAATAAAAAAAATTTTGGAAGCTTTTAAAGATGAATATATTGAGCAAATAAGAACCCTATGTACAGAAATACAGGAAGTGGATGAAAATACTATTGATTCTATGTTATTACGTATTGCCGATGAATTGTTTTCCGATGGTATTGCTTGGAGCCGATTAATAGCTTTTTCTGTTTTCATCGGAGAATTGACTGTCATGTGTATCGAAAAAAATACACCTAAATCAATTGTTGATGTAATGTATGAATGTTTTTCAAGATTAATAATCGAAAAATGTGAACCGTGGATAGAAGACCATGGTGGTTGGGAAGAATGCGCAAAATCGTTTGATGTAAATAGATAAAATATTACTTTAAAAAAAAAAAAAAAAAAAAAAAAAAAAAAAAAAATTTTTTTTTTTTTTTTTTTTTTCATTGAAAAAATCATTTACTCATTAAAAAAAAAAAAAAAAAAAAAATTTTTTTTTTTTTTTTTTTTTTTTTTATGAGTCTTATAAATATAACTGTGCGTCGCATTAAAATGTGTTCATTATGGCAAAATCAGTACATTTTTCCAAAGACGAAAAAGTTGTACATTATTATGATGACGACCAGTCATTTCCATCTCTTGTACCTTCAATGCAGCGTAGATGCTTAGAAAAAGCATTTTTACAAAAACCTTCTACTGAGCTTGAAAATATGCGAAATTTAATATCTTCTTGGAGGAAAAACGATATTTCTATCGTGTTTGGAAATATAGGTCGACAGCCAGCCCTTTTAAATTATTATTTAGACTTATGTTTTACTGACGAGGATGATATAATAATACAATGTCCTTGGAAAATACAATCAGAATACCAAAAAAAACGCATCAGGAAAACTGATTTTTTAATCTATGTTGAACCTGTTTTCGGATTCACTGTTCATAAATATTATTCCGTGAAACACTTGGTCATATTGACGAGTCATTTAGATCTGTCTTTAAATGACGAGGATGATACGCGATTTTATCAGTTACACCTTTCCAACGATAAAATTGAAAATTTTCCAGATTCCACCCTCACAGAATATGAGGTTTTCGTACCCCCCATTTTTCATGAAAAATTGTATCTCGATTTACCGGATAAAATTCTTTTAGATGTCACTTGTTCGAAATCTGCGCACGAAGCCTATTTGAGACTGCTGACCGGTAGGGAAATTATTCGCAAAAAGCCTTTTAATATAAAAATGAACGAAAGAGATGGTCATTATTTAAAAGACTGTTTACGTAGGTCGAAAAATCGCGGCAAAAAATATTGGAATGAATTATGGATGGATGCCATCTACTGGGATGGATTTGTTCATTAACGAGGACAATCTTTCGGCGAACTACTTCCCTTGCAGACGCGTAAATAATCTTCAAACCAGTTTTCGAAAGCCTGATGATTCGGGTGATTGGTTTCGGCTAACCTATTTGTTATTAGTTTTCGTACAGTTTGTTCATCTAAAAAGATTCCGCTACCTAAATCTATCTTGTGTTGATTTTGTAAATGTACTAAACTTTGTAAGGAAACATGAGGTTGATTGTAACCTAAACACCATAAGATGGCATAACCGAAAAAATAAAAATGATTATTTTCATCAGAATAAACAATTAATTCATAGGAATTGCCGTCATACTGTGGAAAAAAACTGTGCGCAAATTGAAAATGAATCCATTTGTGTTTATTCATCATAACCCTTGATTTTTTTTATAAATATTTACTTTTTCCCTTTATCCAGGTATTAAATATATATTTCTTGGAGAAGACTCAACTTTTTTTCTGACATCTGTAAAGATACAAATCTATAGAGGTCATTGACCTTTCACATTTGACCTTCTTCAATTTTTATTTGAGAGCTATTTTAAAAAACTTTCTGAGGTTGTAAAATATTTAAAGCAAATAAAAATCTAAAGCTAATATAAAGTTTAAAAAAAAAAAAAAAATTTTTTTTTTTTTTTTTTTTTTTTTTTTTTTTTGTGTGTGTGTGTGTGATATTTTTTAAATTTTCCTTTCATTCCGTCTTTGCATGTCATGTCCTCTTCACTCTCGGAGATGAGCCATCTCCAGTTACTCTCCTTACCCGTGGATGTTTTGTTCATCATTTTTCGACATGTGCCCCTAAAAGATAAATTACATACCCTCTCCAAAATGCCTGAATTTCGTCCTTTTTTAAAACACCGTGCATCCTATCTGGACGCCTCGGCTCCTTTTTCGTTAAAGTACATCCAATTTTTACATCGACTGCAACCAGGTTGGTACTTTTCTCGGAAAAATGCGTTTCATCGATTTTACATGCAAATAGATGAGACCACATTGCATGTGAATAAATATCACTTTGAATTACAAGAGTCTCAACGCCACCATCGGCCTAATACTCGTATCAGATTCTATCGTGAGACTCTTGAAGACACGGTAAGCGATTTCGTGGAAGCCTTTTCCAACTTTAAATATTTCGAGGACAAGGAAAATCTACTGACTTATCATATCGAAGGTTACGGTTATATCGTTGTGCATTGCGATCCGTTTTCAGAGTTTCAAGAAATTTATCTGAATAAATTGCGCAAATATCCGATATTGTTTCAAGAACCAAAGATACCCTTGATGCGATCGCTGTCTTCCGTTTGTCGATGTTTTTTTGAGGTCTCGTTTACCCGAGAGAAAAAACTCATCGCTTCATGCATAGACCCTAAAAAATGTCAGTGTCGAGATCCTGTTCAAGAAATTGAACCAATTACCTTGGAAATGACAACCGACTTTAAGTTTCTGTTTTGGGAAGGGGCTGATCCTATCCCCCAGGTGATGTGTTCAGAATACAGGCTGAAAGAAGACGAGTACGTCGAAGGGTTTGGGAAATTTCATTAAAAAAAAAAAAAAAAAAAAAAAAAAAAAAATGTATAAAATTGCTAATAATTTCAATATAACTTCAAATTGCACAATTTTTTGAAATGGGTTCACAACTATCAAACATTAATGAAATTACACCTGCAATTCATAGTTCACGTCATATTACATTTTTAAATCTATACAGACCTTTTATTCTAGACTATTTTAATTCTATATTTTTTAATTCCGAAGCATTATCTTATTATGAACCTGATGTTAGATATAATTTGATATCAGAATCGATCGATAAGATAGCTTATGTATTAGACAATCGGATAAACGAAATTATTTCGAGTCATTATAGTCTTCTACGAATATTTAATATTATGAGACTTATATCGGATATTGAAAATGTAGAGGATATTCGTAATATAAATAAAATATCTAATTTTTCCGTTATCACAATTGACGATGATTATATTTACAATGCTAATGAAAGTTATCGTAAATATCTTCAAAATGGAAACTTTTACAACAGTATAAATCAATCTACAAGGGAAACGGCTTACATGATTAGTCTGGTAAATAATATGCAATTGTTTTATATTATTCGAAATGTAAAAAATCTTGTTCAAGAGACAAAAAACCTTGTCCGACACGTTAGTGACGTGTGTCTTACGAATAATGTTAAAAATTCATTGAATATCGTTCAACAAATTGCATATAAAGTTAATTATTTATATGATATA
The DNA here is from genome assembly GCA_964019185.1 of Maratus speculifer. Classification (NCBI taxonomy): domain Eukaryota; kingdom Metazoa; phylum Arthropoda; class Arachnida; order Araneae; family Salticidae; genus Maratus; species Maratus speculifer. The sequence continues at coordinate 110,343,085 of OZ025291.1, forward strand.
CAAGATGTATTTCAACTTTTAGACAATATTATTTCGATTATTCAACTTGAATCTTTTCCTAATAGATACATTTCCGGCATAAATGACATGATTCAGAATATAGAACATATGAGTCATAATATAGATAAAATAGATAATTTAAATGGTGTATCGTCCGAAATTATTGAATCTTTTCAAGAAAAAATATATTCAACTGGATGCAATGAAACTTGTGTAATATGTTTAAAAAATTATGAAAAGACCGACAAACTTCTTGTTTTAAATTGTAATCATTCTTTCGATAAAGAATGTATAAAAACATGGTTGAAAAACCATATTTCATGTCCTATTTGCAGACAAATTGTACTTTAAAATTACTGAAAAAAAAAAAAAAAAAAAAAAAAAAAAAAAAAATTTTTTTTTTTTTTTTTTTTTTTTTTTTTTTAAGAATGTTATTGTATAAATACTCTACGACTGTTTACTAAATTTCATAATCTACAACTATGCCGAAATTTTCATACGCCGCTCACATCACTTTCATTCGTATGAATAATGAAATGATTCCCTGGCATATTGCTATTACATGTTCTACAAACTATTTTAAAACTACATTGATTGGTTTGTCAGCGGAAGATCTTACTTTTCGTTATGAAGATATGGAATATAATTTAAAAATGGTTGATTCTTTTCCTAGAAGTAATTTTATAAAATTAGATTACAAAGTCAAAAAAGAAAATTTGAAGGATGAGTTGTTAAAAATATTTACTGAAGAATTTTGGAATGACACTTGGGATCCCTTATTCGCCGCAGTGGATCGTCCTACGTATGATTATTTGTCAAAATTATATGATTCAACATCGAAAGTTGTGTTGCTAGATAATAAAACAATCGGTGAGGATTTAACTTTTGCTGCCGCTTGCAGATATCAATCTACAAACAAGTGAAAAAAAAAAAAAAAAAAAAATTTTTTTTTTTTTTTTTTTTTTTTTTTTTTTTTTTTTTAAATAAAGCTTTATGGACCAGATTGAAAAACTATTAAACGCCGATGATCGTGACCGAGGTTCATTCGGTGCGATAGAAAAAGGAGTTGGCTATGCTACTCTCATTTTGATGGTTCCTCCTATCCTACTCTTACCTCTGCTCTTTACGTTGCTTCGAAAGTGTATTTATAAATTAACTATTCTATTGCTCGGATATCTCAGTCTATTCTTTCTCGTTCTTCGATTTCGATTTTCTTGGATTATTTGGGTTCATAATCGACTGCAACAGTTCCGCACTCATGCATGAATATGAATTCAGATTAGTGGTACAGGATTCCTCTTCCTTCCTACCGCTGCTCCAGAGCTTCGGTTATCCCGTGAAAAATCAATTAGTCTACTATCTGAAACCCCATTTTCGATTTCGAAATGGCACTTTTGAAATGAAACGCATCGAGTCGACCCATGCCGTGTATCACGATGGATTGTGGTTTAAATGGGTGCATTCTGTCGAAAAGCCCTATGCGACTTGGAGTCGAGACACTTGCCTCACTTTCCTCCATAATATTGGTAATTTTCAAGATCCCATTCGTCCGGAATCGCGTGCATTCGTCGCAATCGATTCACACGCGCAACTCTATTGTTTTACGAAAGATCCGAGACGTCACCGCCTCGTTTTTGAATGGGAATACGGAACGTTTAGAAAATCGCTCACTCATTTCGATTCGGACCTATTACTCGGGACCTTGCATCGATATAAAAATATTTATGATCGCATGAGAGGCTTTGCCTCTCCTCCCTTTCAGTTAGATGAAACGTATACTCGGAGATCCGTCACCTGCATCGCGTCCGTTCCGGACGGAAACCAGTACCTTTTCGCTCACAAACTGGACGGCACGTTTGGATTAATACACAGTTATCCTAACAGGATTAAAGAAAAGTGGGAAGGGTACGAGTGCATTGTACGACACAATGTCACGTTAGGCGAAGGACTGGTGTTTGCAGCCGAGCTCTTGGAAGGGGGTCAAATTTATTTGTTGGACGTTTATCAAGTAAGAGGATGCGAAACGGCGGGATGGTGTCGAAGGGACATACTGTTGGAATTTTTACCTCGACTGCGCTTGATCGAAGGTTACTTTGTACAGACGTATGCCGCGAATCGAGAGGCACTGGACCCGAATCCGTCGGTCCGAGTGGACGGTGTCATCGTGCATGACGTGAAGCGGGACGTCATTTACAAGTATAAAACAAATCATTCGATCGATGTGGTTTATTACAAAGATTATTTTTACATGCCGAACGGTAGGTTTCAAAGTTTGATAAAGGGATTGGAAGACGGTTCTGTGTATGAAATTTCTTCTAAAGATGGAAGTGTGGTTAGAAAACGAGAGGATAGATTTAAAGGAAATTCAATTTCGCAGCTGGAAAATATATTAATAAACGGATGGAACGGACCACCTATCGAACCTTTACCTCAGCCTAACAAGAAGAAAAATTTCAAGTAAAAAAAAAAAAAAAAAAAAAAAAAAAAAAAAAAAAAAAAATTGTAATTTGAGAAATTACAACAACCATTTGGACAAAAAAAAAAAAAAAAAAAAAAAAAGTTTGTAATATTTAATAGATTTTTTTTTTTTTTGTCCAAATGGTTGTTGTAATTTCTCAAATTACAATTTTTTTTTTTTTTTTTTTTTTTGAGTTAAACAAATTATTATTGGGTATCAATTACATGTTCATTATAATATGATAAATCATGATCAAACAGTTCGTCATACGAATCTCTTTCAAACATATCGCCATCAAACGTGGTAACATTCATGTCATCATCCTCATCAGACGAAACCTCAATTGGCTTATCAAACGAATCATCAGATACATCATCATTGGGAAACAGATTGGTATCACAGCGAGCGTAAAGGGGCAAATGGTAACTAAATATACTTTCATAAACGCCACAACATAGTAATGGCCTTGAAGAAAATATGGCATCTATTGTTGTCCTACCTTTGGTCGTAAACTCTTTGGGATCATTTCGCATTTGCAAATAGTAGATATCATCCAATATATCTCTGAGATATAACCCTTGTTCAGAATTCATTTCAATATTAAAGTCGCCAAATAATATAGTAAACATTTCTTCAGTTTTTAATAAGGTTTTATTTATTGCTTTTAAAATATCATCTACGGAGGCTTGAGGTCTCGCATACAAAACAGCAATTTGGCATCGTCTCAATTTTACTGCGATAAGATGAACCCCGGTTTCATAATTTGCATATTTTTTATAACTATTTTCACCAAAACTCTTTTTCTTGAGATAAATGGACACGCCAGACGGTTTTGGTGTGGAAGCGTCACTAACAATTTCATAGGGTCTATTAAAACCTTCGAATAGAAATTTATCATTAGAAATAGTCCAAGTTTCGGCGAAAAGTAAAACGTCGCTATTCATAAAACAGGGATTTGTCTTAATATCATCGTAATGTTTGCGGAGGGATTGTACGTTGTGATACATCATTTGAAGACCGTAAGGCTCGCAACACTCCCGTAAAAATTTAAATCTCGGGATAACGGGATTTTGTCGCAATCTGTCAAATGCCTTCGAGATAGGATCATCTTCTTTAGTAGCTTTTGGAAGATGAAAATTTGGGAAAAGGTGTAATGTATTTAATTTTTTACAGCGAGAACATGCCACATAATAGAGTTGAGGGGACATCTTGGGAGTTAAACCTACCGCGCATTCATCGAACGTTGCTCCTTGAGATTTGTGAATGGTCATGGCTTCTGCTACTACGAGAGGAAATTGATTTCTAATAACAGATAGGGCTCCGTTTCTTGTTTTGTGAATCGACTTTTTACATCGCTCAATGGGCGTCCACTTGTGCGAAATCTTGTTTTGAATCATGTAGCGAAACGCTTGACTTCTTTTGTTTTTTCCGACTTGTGGGCTGTCTAAAAATTCAAGCCATACTCTTTTGACACCCATTTTTTTAGTGTTTTTAATAGGACATGTTTCAATATATCGCAATACAGCCATAGATCCATTGACGAGTCCATCTACTATATCCACATTGGAAGTTAACATATAACGTGCACCTATTTTGAAAGGTGTATTGTATGCTAAATTTCCACACTCTTGACGCGATCTAGTTTTCATTCGATCTAGTAAACTACGTTTTCTTTCTGCTGTCCCTGTTCCCGTTACACAATCGTTAGCCAAACACTCAATCAACTCACCCTCTATATTATTCAATCTTGAGATATTTGCCTCATTCACTTCTTTGTTGGAATAAAACAACAAAGGCGCAGTGAGAGGAATTTTATCCAATGTAGTTACTCTCGATTTTAAAACATTGATTTCCTTGTCTGTCAATTTCCCATCGGCCAAATTATTTAAGAGTATAGCAAACTCTTGGTCTTCTTTTTGACGCATTATTTCTGTAAGTTCATAAAATTTAACCGAATCGAAAAGATTAGGTGCTAATTGTTGTAGATCCATCCGTTTTGACGTTTGGTAAAGAGGGGTATCTTTGACAGGGGGTAATTGCCTCAAATCTCCTAAAATTATAGTATGCATCCCACCAAAATCGGCATTGACGCCTTTAATCTCTTTCATACGTTGATTGGCAGCGTTGAATAAATTTTGACCTACCATGGAAATTTCGTCTATAATAATGACACGACAATTTTGAAATTTAACTTGGTACTCATTTAAGGTGCTAGGACTCATAGGTTTTAATTTAGCCGAACTGAGTGTGAGGCCTAGTCCGGAATGCAAAGTTGTTCCAGAAATGTTGGACGCCGCTTTGCCAGTGGGGGCCATTTTGATGACGACCGGGTATGCCGGATCTTGGTCGAAAATGTTGTAAGCCATTTGCTCTAAAAGGGAGATGAGAAATGACTTTCCAGTACCTGCAGCCCCTTGGATGAACCAAAAAATGTGTTCGGTATCGCGTCGAATGACATTTTGAAATTCCTCGAGAATATCACGCTGTTTCGTATTGGTTTTTTGGAACATTTTATTATATTTATCTTTGGGCCAAATTTCCGGCATTAAAAAAGTAGCAAACCCTTTTTCTGCGTCCATGTCTAACCCAATATCTACAATATTTGTTTCTTTTTCGTCATAGTCTAATTGATTCTCGAAATGCACCGCTTCATTCACCTCTTCACTCAATACCTCCAGATCCCCATCTTCTGACATTTTTTCCATAAGTTCTTCATCCCAATCAATAGCTTCATTAAAGACATATTTTTTCCGATTTTCCTCAATTTGATTTAAATTGGATTCGTACAATTCCTGAACACTTTGGCTCAAGATGTCTTTTTCTTCATCTCTCCAAGGTACAAAGAGCATGACCTGTTCTCGATAGAATTCGTCTTCTTTTTGGGAGCGTTTAAAATTACAATAGCGAATTATTTTGGGTTTTGTTCTTTTTTTGCAATATTGTCGCCCTGTCATCAATTTGAGTGAGTCATCCCCAACCAATTTGATATCGTACCAGGCCGCAAAGTCAGCGAGACATTCATGATCGAGTTTTTGGGGTCGACTCGTGTACTTGTCGATAATATTTTTCTCAAATACATCAGAAGAAGATTTATCTAAACATTTTAAATCTTTTTCGGATTTAACCATGTGAGATCGTTCGGTGGGTGCAAAAGTCGGTATGAATATATCGTCTTCGGATATTTTACTCATAGGTAATTTTAATAACGACCACGCGGCTTCCTGTGCACTCACCTCTCGGGCATTGAGAAAGACATTGCTTACCGATTTTAATCTTTCTTTCAGTGACATATTTCCCTGTTTGGTCGCCTCTACACACGCTCGCATATTTTTAGAAAGTCCGGCATTGGATTTTCCCACATAATCGACCAAATAGGCTACGACAGCGTATTGATCCAGTACAAACTGTAAATCCATATTAGATTGCATGAGGTCCAATATTCTGGGATTATAACCATTGATTAAAATTTCATTGACATTTCTCTTGAGCATGACGGTGGGTCGTTGAATACCCGAGCAAATGGCATTCAAATAGGAGTATAAATCCAAATTTAAATGGGCTAAAAATTCATTAAAAGACATGTCTGAATCTTTGTCCTCTAATTCAGCCAAATATTTACGTATTTCTTTATATGTTTTCTTATCAAAACGCGTGTCATCTTTCCCTAAAGGATCCAACACTCTCGTTTTATCCATAGGAAAGAAAGGAATGTTGAATCGACAGTAATCGTTATTACCTTTTTTACGCTCACATGTAAAAGTATGCTTATGTTTTTGAAGTATTGCAAAAGGATGGTTGCGAGAACAGGTCATTATACTGTCGACAAACTCGACAATCTCTTTTTCATTGTCACCCGTGTACACGGGTACATTCTTTAAATGTATTAAAGTATGATAGTGCGGGCTCCCTCTTTGCTGAAATTCAACTCTATAGTAATAGTGTTCAATTTTGTATTGACCAAAAGGACCGTCCGGATGATTTAATATTTTGAAGAGTTCGTTTGTTTTATGTTCAAAGTAAAGAGCGCAAATGACTGGATCATTTCGGATCAATTCGACTTTTCGTCGCGATGGCATGGATTTAAATTCCTCTTTCGTCAAAGGGCGATGTTCATGCAGAAACACTAAATGCTTTATCAAGTCGTACCACTGTAATTCGGCGGCAGATAAGGTTAAAAAAATTGTAGGACTTCCAAACTGACGAATTTGTGCCAATACGCGTTTGCGTTCTTGTTCCCAATGAGCGGGACTCGATTTGATATTTTTCATAAATTTATAGGCAAGATCTTTATATTGTAGATTACGGACATATTCGGGGTCACGAATGTTTTCGGCTGTAATGTCTTGGGTTAAAACCACTTTATTGCGAAGAGCAATAGACATACAACTCAGCATTTGTTGATGTGAGAGTTTGAGAAAATTGTATAAAACTTTTTGGGGAGTCGCGCCTCTTCGATCGTATCGTCGGAGTTCGCTTTTACACATTTCTAAATAAGAAGGTTCTTTAGATCGCGTGAAACTACGAACTTGACCACCATAAATTTTAGGATAGGACAATTCATCTCCGATTGTGTCAAAACATAAAGATATGGGCATTTTATTTTCACCCGGAGCCAACGCTAAACCCTTATTCTTATAATTTGTAGGACATTCCTGAATGAAAGTGGTTTCAGCAAGGGTTGTAAACTCATCATCATCATCATCTTCAAATTCATCGTCCCAATAATCTACAGGTTCATTATCATCATTATCATTTGAAGGCATCAAATCCACCACATCATTCGTACTCTCTGGAAATGTTTCTTCTTCATAGTTTTTGAGCCAACTCAAATCCAATTCAGCGCCTTGAGATTGATACAGCGGTGTCGTCAAAAGATACTCGGCAGCTTCAAAGACGCGTTTGGGATGAATGTTTTGAGACATATAATGAGATTTATATCTTAAGCGTTTTTTCAACTTTACATAAATGGTATGTGAGTCGTTGGGATTTTTGGGTAGATGTGTTACGGTTTGTTGGAGTTCAATGGGTACATTGACAACAGAGCCTTTGCAACCAAATTGCCGAGTCGATCCCAATTCTCTTATTTGCATAAAAGGAATTCGAAGAGACACCAAGCGTTCTTCCAAATTATTTAAATCGGCAAGGCAAGGAGGTAGAGGTGCATACTTGAATCCGTAATTGGCTGACAATGGTGGAATTTGACCTTTACGAATGTAAGAATAACACGTTTTGCAAAACGATCCGATATCCTGAATATTTTCCGAAAATACAAAACTGTAAGACTTTGGTATATACTGTTTGATTTTACAGAGAGAAATTTTGGTGATGGAGGTTTTAAACCAGAGTCGATCGCAGCACATGCATCTGTGAATGGGTCCATCAGACATTGAATCGAAAAAGTTCTTTTCCAGTTTTTCCCGAGCGGTAGATTGCTGCTTTTTAGTTTTCTTTTGAGGTGGTGGAGAATAAAGGGTAATAGGTAATACTTTTTCCGGCTTTTTAGAATCATTAATTGTACTTCCCTGGTTAGAACCGACCGATTGTAAAACACCATGGCTAGTGGATTGCTGGCCCTCGAGACATGGTCTTTTACAATTAGTCGGTTCAATATTAGATTCTTTCCGTTTACGTTCTCGTCGCTCCATCTGTAATTGGTTTTGATGGGATCGGTAATCTTTTGAAGACCTCGTTTTTTGCTTTACGAGACGATTCTTAATACGTTGTCTTTCTTTGGCTTCAGCTTTTTCCGTATCTGATAATTTACGTCTAACCATTTTTGTAATTGTTAGTTTCTACTTTATTAACAGCGATTTCAAACATTTCAATTTATTATTCAAATATAAATTTATTCAAAAGTAAAGAATTTCGCTTAAAAATGATAAAATTTCAAAAGTAGTGACATCACGGGGGTCTGCACGACCGAAAACAACAACCATTTGTCCAAATGGTTAAAAAAAAAAAAAAAAAAAAAAAAAAAAAATTTTTTTTTTTTTTTTTTTTTTTTTTTTTTTTTTTTTTTTTTTTTTTTTTTACAATAGATATTATTTAACTTCCGTTTCCTTTATCTCTTTATTCTAGTGTTCATAATTTTTTTCTGGCGTTTATAAAATAAAAAATCTATACAGGTCATTGACCTTTGACCTTTGACATTCTTCATTTTTATTTGAGAGGCTTTAAAAAATCTATACAGGTCATTGACCTTTGATTTTTGACATTCTTCATTTTTATTTATTTCTTCATTTTTATTTATTTCTCAGAGCTAGCTGCATAACCTATTTCCGGGGTAAAAAAAAAAAAAAAAAAAAAAAAAAATTTTTTTTTTTTTTTTTTTTTTTTTTAAATAAAGTTATAAATATATTTCCCTTGTACCTCTTCTTCACTTTCAATATCAGACTTTCAAGCAAGTATCACAGATATTCAGATATTTAGCATGGGTCGCCGTAATAAATTTGCTGTATCATACGGTTTAATAGTAAAAACGAACAACAATAAGGTTATGCTCATAAAATGCAAAGTCCCTTATTGTGTTCAAAATTTTTACGTATTTTTACATGACTTAGGTGTTAAATATAGTAATTATGATCAAAATCCATTTCATCATTTGAAAGATTTTTTTGAAACTAAATGGCTTCCAAGACTTTCGAAGTACGATCAAATCGATTATTATAGATTTCAGAATGGAAAGGTATTTGAAGATATGTACGACTTTCCTCATGGACAATTGACCACAAAAATTACAAAAAATCGATATCAGTGTTTTTGGAATGCATTTAGGGAGTTTCAGGAAGAAACAGGATTTCGTTTTTCGTATAATGATGAAAGCGTTGATAAATATCCCCTTGCAAAAGTTGAATTTAAAGGATGTGACCAGCATATATACACTCAATATTATTTTATTGTGGAAAATGTAAAAGATTTACATCGATTTAGATATTTTGATTCTTTCCATCATCCGTATCGATCTACAGTAAAAATAAAAAACTGGAAAGATGATAGACTTGTGTATGAAAGTCAATTAATTTCAACAAAGGAAGCATATAAAATTTTTAAAGAACAACAGTCTATAAAGAAAGATTACAAGCATTTATTATTACAAGATGCAAAGTATATTCCAAAACGAAATTCCTCCTGTTATCGTCACAAGCTCAATAATTGGAGATGCTCCATTTGTCGGGAATTGAATTCCAAATAATTTTCAAAAAAAAAAAAAAAAAAAAAAAAAAATTTTTTTTTTTTTTTTTTTTTTAAGCACTATAAAAGAAAATCCCCTTCTTGAACAAATCACTTCCGTTCCTTATAGACGCGACAACCTTTAACTCGTATCATCATGTCGAGTGAAAGTGATGAATTGAGTCTATTAAAGAAACAATTGCAGACTCATAATTATCGTACATGTATATTAAATTTTCAAATAACAGCTTTTCGTTACAACAGTCGATTTCGGTTTTTATTAAATGACAGAAACCGTTTTCATCTCAACAATTGCATGTGGTCTGTAAAGAATGCTCAATGTGGCCCTGATACTTGTCATTGTTCTTTTGTGTTGGATTCTCCTGAAATATTTTTTGAAGCCCATATTAATAAGCCAGAAAAATATTATTCTGTCTCTGATTTGCACATGACGAATAGTACTGAAGAAAATCAAAACGATTATAAACCTTACTTTGCAAATGAAGTAGAAGAGAGTGTAAAAGATTTTTATCACTATCGAGTTTTGGATTCTAAAAATATAACGATGTGGTATGAACTGTACAAGAAAAAAAAACATGCTCTCCAGTTTCAAATAAAAGTCAGAGAATTGAAGAAAGAAAATCAAATCGATGCAGTGTATAATGCAGAGAGTAAAGAATGGCATTTAACAGATTGCGAAAGAAGTATTCATTGGCAATCTGGACCTGATACATGTCATTGTCAAACAGCGATGAAAAATCCATGGAAATATTTAAAACAAAAATATAATTTTGTAGACATTTCAAAATTTGTAGATCGATTTAAGAATCAGAAAATACCTGTTTATTATAGAAAAAATTAAAGAGCGTATGTAAAATGCAAAATTTCTTATAACTTTAAAAAAAAAAAAAAAAAAAAAAAATTTTTTTTTTTTTTTTTTTAAATCAAGTCAAACTTTCAGGGATTGGGCGCAAAAGAAAGTTGCATTGTTTCGCCAGATCAGTTGGCTTCTGGCGGTTGCTCTTCCGTTTCTCTCGCTTGAAGCCGAACTTTGAAATAATTCCCGACTTTGAAAAATTTTGCCGAACTCTGAAATAATTCTCGGACTTTGAAAATATTTCACACGCTCTATAAACTGACTTCGGACTTTGAAAATATGTCACACGCTTTATAAACTGACTTCGGACTTTGAAATTATTTCACACGCTCTATAAACTGACTTCGGACTTTGAAAATATTTCACACGCTCTATAAACTGACTTCGGACTTTGAAAATATTTCACACGCTCTATAAACTGACTTCGGACTTTGAAAATATTTCACACGCTCTATAAACTGACTTCGGACTTTGAAAATATTTCACACGCTCTATAAACTGACTTCGGACTTTGAAAATATTTCACACGCTCTATAAACTGACTTCGAACTTTGAAAATATTTCACACGCTCTATAAACTGACTTCGGACTTTGAAAATATGTCACACGCTCTATAAACTGACTTCGGACTTTGAAAATATTTCACACGCTCTATAAACTGACTTCGGACTTTGAAAATATTTCACACGCTCTATAAACTGACTTCGGACTTTGAAAATATTTCACACGCTCTATAAACTGACTTCGGACTTTGAAAATATTTCACACGCTCTATAAACTGACTTCGGACTTTGAAAATATGTCACACGCTCTATAAACTGACTTCGGACTTTGAAAATATTTCACACGCTCTATAAACTGACTTCGGACTTTGAAAATATTTCACACGCTCTATAAACTGACTTCGGACTTTGAAAATATTTCACACGCTCTATAAACTGACTTCGGACTTTGAAAATATTTCACACGCTCTATAAACTGACTTCGGACTTTGAAAATATTTCACACGCGCTATAAACTGACTTCGGACTTTGAAAATATTTCACACGCGCTATAAACTGACTTCGGACTTTGAAAATATTTCACACGCGCTATAAACTGACTTCGGACTTTGAAAGTTTTTCAGAAATCGAGACTTTGATGAAAATCGACATGCTTGTGGACTTTGTGTTTTTTTCGTGATACGAGACTTTGAAAATATTTTTGAGTTCAAACTCGACTGCAATTTTTTTTTTTTTTTTTTTTCCAAGTTATAAGAAATTTTACATTCTACACTCAAATCATAAAAGAACATGAATATCGACACGCAGGTTATTGTTTTGCATAGTTATGCCAACTTACTTTCTCGACATAATATCAATACTTCTGTCCTATCTTCACTTTCAGTTAAAGAAGAAGATAAACGAATTATTCAAGAAATTCAATTTGCAATCAATCATTTTTATGGTAAATTTAACCAACGCATTCTTCAAGATATAGATACAATAAAAAAAACTTATGGAAATTTATCAGATTGTCTAAGAGATTTGATTTTCCATTCATTTGTAAATGGAATTGATTGGAGTCATATTATCTGTTATATGATCTATCATGTTGAAGCAACGGTTCGTTACATTCAAAAAAATTCGGCTGAAAACACCCTAGATTTTGCCTGGTCTATCTTGTGGGAGCATTTTGAAAAGTATTTGAATCCATGGATTCAACAACAAGGTGGATGGTTAATTTTAGCAAATCGGATTGCGACTGCACGAAACATTAATGAACTTTGGAAACAATAAAAAAAGATAGTGAAAAAACAACAACTGTAATTTAAAAAAAAAAAAAAAAAAATTTTTTTTTTTTTTTTTTATTCCATCACAGTTGTCTCTTCATCATTCTCTGGTAGCGAGATCGGTTTAGACATCGACACCAATAATGCAATGACGTATTCGCTCATCGCTTTCAACTGCTGCGTGAATCGACTGTATAGCGGATTGGGTATTTTCACCGTTTCCTGATTTTCGAGCATTTCCTGAATACAATATAACAGACATTGCATTTCAATCACGGAACTTTCTTCCTCCATTTTCGAGCAAATTTGATATTTTTCGTATGCCAGATTGAGTTGTCGATTCGTTAAAATTTTAATTAATGCAGGCGAAATCACCTTCTCGTGCACGTAGCGCCACATTAGGTTATAACCCATGTCGAATACCGAATGGAACGCTTTGATTTGTTTCACCCGCATATGGGACTGCACGACGCTTTTGGCCGCGGTGAACATGTACTCAAACTCATTCGGTCCTCCTCTATTTTGAATGATATTTACCAAATTTTCTCCCATTGGAATCTGATGCATCAATTTTTCCATGTACACGGTAAAGTACTCTTTCTGCGTCTCAAAGAGACGTTTTTCAATGTGACTGTTTAAATCGTCTTTTAAAAGATTGGTTTGCAAATCCTGCAAAATGTGAACCTCTTCTTTTTTTCGATTCTGGGAACCGTAGCCGCCGGTTCCCCCTCTAGCACCTCTTCGTCGTCGTGCGGACGTTTCATCTTAATTTTTCTTCTTCTTTTTTTCCCTCCCCCCTCCCCACACCTTAAGGGTACGGTCGGTAGACGGAGCGTTGGTGTTTATGGATCGATAGAGATCCGCCTGGAAAGGATAATCCAAATCTAAACTCCATCGTCCCACGGCCGCATCGTAATGTAAAACGAAAGCGTTAAATCGCTGCAGTTCGGGATAGTCTTGAAAAGTCACGTGATTCGGATTGACGACCGTTCGTCCGCGAAACATGGGATCGGCATTCGCGTCCTGGTCGTGAATCTTGCAGACGGGACTTTTGTAGAGGACCAGATACGCCGCGACTCGATCCCGATGACCCGCGAGCCAAACTCGATGCGTATCGCTGCAGTAGGCGGGTTTAAAATGATCGTGATAGAGGGCTTCGTCGATCACTTCCATGCCGAACATGGGATCCTTGTACACTTTGCGGGTACGAGCGTTGTAGTGTTCGTGCTCTTGAAAAAAATGTTGCGCGTAATCGTATCGCCAGAGCGATTGTCTCAGCATCAGTGGACCTCCTCCGCCTCCTCGTTCGCGGAAAACGGGCACCAGGTCGGCGGCGGCGGCGGCGTCTTTCAAGCGATCGAAGAGCAACAGGGAAATGGGTTCGCGCTTCTCCAAGTAAAAATAGGTGACGAGTTTCACGTCGATCGGTTCGGTGGGATCTTTTTCGAAAATGGACGCGCAGGCATCGAAACCTGGGGAGGATAAGTACTTTTTATCCAAACCCTCCAAAACGACCCCGAACAATCCGTATTTGGGATCGCAGACGCATCCCCAATTGTGTTTATATTTACCGTACTTGAGCGGTCTTCCCGACAAGGCGTCGAAAGAACAGGGTCTTTTCACGCACTTTTGAGTCGCGATTCGGCGGCGGAGATACTCGGCGTGAAACCCGTCCTCTTCCCGAATCGACGAGACGTGCAACTCGTTTCGTTCGCAGGGTAATGATTTCATGTACTCGAGAAGCGGCACTTTTTGACATTCTAAATTCGGAGCGGCCACGTATCCCGGATCGCAATCGCACGTGCCGCCGCCGCCGCCGCCGCCGCCGCCTGGTAGTGGAACGTAACGTCCGTGGGGTCCGCAAGCTACGTTCACGTTGCAGTCACCCCCGAACACTTTTTGAGAAAAGAGTCTGTCGTCGGTGCAAACACACACTGCAAATACACCGCCTTTCACAGCGTACGAAATCCATTGTCCGTGTGCGGGATCGCATTCTCCTTCCCCTCTCAAAAGTTTCGGGACGCACGTACTGCCGAGACAAACGGAATGGGGGTCTTGACAGTCTGCATCGTGACTGCAGGTCGTAATCTTTTCGGGATCTCGGGGTGGTAAACCAATTTGGGGCCAGGATGGAACGGCCGTTGCTTGGGGTTGCGTCCAAAAGTAGAGACCGGTCAAGCCGACGTAGAGAAGTAAAAGTAAAACGTAGAGTATCACCATACTTTAATAAATGTTGATCAACATCAATTGATTCGAGTGATAAAAGAGCCCTTTGGATGAATCCAATACATTATATTTTTCAAGGTATGAAAAATATTTGAGTTTAGTTTGCAGGTTTTTTAAACAAAGAAGTATTTGTCTGACACTGAACAACATTCTTTATTATTTTATGTATGTATATATAAGGACGGCATTAACTAAAGAGCGGAAGGAAATGCCAGAGGAATGTCCTGACTATCCCGTAGAAACTAATTTCACGCTACTAAAAGAGGCTGTTCAGCCGCCGCCGTTTAGTCTCAATACCCAAATACCTTATCGCTGCAATTTTGGCTACATTCTAAGCGATTCCAAATTTATAGCATCCGGAGGAGCCAAGTTTACTTGTAAATCAGTGAATAATGTAGCTACGTGGGAAATGGACACGGAATGCAAACCGATATCGTGCGGCGATCCAGGCCATGTGGATCATGCGTCGAGAAAAGGTCATAATTTTACATTTTCTCAAAAGGTAGCGTTCGAATGCGATGACGGTTACAAGAGGATAGGACCGGCTTTTCGATTTTGTGATGTCAACGGTCACTGGATTCCGCCGTTAAACAGAATAAAATGCGTCCCGGCGACGAGTTGTGCCCATCTAGAGCCGCCCGTGAACGGATTTATAACTTACACAAACAATCGGTCGATCGGGTCCGAAGCTCACTATTCGTGTAACGAAAGCTATCAGTTATCGTCGGGAAATCGGATTCGCACGTGTTCCGAAAAGGCGACGTGGACAGGTAATGCTCCAGAGTGTAAGGAAAAATGTCCCGATCCTTTCCCGCATGACTCTATTGTGACTCCAAAACAAAATACGTATGTGGTGGGAGATGTGATCGTGTATCACTGCCCCATCACCAATCAAACCATGTCGGTGATTTGCAAAGAAAACGGCGACTGGTCCAATCCACCGCCATTATGCGAATTGAAACAACAACCATTACCAAAAAAGAAACCGCAAAATGTATTAAAAGAACAAAAGAAAACGACGAAAAAAGATTTTTATATCATTTATATTATCTGTAGTGCCTTTATAATATTAATTGTGCTTGTGATTTACAAAACGATTTAGATTAAAAACAATTTTTTTTTTTTTTTTTTTTTTAAATAAAGATATGACATGGAAAGATGTGTTTTACGGAATTTGCGGTCTAATCGAACTTGCAGGGAGTTTAGCGACGATATATTTTGCTTGTTTCGTTGTGTTATGAAACTTATACGCTAATTCTCCATCCGCCATTAGATTAGCTCACGTTTTTAAAAAAAAAAAAAAAAAAAAAAAATATTTTTTTTTTTTTTTTTTTTTTTCTAAATATTAAGTATATATATTTATTCAAAATATGAGCCTGCCGATAGTTCTCGGAGAAATCTCAACCGACTTGAGATCCCTGATATTGTATTCGCCAGGTATGGACATTATTATTGATATTGAAAATGCCGAAAATTTAAATGAACCAGAAGTCTTCTTTGGTGAAATTGATATATCTGAAATGATTGATACTCAACCTGATTTACAATTGGATCATTTTACGGATATGAACATTTTAATCAACTCAAATAATTTAACGGATACCGAAACCGAAATCAATTCACATATCGCAGAGGGAACGGAAACTTCAATTGATTCAAATAATGCTTGGAATATGGAAACTTTACATAATTCATTGAATGAAACAAATATCATTGACCTAGACTGGTCTTTCATTAACTTTATGAATCTGTTATTTTACAGATATATTTTAGAAAATAGTGAAGAGGAAGAAAATATTTATTTAGAGTATGAATTATCAGAAGCGACAGTTGATCTCTTGCGATTCTTACAAAATATCCCACAAACGCGACCAGTTCCTGAATATGTTATAAATAATTTACCTGTAACAAAAATGGATGTAAATCAACTTAAAAAATTTGAACAATGTCCCATTTGTTTAGAAAATTTTAAATTGGAAGAAAAGGTCATGCTTTTACCATGTAATCATTTATACCATGAATGTTGCGTAAAACTGTGGTTCGAACGGCAAAACCACTGTCCAGTCTGTAGACAAGAGGTATAGCCAATATGGAAAAAAATATAGACGCATTGAGTCCTAATGATGAACCACGAGCATTTTACGTAAAGATGACACGTATGTCTTTAAATCAATTGGAAAATGAAGTACGAAATTTTAATAAATATGCGGAACTTTCTCACATTTTAAATTGTTATTTGATGGTTAGAAGACAACCACCAGAAATGAAAGTGGAAATGATACTTGATGAAAATGGATGGTACTTAAAATTTTGTGACCGATTAGACTTGGTCCAACGTGAAGAAGACTCAGTAGAGCTAATAAATATCGATCCATAATAAAAAAAAAAAAAAAAAAAAAAAAAAAAAAAATTTTTTTTTTTTTTTTTTTTTTTTTTTTCTAATACTATATATTGAAGTTGTTTAGATCAGTCTACAACTTTTTGTCGTCGTTCTAGTATATCTACCATGGACAGCAACAATCACGAATTGCTCAAGTTACGGAAGCGACTAGAGATTTACGATTTCAGAACCAAAATATTACACTTTCAAACCATGGCCGTTCGCCTCAACAGTAGGTCTCGATTTGTGTTGACTTCTAAAGATGAGTTTCACCTCAACGAATGTTTTTGCTCATTAGAAAAATATTCTATCGATAATCTCCCTTGTCGATGTCGTTCAGCACTCGATTTTCCTGATAACTTTTTTGAAAAAAGAATGATGGCTCACTCTAAATATGTTTTAAGTGTGCACCGAATCAAGTCCATAAATTCCAGTACGCAGTGTTATAAAAGGTTGGATTTTAAAAAAGGAGATGAAAGCCTGACTGATTTCTACCAGTTTCGAGTTTTGGATTTTGAAAACATACACAAATGGTACGAAATGTACAAGGCGAAAACAAATGTACTTCAGTTTCGAGTAAAGGTTAGAGAATTGAAAAAGAAACATCTTATTGATGCAGTTTACAACGCAGAGAGCGGCGAGTGGCACTTGACAGATTGTATGAGAAGTATCAAATGGGATTATGGGTCGGATACATGTCATTGTCAATCTGCTATGATGAATCCTTGGAAATATTTGAAGGAAGTGTATCATTTTGTCGACTGGGGTAAAATTTTTGATACTATCTGTAATGAAAAAGTCCCAGTTAAATTTACATAGTTATAAAAAATATTGTTTCTAAAATTTCCTAACCATAACTAAACGATCCGTTCACATATCTTCCCTTGCTCTTCTGGATTTCCGAAGACAAACCTTTTCCATTTTTCGATTTGCCCGTGCTAGTCTAGGAGGTAGGCAATGTTTCGGGTTCATCTTCAAATTTAATCAGCGGTCCCAGATCGACTTGTTTTGTCAGTCTCAATTTATTTTCGTGAAATCCGATAAAATCTAAAATGTTCCCACTGATGCGGTAAACATTATCATTCTTCAAAATATATCTAACGTTAATGTTTAATCGCAAAATGGCCAAAAATGTATCGGTATAAAAGTGTTTTATTTGATAATAAAACCGATTAACTACGTGCTCTCCATCAAATATTTTTGTGTTAAAAATACAAGGTTGGATAATTTGATTGCTATAGTATCCGGCTTTTAGAAATTTCATTTCAAAATCCCAACAGTTTTCGCAATCTATTATACTGCACATTTCAAATGAAAATTTGAAAAAATTCGAAATGGTAACATCTGGTCCTAAGTCGGATGTCATAACACGAGCAATTTTATTCAGTGGTTCTGAATCTATGATAATCAAGTTTGCTTTACGATTGTTCGGTAGGCAAGATATGTTTTTGTATGGTTTTGGTATTTCACACGTAGCGACTAAAATAACCTGGAAATTGGGATTCTTAGATTCCTCACAATAGCAAATATCCGTTGAGAAGGATTTTTTCCATAATTTTTCGGAGTGATAGAAATAATTTTGATACGCACTATTATTTTGCAATCGGCTTGACCAATCTTCCGTCACAAGATTTAAACGGTTATATTTAACCAAATTATTAGTAGCCTTGACCAAAGTTTCGTTACCTAACACCTTTGACACGAGATCATTATAGCTAGCCATATTTTCCTTATTAAAAAAAAAAAAAAAAAAAAAAAAAAAAATTTTTTTTTTTTTTTTTTTTTTTTTTTTTTTTGTTATAAATTAATGTTACTCAAACTGATTTTAATTTCTCATTTATTTTTTAATGTTTTAACAAAGATATAAAAATGAGTTCAAATCAGATTGATTCATTTGCACAAAATTCTTCAAATAATACTTGTCAAAGAACAAATACCCCAGATCAAAATGTAATGAATAATTTTTTGGAGTGTTACGAAGATTTTGATGAGTATTTAGATGTGGAAGATTTGTTTTCAATTGGTGAAATAGATTCTGATGAAATTGAACGTTGTATAATAGAATTTGTTGCAGATGATTCTTTTAATAATTACACTGCACCGAAAAATCCTGTACCGGAAATTATAATAAGTGCTTTACCCATTATAAAGTTGAATAGTGAAAGATTATCTCAATATGAAAAATGTACTATATGTTATGAAAATTTTTATTTGGATGAAAACTGCATGTTACTGCCTTGCAGTCATATTTATCACGAAATGTGTATAAAAGAATGGTTTAAAGAACAAGATGTATGTCCAGTCTGTCAAAAAACATGTTATTAAAATGTAAAAAAAAAAAAAAAAAAAAAAAAAAAAAAAAAAAAAAACATTTTTTTTTTTTTTTTTTTTTTTTTTTTTTACATTTTAAATTTTACTTTTTCTTTCTTACAAGACTGCCTTAGTCTTTCAAAAGTAACATTTTTATCTTTACCAATCCAAGATCTACAAGCCTTCTTCCATTGTAATAAATATGTCTGGTGTTTTTTAGGAAATAAAACTCGAACTAATTCGTATTCCTCTAAAATCTTGGGATCTTGTAAAACTTTACGTCTTTTATTTAAATTATAATTAAACCATCCCAAAATATCACGCATTTTTAAATTTGTCGTCATAAGTAAGTAAACAATTAAACAAAGTTCATCAATTGTTTTTCGAAACCGAACTTTATCGTAAATTATAATTAATTCCTCTAAAGTAAACATTAGCTCCTTTCTTTCATGACTTTTGTAGCTAACCGTCTTATAACTGTAGTTCGAGACAGGCGACCTGATATTTATGAAACTATTCTTCAAAGAATATCTCCTAATAGTCTCGACTCGGTTTTGAAAATATTAGAATGTCACTTAAAAAACGTAAAAGATTTATCTGTATTCAATAAAAACGTCGATGCCATTCCAGAATTTATTCTGACTGTTATTAAATATATGAAATTTCCTATTCCCGGCGATGCTTACGGAATCATGGTTATTTGTCGTGCCAATAAATCAGATACTCAGGGTGCTCTCGATAGTAAGCATATGACTAATATCAATAGTCTTCAGTTTGAATTTAACGTCGAAAAAGAAATTTTAGATGAGTTGGCACTTTTTTCAAATCATATGCAGATATTCGAATTAGCCAATCGACACAAATACGCAACGGTATTTATGTCTTATGACACATCCCTGGAAAATCTTATGAAACGATTACCGAACGCTTGTATATTGGAACGAGGGGGTGAATTTAATAAAGGTCGTAATGCTAAAGGAGTCTCGAGGTACTTGATTACATTTAAATATATTTTGGTGGAGGACCGAGGTTCCTTGAAAATACTGTATCGCTCTTTAGCCGATTTATACTTGATACTGAGATGCGTACCTTTAAAAGATGTAGTTGCTTTTTCAGACGTTCGATGTCTCTTTAAAAAATGCGGTATTACATGCAGTTTTTTTAACATGATAGAAATTGCAAACAGACAATTGTTTATGAATGATGGATCCAGATATGAAAAAGATGTGCTTACACTACTCACGTTCATGTTCCGCAGAGACGAACTGTTACCCATGAATCGGGAGGGTTTGGCAAAGAATAAAGACAGAACGCCTATCGATATTTTTAGCTTTGAAGCTATGAAGAAAAATGGTGCCAAGTTATGCACGGGAAGTTTAAGGGGTATGTGGCATAAAGTAGAAACAAGTTTAGAGAATATATTTTTTGGTCGGCAACCTAAAGGTGGTACAGGTTACATGTTTGCATGCATTCCTCATCTGAAATCAAACTTTATCTGTTTCCCTCCCAACAGAGAATAGAAAGTTGGAAAAAAAAAAAAAAAAAAAAAAAAAAAAAAAAAAAATTTTTTTTTTTTTTTTTTTTAAATATATATATACGTGTCTAAAATCTATATTTATATACATTATGCATCCGGCCTTTGATTACGATGGTGATGAAGTTCCGTGCGATTTTTGTTTGGAAACGTTTAATAAACTAAAAGACTATGAATCACATATTGCCGGGTCGCATGAATCAGATCCCTCATTCTGCATCCTTTGTAAAGAACATTTTAAACCGGGTACGCGTCGAAAATGTTTTGAAGACCATATCAGGTATTTTTGTAAAATGTATTTCCCGAACAACTCGGAGCTTCAAATCTTACCCATTCCCATTGCTGATAATATGAAACCTTCTATTCACAATCGACGTACTGAACATTGGATATATGTAAGAGGGCAAAAATTTTATTTGGAAAAAGACAATACATTATTATTAAAGGATGCTGCAGAAAGAAAAAAATTATTTTATTTTTTAGATAGACCTATTCCAGAATTGGAACCTTTCGTTCGTTCACCAATAGTACATTATTCGAATTCTCAGGCCATTGCCAAAACTAGAATAAGCGAGGTAGCAAAATGGACATGGGATAATTTATTTACGGATGAGTTGTCAGATGATGATGATGATAATGATGCTGATGATGGCCGATTCTGAAGATTCAGAAATGTATGATACAGATGACGAAGACATCTATGACTCTGACAGTGCGTCTTTGTCGTCTACAAATGCAACCTATGGGTCTAGTGACACATATTAAAAAAAAAAAAAAAAAAAAAAAAAAATTTTTTTTTTTTTTTTTTTTTTTAAATAATGGTATTTAAAGAGTGTTTTCAAAAAGCATTTTTTCTTATCGACCCGTTTTTCTGTCTCCGCTGTTCTCGCTGCCGCGATAATTTTCTTACTTCAACAATATCAACTTTGAAATTTTTTTTCACACTTTTTTACAAATATCCTTATTTAGTTTCTGATCCACCCACATTATTCTTGGATTCGAACAATACATTTTAGACTGTCCGCATAAAATCTGAATTGTACTCTCATGAACTTTAATCGTGGCACTCGGGCTTATTAAAAGAGTTCCGCTCGTTCCTACCGCATAGTACATTTGTGAGTGTTTCGGCCTACCCACGAATAACTCTAAGCATGCAGTTTCTCCCTGTTGTCTGTATCGGGACCAGAGAATACAATCTATCCATACGTTGGGTTCCATAATTTCCTCGACTTGTAGTGTAGTGACAGATTGGATCGGTTCGGTTACCGTCGGGTTCTGGTTCTCTATTCCCATATACAGGACGTACAAATCCATCAAGTAACTTTTGGGTATCCTGGAACAGCACAATAAATTATATTCGGCACGCTCGCCTTTCAGAGTCGTCAAAACTAAAGTAATCGGCTTCATTCTGCAGAAGGGGCAGCCATGGAGTGTGAATCCTCCCCAATCAAACTCGATGAGGTTGGGCTCCGTAAACATTTCTTGACTCTGACCGAGTCCCAGAGACGGTTCGTCAACCACGTCATTCAATGGTGCAAAAAACCGTGTAAAACGCTCATAGTGGTATCGGGTGGACCCGGAACGGGGAAAACGTTTGTCGTGAATAAAACTTTAGATTACGTGAAAACGGAACAACTCAGGATGAGTTACACGGCTCGAAGCGCTGCAAATATCGGTGGAAAAACGATACATTCGACGCTGGGTATCAATTATAAGGGACTCGTTCGCGATTTAAGAAACAAATTAGTTTCCGAGCAAAATTTAGTCGAATGCATAAAAGCGAGTCGCGAGGTTTTAGGGGAATTCACCTACCGCAAGTATCCCTATGTCATCGTTGTCGATGAAGTCTCTATGGTGAGCGGTTGGTTGATGTATTGGATTCTTCGTTTTTTCATGGACCGCACGACGCAGCCCATTTTATTCATCACTCTGGGCGATCGACATCAGTTGAATCCCGTCGAATGTTGCCATAATTTATTCTCGTTTCGATTCGGGTTGGAAGATCCTTGGGCTGTACGGTTGGTGGAATTGAAAGAAAGCAAGCGGTTTGTCCCCGAATACGAAAAAATTATCAATACGTTGCGTGAATTTGTAGATAACGAGAATGAATCCGGAATGTTTGGTTTTATATGTCAGCATTTTCCAGTCGTCGAAGACATTGATGGAGAGATGTTGAAGAGAGCGAATCGAGGCATGTCCTCCACCAACAAATGGGTCAATGTCTTTAATAACTATTACATTAATAATATGGTGAAAGGAGTCGAAATTAAAATAAATGATGATTTGATTTTGAAACAGGGTTGTATCGTAATGGTCACTAAAAATGGATTTTCGTCTGTTTCAAACGGTTGTGAGTTGATTTTTATTCGAAAAAAAGAGGATCGGTTAATTTGTACAGATCCAAAATCGAAACAAGAAGTTGAAATTCGGAAAGATTTCGAATCCCAACAATTTCCAGTAACTTTGGGATTCGCGGCTACCGTTCACAAATTTCAAGGTGAAACACTAGACGAAGCGAAAATTGTAATTCATCTGAGTGGTAATAGAGATTTAAATCTGGCATATACAGCGTTGAGTAGGGTAAGACATATGGATCAGATAGTAGCATTAGCATTGTAGCTCTCAGAAATTTTTTTCTAAATAGCTCAAAAAAAAAAAAAAAAAAAAATTTTTTTTTTTTTTTTTTTTTTTTTTTTTTTTTTTTAACATATTATATAAAATTGACTTTGTAAAAGTTATACATTTAGTTTGAATTTATACAAGAATCGGGTTGAAAGTTATTGTTGGATAAGTAAAAATTCTTCTAGACTTGAAATGATGAATATTATAAATGACATGATTGAAAACAACCAAACTATAACTCAAATATTAATCACAATGGTAGAACAGAATGAAGAAGTAACCAAGAAAATAAGTGAAATTGCCCGAATAGCTGAAGAAAGTAATATGACAGATTTACCCGATATGGAAAATGTTGGCGCTCAATATTATGATAAAGAATTTGAAGTTATACAAACAAATTTTTATTGGAAATTAGAATACTTGGCGTCAGACGATACAGGATTAGAAGTTTTGAAACAAGTTTTGAAAATTTGTCCAAATAATGTTCGTAAATTAGCAGAAGTATTTATAAAGGCTGTTGGAGATACTTTTGCAAAAGGATTAGAGTTACCATATAACGTAGAAGAAGAAAAATCATCATATGACGGCGAAGAAACAACAACAAAATAAAAAAAGTGTATATATACCTTTGTAATCGCCATTCACCTACAAAAACTTTAGTAAAGGGACACAATTATAAATATGAACCCCTTGATGCATCTTGAAAAGTTTAGTTCAAAACATCGAAAAAGTTACAGTTTTTTGGTCGATTTTCAACAAATATACATTCGAAATATAATTTTATTCTGTGTTGGTTTGAGTATGTTTCGATTTTTATTCGGAGAAGTTATAATCTGTCAAAATAATGGGAACGAAGTATCTCAAATGTTCATCGACACTATATGTTTCATTAATGGGACTTTTAATAAAGATATAGTTCCATTTATTTACCATGATTATTATCAATGGGTATCTGTTTACTTACTACTGTTGTCAGTTGGATATTATTTCCCGTACTCGATTTGGTCAAAAATATTCGGAAGTTTCATTCGACATTTAGAAATGTTATCAGAACAACCAAATAATGCAATTCGAGTCATAAAGGAGTCAAAAGGAAATTTAATATTCTTTAAAACTTTGTCGTTAGAAATTATTTACATTTTTCATTTGGCCATTATTTTATTTTTCACAGATTTATTTTTTAACGGTCTTTGGAGTCGTTTTGATTGGTCTTTAACAGCCATTGACAAAATTTTTCCCGATAATGGTACATGTTTCATAGATTATTACCAACAAAGTGGAACAAGCAATGCTAAAATCAACTGTCTCTTACCTCTGTGTAGTATTTATCGAAAAATATTCTTTTTACTGTATTTACTATGCATATTTTTAATAGTCTTGAATATTATTATGATGATGTATCGAATAATATTAATTTATCGTAAAAAGAAATTTATGGATATGTGGTGGGCAATGATGATTATTAATCAAAATACCATGTCATGGGAAGTGAAAAAAGAACTAAACTGTGAATTGAAAGAAATTCTGGAAAATCAAAAAAGTTTATGGATAAGATCAAAACAAAATTATGAAAGTTATGTATAAAAAAAAAAAAAAAAAAAAAAAAAAAAAAAATTTTTTTTTTTTTTTTTTTTTTTTTTTTTTTTTATAAAGTTATAAGAGAAAAATAATATTTATTAGAATGTCAGAATAAAGAGGTAAAGAAGACTAGGCCAGCCGGGGATTTTTTATAATGGTTTGGTTTCTCTCCTCTTTGACCTCTTTAGATTTATAATTTTTACTGACCCCAGAAAAAAGTTGTGAGTCAAATTTTATTAATTAACACATCAGAATAAAGAGGTAAAGAAGACAAAGATTGACACCAAGGGATTACCTTGAGGGTAATTACCTTAAAGGAGAAGTATTCAGTAATTTATATATATATATATATATATATATGTATGTATCCGGTTTAATCCGGTTCAAACTGGTTCAATCTGGTTTGATGAGATTTTTATTTTTAAGACGGAAGTCGAAACTTGTTGAAATTTACGATTTACTAACACGTCAGAATAAAGAGGTAAAACAAACTGGGATTGTCGAGGATTTTTATAATGATAAAGTCCCAGAAAATTACTTAAAGGGAGAAGTATTAAGTAATATATATATATATATATATATATATATATATATATATATCTGAGACTGAAGTCAGAACTCCTTGAAAAAGTTTAATAAATATAACTATACTTTAAAAAAAAAAAAAAATTTTTTTTTTTTTTTTTTTTTTTTTTAATCTATATATTTTAGCGTTTTTCAATTTCTATAATAGTTTTCCTGTCTTTTTCATCCCTACGTAATGGATGTCTTTGACTACAATGACTTAACAAATGACTGCAAACTTTATTATCCAATTTATTTCTTCTAAATTGACTACCATCCGTCTTTTTAAACACGACTGGATGTCTATTCCCTCGTCCACCTGCGTATTCCAGAGTACTGTTATTTATTCTTGTTAGAAAAGGGTTACTGATGGCTCTTCGTATCGGACTTGTACCCCGACTACTAGATCGACTTCCGGAGCTACTTCTGGAGCCACTTCTGGATCTGCCCGCACGTCTTCTACGACCCGATCTTGTCGTTGCGCGACGACGTCCCGTGTTTGATCCACCGCGGCGTCCACCACGGCGTCCTCTTCTGCCGGCCGCCGACTGTGGAGAAAGACTTCTGCTGCGTCTGGGAGTAGCAACTGGTCTCGGAGGACTCCGGTTCCGCGGGGGGGATGCTCTCCCCCCCACCATGTTTGCCTGGTGGACAGACGAATGTCTAGATGGACTCGCATTGTTACGCATGTTCATATCGAAAGCCAAATTTGGAGGAATAGGTTGGCGCCGGTACGTGTCGTTTGTGGGTGAATTGCTCCGACTGCCATTCAGACTGGTGGAAGGGGAATGAAAGGTGCTCGGGCTCGAGCTGCGACTGCGTCTCGGACTAGGGGCCACTCTTCTCAAGAGTGATCTTATAACGTCGTCGACTTCACGTAATGGACGAGACATCTTTCTTTTTTGTTTTCTCTCTCTCTCTCTCTCTCTTTTTTTTTTTTTTTTTTTTTTTTTTCAATTGTGTATCTACAAGACATTTTTGGCGAGGGGTAGAACGTTGTGCATCGCTGCCGCCTTACAGGCGTCCTCTGTCGTCTTGGGCACCACAAACTCGTTGCCACCGAAGGAAGAGATTTGTAAATCAAACGTCTGATCGAGCATTCCGGACTTGTAAAAAGGGAGCAGCGCCAATATGCTGGAGTGATCTTTGACGTTTCCGTGCTCGAACGTTTTGCAAAAGAGAGCGTCGATGACTTTTTGGGTGAATCGCGTAAACGCTTCTCGACCTTTCTCGGAAAAACAAACGACCCAGCGATCGATAAAGGATTTGTTTTCCAACATGTAATCGAAAGCGTCCCAAAAAGCCAAGTACATGGTCAGAGTGTCCCTGTTGAATTGGGTGAGATCGACAATCACGTAGTGGGAACCCGATTCTTTGGGCGTGAAAGTCGTGTGACCCGACAAGGTGAGCACGTTGGCGTGATCCACCTCGACCAGTCCCACGTTGTTGGTCTGGATGGGAAAGTCTTGTAAGGTTAAGAGTTCTTTGGTTCGTGTAGCGTCCGGTCCGTGAAAATAGCTGACGTTGATCCATCGATGACCGCCGCCGCCGTCCCGCAGCTTAAAAGTAAAATGCGAAGTGAAAACTACGACTCGGGAAGCCAGCGGATGTTTGTCCACGAGTTCCAGAGACGCGGGTTCCAGATACAAAAGTAAATCGCATCGATCGACGGGATCCGAAGGCCGCTGAACGCGAATGCGATTTTCTGTCGACGACACGGTACAACGATTCGAGACGATAATAACTCGGAGCAACGGTACCGAGGATAACATCTCGAATACAATATGGGGATAGCGGCCTAAATTGCCAAAAACCACGCATCGATCGTGATGTAAGATGAAATTGAATAAATCTTGAATAGTTTGCATCTTGTTTTTCCCACTCGCCTTTTTTTTTTTTTTGGCTCGAGCAAATTAAGATTGATGGAAGACATAGAAGATATGATTGTGAGTACTTTGCTCATGAAAGATTTCAATGTCTTTCAGCATTATTTTAAAGATTTTGGCTCAGTACGCGATGAAGAGACGCATAAAAATGCCAAAAAGCTATTTGATGAAGTCGCAGTGTCAGTATACGGTGATTCGCAATGCTCTGCGACATCATTCGATGCGTTTGTAGAAAATTATCGTAAACGTTGCCAAAGGCATAGAATTTCCCAGCAACCCTTGACAGATCAAAGTAATAATAATAATAATAGTAGTAGTAGTAGTAGTAGTAATAGTAGTAGTAGTAGTAATAGTAATAATATTGTACCTACGTTGACACAAGATCGCGAGGAGGAGCAAAGTCGAATTTGCAACAAGTGGAATCTTATTCGTCCTAAAGTGAGCGTTGTTCCACCCGTTTCAAAAAAGAAACGCAAGGAGGAAGAGTTTAATATTGTAGAATTTTTATGGAAAAAGAAGAAAAATGAGGATTATGTTTCGTTAACATTTCAGTCAGATGAAGATGTACAAGAAGATTTGACTATATTAAATTCTCCGGAAAAAAAGAAGTTGAACTCGATTGCCAATGAAGTGTTGAAAAAAATGGCACATTATTTAGAAATTTTAAATAAAGAATCTACTTATCAAATATTGCACGTTCAACGTGAAAACGTATGTTAAAAAAAAAAAAAAAAAAAAAATGTTTTTTTTTTTTTTTTTTTTTTTTTTTTTTTTTAAATTTCCTTTTCGTAGTACACATTCATTATTCTATAATTGCACACTCTATTCAATGTTTCCAGATGCTCTGCGATTTTTCTTAAAACACCTTCAGCTAGCAAATCCAATCTTTTTTTATCGGGGCAAGAATCTATTGTAGTTATAAAATCCTGCATTTCCTCCTCTGATTGAAAAGTCAAAGGATAATAGTCTTGATTCATCTTTTTATCCATCAAAAAATTTACAACATTAAACTCTTCTTTGCGTTTCCTCACTGATGGTTTAAAATTCAAAGGTAATGTTCTTCGACTCGAAGGATCAAAATAATTATTGTTACAAAGATTGTCCTCTTCCAGTGTTGAAATGTTTCGAAAATGAGCAGTGGTATTCATCACAGATTGTTCGACTTGAGTTCCAATAGATCGATTTGAAATTTCGACTTGAATTTCACGGTCCATCGACTTTCTTTTAGAACTTTGAATCCTATACACAAAATCCTCAAATTCCTCATTGCACTCTGAAGCTACTTTAGCATCATTAAAAATTTTTTTCGCTTTTTCTTTTGTTGCCATATCGAAATTTGGAATAGTCCCTTCCGAATTGAAATATTGACTAAATATTGTAGGATCTTCTACCGTTAACGTCTCAATAAGGAAAGTATCTTTTTCATATTGCTCATTGGTATGCTCACCCATCTTCTTAATTTGGAAACATGGAGGTTTTGAGAATAATTCGTCGGAAAGCTATTAAACCTATTCAAAGTTCAAAATTCATTGCTCAAACTCCGTTTAGGTTTGAAGTCAAATTCGAAGATGGTTCTGTAGCGTATCATAAGGATGATCCGGGACTTCGCATGTGGGCCGTTTGTATACAGAGATTGTATTTTGAACCGATTTTTGGCAGTATAAAACACTGCACGGAATTACCTGTAAGTTATTTCGATCTGTTGGGTTTTCGTTCAGGTGATGCAGTTTTGATTCGAAACGAGCAAGGAACTGATTCACCTATTTTATTTTCATTGCCATAATTCAATCGTCCATTTGTCGACAGGCGAAACGAATTTTGAGATATTTGAAAATAGATATGGTCAAAAGAGATATAAATATAACCAGGGTTAAAACTATAAAATGAATTCGATAACATGTATTGGCTTTAGATTCCAATATCAAAATACAAATCGAATATAGCAAACCACCGGCTAAAGTCAGTAAAGCAAAGGGTTCTAATTGTGCGACTTTTATCATTTTTTTTAAATTATCTGTTTTGCCAAACAAAGTTGCAAATGCACTTGATTCCAAAATTCGTCGTGTAGTACTAGACAATTATCTAATTCCTTAGCAAACTCTTCGTATTTCGGAAATAACTGAGCAAAACTATGCATACTTGTTTGCATGTTGGTTAAAGAATGTTCTTTCAGCCAACCCCGAATTGTCTGCCATGCGTGTTCCCAAGAAGGAAATTTTTTATGTAAATGGGGAACAATAATTGTCGCATACCTCGTTCCAAACAACGTTTTGAAATATTTCAAAACATTTTCATATACAGACTTTACAATATTTTCTGCATTCATTTGATGCTTTATTATAACTAAAAAATCCAAACATTGCATTTTTTAATTATGGATTTCATTCAAAAAAGTCTCTGGTGTCAAAAAAAAAAAAAAAAAAAAAAAAAAAAAAAAAAAAAAAAAAAAAAAAAATTTTTTTTTTTTTTTTTTTTTTTTTTTTTTTTACGTTGTCTTGTAAACGAGCATTATTCCTACTGCCACTTGTAACAGTTGGATGACCAGTTCAGAGTAAACCATCAACTTATTACTGTTGATTAGAGTTTTCCCGCCAGTGTTGCTGTTGATCGTGTACATCAAGTAACCGTACGTAATCATACCTAGCACGATGAGCACCATGAGAGTCACTGCCAATATCATTTTTAAATTCATAATTACTACTTAATTATCCCATGGCGAACAAGACTCCTAAAAGGGCCATGCTCACCACGTTCATCACGGTCGGAGCCATCATGTACAGTTTGTTCGTCGACCAAAATGTTGTGACGTTTGTAGTATCCGTAGTAGTGGCAGCTCTATACACGACAAGTCCCATGAGGGCCACGCTGATCACTATCAGGACGGTTGTCAAAACAAGAAGGATTGAGGAAAATCCGAGACCTTTCATCTTTATTCATGATTCACGCTATCGTTCACACGCAAGGCGTCGTCCTGGGCAATACCTATATTCCTCTGGAATTGGCTTATTGGGACCGTTTGGGAGAAAGCGCTCATCTACTGATCACGAGTCCTCTCAACTATTCGAAAATGAAACGCTTGTATCCGAATGCTCGACCCGACGTGCTGGTCACGACAGTCGAAGGCGTACCTTACTCGCGCGTCCTCGACTACCTGAAATGGCGACTCGAGGTGCTTTCCGACGCATTTCCTTCGATTCCTATTCTCTTTGGGCACAAAGGCAACAGTTATCAACCTCGCGTTCTCTTGGATGCGGGCATACCGAATCGCGTCAACGTGGAAACTCTCGGAGTGCCTGCCTTACGGGCCGTTTCGAATACCGATACTTGTCG
Organism: Maratus speculifer; assembly: GCA_964019185.1. Classification (NCBI taxonomy): domain Eukaryota; kingdom Metazoa; phylum Arthropoda; class Arachnida; order Araneae; family Salticidae; genus Maratus; species Maratus speculifer. Next base: position 110,373,791 of record OZ025291.1, read on the forward strand.
TTGGCATAAAGGTAATCGTCCTCGCAAATGTGCTCGGGCGGCTCTGGAGCAAATTTTGAATCACGTTCGATGACGTGCCTCCACAACACGCGTCGCTCTCTCTCGTCGATTCGAATTTGTTCCGTCAAATGCAAAAGACTCATTCCCACCGCAGACTGTCGTTCCTCGATTTCCGGTACGATCTTTTCCCACAGACCGTCCTTTCGACAGAGGGCCAGTAGTCTCTGCAGGACGTCGATGAGTCGAGGCGGTGCGTTCTCGTGCGGCACTTGCTCCACCGATTCGTGAATCACGCGAACGTTATGCAGGAGCGCATCGAGTCGGGGGCAAGGGTTCAGAAGGGCCGTGGGCCTTTCGCCGTGCAACAACTGATGCAGGCTTCGTCGGAGTAAAGCTTGCACGGACAGCGTGAGGGCGTGCGAGGGTCGATCGCGCATGAACGCCTCCAAATTATGGTCCGTTTGCCAGTGCGCCGCGTTGACGTATTCGGTCAGCGGCACCAGATACATGTTGAAGGGATCGTACCACTGTCCTCTCGCTTGACACGTAATGTCGTACAATTGCAAGACTCTTTTCGCGTGAGTGTCGGCGGAAACGGGCTTCAGAGCCGCAACGGTCGTTTCCGGTCGACGGAGATTAATGAAACGCCGTGCAATCTCGCCCCAGAAGGTAGCCGACTGATACTCGTAGCGATCCAGGTGATTGCCTTCCAAAAAGTGTTGTAAAATGACGTCGTCGCGCCGACAAGGTGCTGCTGCGGCGGCGGCTGTTTCTCGCGTTGTGACGGCGGCGGCGGCGGCGGTCATCTCCTCTCGCCTCGCCAACAAGAGTTGCAAATCATCCCAAAATCGGGAAACGGCTCGCGTTTTAAAAGGTCCCGGTTCGTAGGGTGCGAGTTGTTGGACCCATTGTTTGTCCAAGTAATCTGTCAGGGAATTTAAATCGCCGTGGACTTGGTACGGAAAAGCCGTCAGACCCCCGTGATGAATCAGGTGGGACCAAGGAATATTCTCGACTTCCATTCGAAGAATAAGATTTTTGAGTGGGTCGGGTGGTGGTGATGGTGGAGTGGTGGTGGTATACGAATCATCGGATCCGAATAAAAGTTTTTCAAACCAACGAATCAAAAGCGTCGACGACATCTTGGTTCCAACGAATAAGGTTCCAATGAAACGGATAAGATTTGGCCATGTAATAGGATAACATGTTTCGAGCCATGAAACAATGTATGAAATACATGATGAAAAAGAGAAGCGTGTAAACGGTCCACATACTTAAAACTTGATTCCAAAAAAAAATAGTAATGAATTAAGCAGATGCAATGTCCCTTCCCGATAAATATGAAAAGGATGAAAATGGAAAAGAAATATATCCTTTGGTGAAAAATCTTCAAACGGTTATACTGAATCGTTACGCAAGAGACAAGGATCAAATACCTTTTTATCCGAGAGATGTCGATAGGAATGAATTTATGGATCCGAATTTAGGGTTAATTGAAAGACATGGAGAGTATATATATCCTAAAAATATCGTTGATGGCAAACCGCGATATCGGACGGATCCAAAAAATCCGAAAAGGCAAATTTACGAAAAAATCAATGGTCGAGAGTATATAGGTAGAGGTTTGGACGGTGATCAGTACTATGCTACCGATGAAAATAACAATGAATATTATCCGGAAAAAAATATACCGGCACAAAAGGCAAACGGTACATTACGTTACGCACGTAAAGCTAACGGAGCCATCATTTATCCAAAAGATGACAATGATAATGAATATTACTTGACGTTCGTAGATCCCTGCGACATTTTTACGATTTACGATCGATATGCGCATGAGAAGAACGGAAATGAAATTTATCCTCAAGTAAAATTGGATGACGATTTAATATCCGATCACATTCTACATAATACTTATATAAAACGCGATGGTCTTGAATGGTATCCACGAGACGCATATAATAATGAATTTTATAAAAATATTATTAATAATGATCCAGAAGATGTGATTTTAGATCGCTACGCTTTAACAAACGACGGAAAAATCATAGTGCCAGGACACAATAATACGTATTATATATCGACGAAAAGACAACCGAAAATAACGGATGATGATATCCTTGGAAGTTTGGTTCGTGGAAAAAAAGGTGTGTCGCCAGATTTCCTGACAAGAATAGAAGTATCCAATAAACCCAATGTTCAACCTAAAAAATATAAATATTTAGATAATCTTACCAATATTTACAAAACTATTACACCGCTTGGTATAAAAAAACCTTCGGTAGTTGTACCTTTCTACCAGACGTGGTACTTTTGGGTATTGATTATTCTCTCATCCATTTTAAAATCAATTGCTGTTTGGTGGTTATTTTTTAGACATGAAGTAAAGGCAGGTTAAAAAAAAAAAAAAAATTTTTTTTTTTTTTTTTTTTTAGTATAAAAAGGACTGACACAAATATTTTGAGTCTTTACACAGTTAACAACTAATGCATTGCTTAGGAAATGCCAACACCAATCAAACAACTGAAGGTCAAAGGTCAATAACCTCAAAAAAAAAAAAAAAAAAAAAAAAATTTTTTTTTTTTTTTTTTTTTTTTTTAGTATAAAAAGGACTGACACAAATATTTTGAGTCTTTACACAGTTAACAACTAATGCATTGCTTAGGAAATGCCAACACCAATCAAACAACTGAAGGTCAAAGGTCAATGACCTCTTTAATTTTTTATTTATGTTGACACAAAAAGTTAAGAGTCAAAAGTTAATTTATTAACCCGTCAGAATAAAGAGGTAAAGAAACGAAAAAAATAATACTAAAGGAATAACCTAAAACTGATTACCTAAAAAAAAAAAAAAAAAAAAAAAAAAAAAAAAAAAAAATTTTTTTTTTTTTTTTTTTTTTTTGTAATTATAAAAGCGACCATGTACACGGTTTTTTATTTATATGGGTATCACTAATTTTTGTAAACTGATTGATCCAATTTATCCTCCTGCTTCCGAGCCTACAGTTTTTGATTCTCTGCTCGTCGATTGTCAAAATTTCTTGTATGTGGCCATCAACTACAGTTTGGAGACAGATAAAGTTAAATTGCTTCATGAAATTTGCAAGTCTACCTGGAATCAAATTCAGAGTTTATTAAAATTGTTTTTATCTTATCCGAGTGCTTCCGAACCCCTGACGGTCGTTCTTTCCTTTGATGGCGAAGGCGTTCCCATGAAATTTGCCACGCAACGCGATCGTCGTAACCAGACTAAAAGCAGTTCGAGAAAAACTTTTTATCGATACGTTTTGTTCGGTAATAATACGTTAACTTTACGCGTTCAAAAGTACATAATCGAACAATTAAAACTCTTCGACTGGACTGTGAAAATTATTTTATGCGGTTGTAACGTGTCGGGAGAAGGCGAGCATAAAATTTTTCAAGTAGCCGAGGTTCTACGGTCGTCCTGTCGAAAGCCAATCATCGTCAGTGTGGATCAAGATGTGTTTGTTTTAGCGTTTTTACGCCTCGATCGATACGACGCTCTTCAAATTTATCGATACGGTAAATTTTATCGCGTAAATGCATTGGTTCGTGAGTTACCTTACCCCCTTCGACGTCTCATCGACGTCTCTTTTCTGTTCGGAAACGATTTCATACCCGTTTTAGTGGGCATCTTACCCAGTAACATTGCAACGTTGCATCGTGCACTCACGTACGACGAGGAGGAGGCGGCGGAAGAGGGTGACGACGTTGTGGCGACGCTCGCCACGTTCCTCCGTAACATGAAGCCCCACATTCAATTCACTGCCGTCGAATTCGTCGATCGAAAATTACTCGTGTGTTTCTGGATGACCTATCTGTGGATTTTGGACTATTATCGGCAACGTCATTTTCCCCAACAGTTTTTGGAAAATCGTCTCTACGATGCTTTCGATCGCAATCAACTGTTAACGGGACTGGAGGACCTGACGTATTCTCGAGAAAGGTATCGCGAGGCGCGAAAAAGTTATGAGCACATGATGACGCAACCGGTACCGCATGCGGAACGACACGTGTTTACCGACGAAGCGCTTCTCAATCGTTTGAAGGCTTACTGGACAAAACCACAGAACGGTCTTTGTACCGTTTTGAAACTAACCAGCTCAAACTGTACAACAAGAAAATTAAAGCGACGCCTAACCACTGGTACTGAAAAATCTCGAAAGCGGAGAAAAATCTAAACGGACCGAAAATTGTGGCCGCGGCCTCCTGATAATTGAGTTTTCGATCTAGACGAACGAGTCGATGAACGGGATCGGGTGCAAAAATGAGTTGCAGATTGGTATCGATGACGATGATCGCCTTTTGCCAATCCACTTGAGCAAATTCCGAAACTTTGACTTTTTCGGCATAAGGATACTTTTTATAAACGTCCAAATTCGCGACATGTTTTAAAAGTTGTGCCGTAAATATGACATTTTCCGGATATGTTAACGTAATTCGAGAGCGAATAAATTTGTTATTATATGGAATCCACGGAGAATGAAACAATACGTGTTCGAGAGACGACATGGACACACTCGCTTTGCTTAAGCAATAGCGGTCTGATAATTTTTTTTTATTCTCAACACATACGAAAAAAAAAAAGTTTATTTATTGATGAAATTATATGCAATTGTTTTCCTTAAAAAAGGATTGAAATTCAAAAATTAAATAATATAAGTTAGTTTCAAGAAAAAAAAATATTGATTAATTAAGATGCCAAAACTAAAGAAAAAAACTGATACAACAGCTTCTCCTAAAGAACAAACATTTGAGAATAATTTAGATGCGGATGAATCAAACACTAAGTTACGAGAGGCGGCGCGATTAACGTTTATATTCAATAAAACGGTAACGGGGGAATTTATTAATATTTTTAAACCCTCAGAAATAATATCCGAGAAATTTGAAAAATGGCAAGATTTAACACAATTTTATGAAAACTGGCTTAAAGAAAATTCAGAATCTTCTGTCGACTTACTGAATCCGGATGAAAAATTTACTAAATATATTGAAAAAGCAGTAAAATTGGCAAAAGACTCTTACCAGGAAGAACATCTTAGATATGTAAATCCGATGACTTTTACAGTTGATTCAGCTCCTTCCGTTGACGCACTTAACACAAGTCTTAGAAATAACTTAATAGAAAAAATAAAAGCGTACATTACCAACGTTCAATCTTTACCAGTATTAAATGAAGAAGGTTGGAATAAGGTGTATGAGGAAACCTACAAGGTAACAGATAAACCCGCATTAACAGAATCTGAAAGTGTTTCAGTTAAAGAAGAATTTGAGCCAAATTTTGTTGTTTCAGCTGATACTGAGGAAGCAAAAAAATTGATGGACGTGGATATCGAAAACGAGAAAAAGAATACTATATTTACAAAACAAATTCAAAAGGGTGTACAAATGCAGGTGAAACCGTACGATATATTAAGGATGCGCGATTATTTACGCATATTACGAAGATTATGGAATTTATCCCGATTACACGGTGGTAAAGAAATTACCACTTTTGATGAAAATTGGGATGTGAAGAACCATCCTTATTTAAAAAATCATCTTCTAAAGGAAGACATTTACAGACGTTGTCAGCAAACATTTGTAGTAAAAGGGATAAAAAAAAAATTAGAGAATGATTAAAAAAAAAAAAAAAAAAAAAAAAAAAAAAAATTTTTTTTTTTTTTTTTTTTTTTTTTTTTTTTTTTTTAAATGTATATAAGAGGTGTGACACTTCCATGGTTTTTCCACTTCAACATGAGGCAGCTACAACTTTATAATGCTCTTACGCGGTCCGTTGAACCGTTTGTACCCACCAATCGCTACGACGTTAAACTCTACTGTTGTGGCCCCACCCTCAACTATGCCCCCCATCTTGGGCAGGCGCGAACCTATGTTTACATGGACGTATTTCGCAGAATTTTACACCAATACTTGGGTTATAGTGTACGTTTAGTCATGAACGTGATTGATTTGGAGGGTTCCCAAGAGTATGAAAAAGAGTTCTCTGAAACCATGGATTTGTTGAACGTGCAACCCGCCCATTTTACACCTCGCATGACTGAAAGCGTGGACTTGACTACCACGGTATGGAAAAAGTGTATGACTGAAAAGTTTGCCTATTTCACACGCGATTTCAACATTTATTTCCATTCCAAAACCTATTTAGAAAAATTTGGACCCATCTTTTCCGACAAAGAATATAATTACCCGTCTCGCGAAACCATGCTGCCGGAAGAAGAGAAATGGAATACTAATGATTTTATGATGTGGAACGAATCGAAAAAATGGATCGATACTCAAGGGAAGCCCCACACGGGCGTTCCCTCCCGGGATATGGCTTGTGCCGCGATGGCCATTTTTCATTTTCAAGAGTCGATCGATTTGGTACTGGGAGGTGTGGATTTACAATGGATGCAACACGAAAAGAAAATGGCTTTAGGTCGGGTGTACTTTAAAAAAAAAGACTGGGTTCGCTTCTTTGTGTATACGGGACTTTTGGAAAATGAAGGTACCAAAATGTCCAACACTGCCCAAAATAGTGTCACAGTGAAAGCAATGTTGACCAAGGGTTATTCACCCATGGTTATTCGTTACATGTTTTTAAAGATGCCGTATATGGAATGTAGGTGCTATACCGAGTACCAGTTCGAAGACGCTCAACATGCATACAATCGGTTTATGATAAACATTCAAAAGATGAAGACTTATCAAACTCAATTGAAAATCCAAAACACGGTCGAAGACATGCAGAAATCTTGGGAAAGATGTGTCGAACTGGCTCGAGTGAAAAGCATTGTGGATAAAGTGTTGATGAATAATATGGGTGTTTCGAAAGCCTTGGATATCCTTGAAGAATTTGTCCAGAATTGTGTGTTGCGATTCCCAAACAATATGTCTTACGAATGGATTTCTTATTGTCTAGAGTATGTGTTGTATTTAGTGGAGACCTGTTTTGGATTAATGACTCATGCATCCGAAACTGTCGTCGAGACGGATGGCGTGTATCCAGTTGAATAAAAGAATGGAATTGTACAAAAAAAAAAAAAAAAAAAAAAATTTTTTTTTTTTTTTTTTTTTTTTTTTTTTTTTACGATATTGTACAATTCCACTCTTTTATAGCAGCATCATCCGGTTGCGTCTTCAATCTGGCTTTGTTTATAAACTCGACAACCTCTTCGCTAAAGTAAAAATTGACTTCGTTGTCAGTCAGTCTGATAACGTCCTTGGGTTTTTCTATGGCGTTCAAATTATAACAAATTTTATGTTTGGACAGCATTAAGGCTAATCGCACGGCCGTCACGTCCACGTCAAAAGTATCGATGCCGACTTGCATGAAAAAGTCGAGCCACATTTTAACCAGTTCGGGTAAGCGAATGTTTCGAGGATAAGGATCGGTGTTGGCCGATTTCGTTAGGCACCAACAATCCAGAGGTAAACCTCGGAGACTGACTCGTCGCAGAGAGTAATCGTCGTTATACTTGAACGTTTCCAGTACGCGAACGTTGATGTCTTCGTTCAGTTCGAGGGTAGCGGTGGACAAAATGTAGTTTGCGTTTAAAAGGGGAGAGGGCGTGGGAGCTCCTTCCAGAAGCGGTTGACCGAAACAGAAAAAAGTTTCCCGATACACGACTCCGATGACGACAGTGTCGATGACCACCTTTCTGACGTCGCTGCCCGTCTCCAAGGTCGTCAGCACAAACGAGACGGGGGTCCAGAGGGTGGCCGGAACGTGGTTGTATTCGATGTAGCGATCGTAAGGTCGGCAAATGTGCAGCACTTGCGTGGGATTGTTTCCGTTGATGCTGAGAGCCAGAAACTGCTTGACGGGATCTCTGGTCTCGGAATGTCTGGCTCCTTCGTACGTCAGTAACAAAGGCCATTCGATCAGTAGGCCCAAGTAACTAAAGTCCAGAGGGCTTTCGTGGGGGCGACGCGCGATATTTTTGTAATAAGAGGTGAGCACGTCTTGGACTATAAATTCGGGTTTTCGAGAACTGAACGTCTTGTGAATGATACCCGTGGACAAGATACTCGCATTCGAGAATCCCGATTCGGTGACCGGTTTGAAGTTTATGAATTTAAGTTTTGCTTTCACTTCTCGAGTCATGTACGGTATAGTCATGACGTCGCGGCGCGCCTGCCACTCGTTTGCCAAATCGATCACGTACTCCATGGGTTCGTCTGACAAGAAACAGATGCGATAAAATTTGGTCGGCGTGCAGTTGTTAAAGTAACAGCCTCCGGGATAAGGTAAATCCTGATTGTCGAGATAAAGTACCGTATTTTTATAGAAAAAGACGTTCTCGTAAGCGGGTCGAATGGTAACCTGCAAATACTGAGTCACGACGTCGGGATTATTGACGAAATAAGGAGTCGCGTATAACTGCAATCTGTTTACATTTTGAACCGTGTTGTTGACTGGAAAAATGATGCGTTCGTTCCCGAGACAGATGGTCCACAGATATTTTCGACTGCAAACGACAGATGCGGGTACGTCTGACTTGAAAAAAGTTTTTAAAGCTAGTAAAAGAGGTTTAGTACAGTCGATTGATATGTTTTCAGGGGGGTACATGCGACCGACAATCCAGGTTTCATAAGGCGAATTGGCCATATCGAATACCATAATATTTTGCTTGACGGCCGAAACGGAGCACTTGTGAAATTTACCATAGTGGGATCCATACGTATTAAACGATTATTTCGAAACGATTAGTTTTTTTTCCCTCGTGCCAGTTGTGCAAAGTTGTTTGAAATATAATCGTGAGGGGGGAGGAGTGGGAATTTTATCATCCGGAGAATTAAGGAGAATGGCTAATTCAAATGATGATGTTTTTGCGGAGGAGAATATGCAACTCATCAATGAAAACATACAGTTGAAGGAAAAACTGGATACGTTGAAAAGGAAAAATGAAGCTTATGATGGGGAAGTGCGAACACTGCAGAGGAAATTGATAAAATTATTGGAAGAAAAAGTGGAAAGACTTGAAACTGAATTGAAACAGTATTTACGAATCGATAACATTCCAGAAATGTAAAAAAATAACATATCGGAATAAAGGGATAAAGAAGACGAATATTTAATGAAATTCTGAATGACCAAACGCGAAGATTCCTAATAGTACAGCTCCTGACAATTACTTTAAGGGAGGAGTATTGAATTATATATATATATATATATATATATATATATATATATATATATATAGGTCAAGGGTCAAAGGTTAATGACCTCTTCAGATTTTTAATTTTTACTGACCTTATGAAAAAGTTATAAGCTGAAAAATATATTTATTATTAACACGTCAGAATAAAGAGGTAAAGAAAAGTACCATTGTCACGGATTTTTATAATGGTATAGTCTCAGAAAATTACTTTAAGGGAGAAGTATTAAGTAATTATATATATATATATATATATATATAAGTCAAGGGTCAAAGGTTAATGACCTCTTTAGATTTTTAATTTTTACTGACCTTATGAAAAAGTTATAAGCTGAAAAATATATTTATTATTAACACGTCAGAATAAAGAGGTAAAGAAAAGTACCATTGTCACGGATTTTTATAATGGTATAGTCTCAGAAAATTACTTTAAGGGAGAAGTATTAAGTAATTATATATATATATATATATATATATATATATATATATATATAGGTCAAGGGTCAAAGGTTAATGACCTCTTTAGATTTTTAATTTTTACTGACATTATGAAAAAGTTATAAGCTGAAAAATATATTTATTATTAACACGTCAGAATAAAGAGGTAAAGAAAAGTACCATTGTCACGGATTTTTATAATGGTATAGTCTCAGAAAATTACTTTAAGGAAGAAGTATTAAGTAATTATATATATATATATATATATATATATATATATATAAAGGGTTTAGCTCAAGGGTAATTATTAAAAAAAAAAAAAAAAAAAAAAAAATTTTTTTTTTTTTTTTTTTTTTTTTTTTTTATAAAAGCGAAATATTGTCATCTTCTTCTCACAAACCATGTTTGATTTCGAACGTTTCCAAGTTATCACTGCGGAACACTATTTTAAAGTGTTTCGATCTTACAATAAGCCGGAGCAGATGAAATTCTTCATCAAACGCTGGTGTGAATTGATTCACAATTATTCCAGATCAAACGGTTTCCTTTCCTTCGATCCGACGGTGCCAATTTTAAGTAAACTCGTACCTCAAGCAAAAGCAGTTATTCTCGTACCTTTTCCAAACACCAATATTAGTTATGTACCTTGTCGCACGTCCGTATTTCCATACTATCCTTTTAAAATAAAAAAAGAAATTAAAGATGAAACTTGTCAAATTGGTCTAGAATTTTTCCATTTGTACTTAGAACTAACGGGTATACGACTCGTTTATATACATGAAATGCGATATCAAGAAGATAAAATCGCATCCGAGTTGCAAGACAAATATTTAGATATTGAACTTTATGGACGAGGGGCATATAATTGTTTTAAACGTAAAGTCCAAAGTATCAGTTTAAAGTCTTCGTCAAGTGATTCAAGATTTCAATCTCGTTCGAAAGTTTTGAAGGGTACGATTTCGCGATAGGTGGTTCCCGAATCCATTCTAAAAGATAACGATAATTTAAAATGTCCCTAACCATGTAGGTATCTAAACGAACAGCCGAAAGATATGTATCTTTTGAAGTTCCCATGTATCTGTACACCGCGTTTCCATCCACTAAAACAAATACATTTCGGGGTAAAATACGAATGAGAACGTAATCATTCCATTTCCAAATTAAAGCGTAATAGCCGTGCCAGGGTCGACCGGGTACGGCTTCCAGATTGAAAGCCAAGAATAAAAAACAGAGTATGCCGAAGAACCAATACATTTCTTTGATTTTATTTCTAATTGTACTAATCACTCTTATAAATTTGTATCACAAACCTCATTTCACCGATCAGGACCATCCGCTCAAGTGGATAGGCGAATTTATCGAGCCCATCACTAAATCCATTTGCCCGCTTCAGGGTTTCAAATGTCCGTCAAACAAACCGTGCGATTGTGAAAAGTATTGTACTAACGGAAAAGAATTGACACTCTTTCAAGTGATGGACGACACCGAACGCGTTTATGTTATGAATCAGAAACTCGCTCCGGGAACTTATTGCCTACCGAAAGGTATCGGCAAGTGCAATTTAAAAACATCTTATCATGTTTTCTCCTTAGCCGGATGGTCGTGTCTAGGGTTAAACGATCAAGTCTTTAAGGGTGATAAGAAAACAGCATGCAAAAACGAGGAAGCTCAAAACAATGACTTGAATATTTTGTATGATTATTTGAAAAACAAAGAGGCAGAAGATAATATTGACGATTATTACGAACCATTTCAAAATGATCTGAGATATCGTTGTAAATGTGATTCCAAATCATTAGATAATACTCGAATGATATCGGTTTTTCCATTTATCTGCTCTGTGGATTTTTGTTTACGAGATATTCCAAATCCGTTGCAATTTATGGGATGGGATGGGGAAAAATGTAAATGCGGGCCCTATCCACATCTAATTTCGAATGACGAAACCTCTCCTTGTAGAAAAGACGTAACTAGATTTGAACATGAGGAATTTATTGGAAGAGTAGATTGTATGAATGAAAAATCCTTTGTCAAACATGCATTAATTTGTCCAAATGAGGATGGTCAGTTAAAGTTTAAAGAAAAAATATTTTTTGGCAATGATCCAGTAACGTTCGTAGAAAAATTAATTTCATAAAATTATTTAAAAAAAAAAAAAAAAAAAAAAAAAAAATTTTTTTTTTTTTTTTTTTTTTTTTAATCTATATATATACCGATATAATTTATTTTCACGCAATAATATTCTGAAATCAGTCATAAAATAAAGTTTTTGTGACTTGTGAAATTGCTTTGCATAATGTCGTACATATTCGTACCCTTTAGTTCAATGGACCAGTTAATCAAACAGTTTCAAAATATGAATGTTTATAATTACACGGCTACGCCGGACGCTGCCAATTTTGTTCTCATTAATCCAAAGTATTATTATGGTTCTTATGGAGGTTTATTGTTAAATTCCATTGTCGAAAAATTTTCTCCAAAACAATGTCTTTCAGAGTCGATCGTTGACAACCTTTCGTTAGTTTGGTGGAATTTATCGCATCCAAAATATATCGGAGAACAACACGTTCTTTCGTTTGGCGATCGCGTTGCCGTAACACCTTCCATTTTCAAACAATTACACGTGAATGCTATGCAAAAACCAATTGTCGGAAAAAGTTCTTATTATGGTAATAAAGCTTGGAGCATAAAATCAGAGTCTTCTTTGTATTCCGATTCTGTATAATCGGGTTCTTTTAAAAATTTGTATTGTTCCCTTCTTTGAGCGTGGACTCGATTATGTATGTCGAACCAGAGTTTGGGAAAATCCAAATCTTTATCCATCAGTCGAGGTTTTAATTCTTTCAACATGGTTCGAAAATGAAACATGCATATTCCGCAACGAAGGGTTCGATATAAGGATTCATTGATCAAATCTAACCATTCTTTCTTATAAAATTCCATTTCTTCCTCCTTTCGCATTTCATAGGCTTCGGCCATCCAGTGTAAAAATCGCCAGTAAAATGAACTATATTGCCCAACGTGCAAAAAATTCAGTTTTTCAAATTCGCGTTCGGCCTGATAAGGGGTTTCGCGAGCCATGGTTATACCTATGTTTTTCATCATTTCTCGTAATACCGACGCGTCCCCTCCGCTCAAAAGTTGCATGACGGTTGGGTCTAGAAATTTAAAAATGGTTTGTGGCGTCCATCGAACATTGTAAAGAAGTGCCATGCTGCACAGAATAATTCTGCGTAAAATTCCTTCCCAAGCCATCAAGGCGTCGTGAGATTCCGGTTTTTGGAAAGCACGCAGATACCTCTCCTCTTTGTTGATGGCCACCAATCGTAATAGAAAAGCGAGTACTGTTTCATCCAATCGTTCGCGAGAAGAAGCGGAACGAAATTCGGTCGTAAAGAGAGTGGTGTCCCATTGCACTTTGATGTCTTTAGTTTCGAGCATCAGATCTATTAAGTTGTGATAAAACGGATCTGTTTCTTCTGCTCGTGCTTCCAAGAGAGCATTTTTGTCCACATTTCCGAGATGTGCTTGATACAACGTCCGATATGTTTTATGTTTCATCTTGTTTTCAAGCTGTTTAAAAAAAAAAAAAAAAAAAAAAAAAAAAAAAAAAAAAAAAAAAATTTTTTTTTTTTTTTTTTTTCAAAAGGGAATAAAATTGGAGAGTTTTGCGCATAACATTACCATGTCTTTTTTCACCTTTGACATTCGAGTGAGGAGTCCCGTACTCGTCTGGAATCGTTCCTTTTTAACTTATTATTTACTCACTTATATGCGCCTTTTATATTCAGGGCACATTTCCTTTGCTCCTTCTTCGACTTGGCATTTTCAAAATTCCTTCATCTGTACGCGTTTTAAAATTTACAACTTTGATTATGGCGCTCGTCTCGCTCTACGTGCCCGACAACGTACCCAAAGACTTTTTAAATCTCGCCGACGGCCAACTCGTGACCCTCGTATTCGCCGCGCCCACCGATGACGCCGCCGCCGCCTCTTTTGCTCTTTTTGATCGAATAAAGCATCCCAGCGGCGGCTGCGCTTGCGGAACTCGTAACGGAATCGCCGTTCGTCACCGAACTCTCTTTGTTCAAAAAAATAAACCTTTGTTAGGTTTTTCCCTGTACGCTCTGCCCCCCGACTGCACTTTCGACGAAACGGTGGTCGTCGTCACGTGGCTCACTCGGTTCCGATTCAAAAGGTTTCCGAGCGTCGTGGAACGAGGCTGGTTCTATCGCACTTTGGAGAGCGAATCTTTTTTCCGCGTCTCGGACTACAGCGAGTGTTGTCGAATGTTTGCGTTAGAAGAGGATCCCGTTTTCATGCTGAAATCGATCGTTCTTTCTCCTTTCGGTAAAGGTCCCACCTTGGAAAGCGTTTTAAAAAAACAAAGTCCATGAATCTCGACAATCCCGCCCATGCGCATGCTTTACGCTACGCGGTCGAAACGACCAAAGTTTTTCTCATGAACTCTTACCGCCAAAAATTTCCGCATTTTTTCGAACAAGCCGTCATCGAAACGCGACCTGCCACGCGTGACGATTACTTCGTACCCCCGTCCCTAGCTTCCAAGTGTATCGTGGTCGTGGGCACGCGATTCCCCGAAGTAGCGTGTCAGCAACTCTCCTGTTTTCCTTTCAAAGACGACTGGGAACTGTGCGAAGAACGGGATGCCGTCCGGTGGGTGCGAATGGGACAGCATTTCGAGCTGGCCTGCCAGCCGTCCTGTCGGGAGCATTCGATGAACGTGGAATGGGAGAACGGTCGATGCGTGGTCGCGAACCCGCTGAAAAAAGTCTTGGCGTCCATGCCCGAAAAACTTTTTCAACGGGCTTCCCGACACGTCTTTCACGGTGGTCTGGACGTCGTTCGAGGTACGTTGCAGTTTAACGAGCGCTATTGCGAAGCGTACGGTTTGGATTTGGTGAATGGGGACTGCGTCGCGTCGGGCGGTCAGTCTTTCGGTGAATGGTTGTTTGGAAAAACACCGATTCGAGCGGTTAAGACGGCACACTTGAAACCTTTGCAATCGAAATTTCCCGAGCTGCCCCACTACCTCGACTATGCAACCGTGTCGTCGTCTTCCAACAACAACAACAACAACAACAACAAGGCGGGAAGAACGAAACGGAGTGTTGCGATGGAGGATTCTAAACCTTTTTATCAAGAATTGGCAATAGAGTTGAGCAAAGATTTAGGAAGAGACGTCTCGGAATGGGCTGTAGAAAAATTTTTGCGGCAAAAGGCCCCGATGTTGTTGAGCCAGACGGTCGATGCCCTGTCGGTGAGACTGGTTCTTAAGCATTCAGTTTTGTCGTCCATCAAACGATTGGGCGCTTTGAGTTTTGATATTTTGGGAAAAGGTGTGGCCGTGGCTACCAATATTTATGCCCTTTACGAACTGGGAGTCGGCATTTTGGATATTTTGGATCCGTACGATTACCAAAAAGTGTTGTCTAAAAAGGTATTGGATAAAGTGGATTCGGAATTGGATTACATGTATTTCAAAGATGCATCGATTCGTCCGGAAATGACACCCGAATACGTGTGGGACAATGGTATTTTAATGGAAGACGATTCCGAACGACTGATTTTTATGGTCGAGAGAGTGGAGGAATATTTGAATGCTTTAAACGGTATAAAAGCGAATGAATACAGTGAAAAACCTTTAGAAAAAAACCTGTTTGTTTGGCAGGAAAAGAAACGGTTGAATAAGGTTTTGGCTAACAGTATTATAATTGTCATGGTCTCTTTGGTATTTTTATTTGTAGAATGGATACATGTATGGACAATGTGTTTATTTTTTATTATGTTGTATTTCAACAACTAAAAAAAAAAAAAAAAAAAAAAAAAAAAAAAAAAAATTTTTTTTTTTTTTTTTTTTTTTTTTTTTTTTAGCATTTTTGTTTGTTATAAATTTCTCAAAATTTTTAAATTGCCATCACTTATGGATTCACCTTTCATTCAATGGTCAGCAGCTCAACAACTCAATAAATACATTTCTACTCAAGTGTGCCACTACGTTGTCCTACTGACTCGAACAAATTCCTTTCATATTGAAAAGGATTTAAAATATACACTTCGCATCACTAAAAGACCCTTATCATGGTTTGTGAAAAAATTTAAAGAGCATGGCATCCTTGTCGAATACGCTACAGTCTTTACCCAAAAAGACATTCAGCATTTTGGACCCATGTCCGTCACAGTCTCCAACGGAATCGTCCGAGGATATTTACAATCAAAGTACTCTTCTTCCGTCGTGTTTGTCTGCTCCGCCAGTTTCGCCAAACATATACCCTTCCGAACCATTAGTCCGGAAACACTCGTCAAACGAATCGTTGGATAAAGAAATTCGAAACCTATTGGTAAAGAATTTAATTTTGCGCGTCATTCGAGGTCGACCCTCTGACACGATTCAGTTTCATCGCCGCCAGTTGGCCGAGCAGGTGGTAGAATGGATTACCAAAGACGTTCCCGACGTCTTCAATACCTCGTATCGCGATCAGTTGATGACTTTAGTCGCGAGTGCATTCAAGCAAACTATAAAGGATATGCCGTTAGACGAATCGGAATGGTTGAAACTCCTGAACCAATGGATTCGAATCAACAGTTACGATGATGTCGTTTATAGTCGAGACATTTATAAAATTTTGGCAGTAGACGGTTTTCGAGGATTCAGGCCAAAAGATTTGAAACATTATCTAGCGGGCATCTTGCTTCCCGTCCGAGTCGAATACCGAATGCACGCTCAAGGCGTACGAGCCATGTACGAATTTTTTGATGAAAATTCGAGCATCGAAAGCTTAACTGGAACGGATTCTGCATGTGTGATATTTTTAGCATTGCTCCAATTTTATGCTTCCAATCTCGAGGTGTTGGACGATCAGATTACTTTTCGAATGCAGGAGGTAAAGTCTTGGGCAGAAGGGTTTCTTCATAAACATTCAGATTATTATCAGGATATTAAAAATGTAAATGAGGATGTCTTAAAAACACTTGGCGATCTATATACTCAACAATTTATGGATACAAAAGATTGGAAAATTGTGGGAGAAGAATTACTCAAAAGCTTACAATTGCCAAATAATTCCTAAAAAAAAATCTTTACATATTACTAAAATAAAGTTATTTAAACATTTTTTCATAATATATAATCATGAATGACGTGGTGGTTTATGATAAAATTTACCGTTTTTTACTCGCATATCACGATAGATCTCACAGTATTCATGATATTTACAAATATACTGGTTGTAATAAAAGAACAGCAAACAGATGTTTATACGACATGTTAAAAAAAGGAATTGTTTTGAAAACCAGAGAAAAACAGCCGCCTTGTTGGCAGTTTAAAAAACCAGAATATTAAAAAAAAAAAAAAAAAAAAAAAAAAATTTTTTTTTTTTTTTTTCAAGGATATATAAACAAATTTCATAACCAAGGTAATCCAAATTCATTTTAAACTTTTCTGGATACACCATGATTCTTCAGAGGGTTATAAACTATGTGTGCGAATATGTCTTTAATCGATTTACCCCAAAAGTAAAATTTGTCAAAAGATTTCCAGAGGCTCAAGAACCAACTCGTCGTGAAGATGATTCTTTGGGTTATGATCTTAAAACTCCTTTTAAAGTAGTCATTGAACCAGGCGAACGAAAAATTATTGATACAGGTATCAAAATTGAAATGCCTAACTTTTTGGGAATGTTTATTTGGGACAAATCTTCTACAGCTTCTAAATTTCGTCTCAGCGTTTGTGGAGGTGTTGTGGATCCTGATTATCGAGGATCTGTTGGTGTAATTTTAGAAAACTGCCAGTCTGAAGCAATTGAATTACTTGAGGGTACACCAATAGCACAAGCCGTCTTTCATATTGCTATTCGACCAACTTTGCAAGCTGTGAAAGAAAATGAACTAACAGAAACGATACGCGGAGAGCGAAGCTTCGGAGGGGATATTGGGTGGAAGTGGGAGCCTAAAGTAGAATAATTATAAAAAAAAAAAAAAAAAAAAAAAAAAAAAAAATTTTTTTTTTTTTTTTTTTTTTTTTTTTTTTTTTTTTTTTTTTAAGGATGTGTTATAAAAGGGAGTAACATTGTCTCACCCCATATCAGTTGGTTGGTTTCATATTTCGCAGTATGGATCGTGTCTCGTTTAACGAACCTTATAATGATAATCGAATGGCGATTCATTCTCGATTGCCGCCTTTTCCATATTCCCATTTACAACCAGATTCATATTTTTTTTCAGATCACTACAGATATTTATTAAATCATTATGAAAATATAGTTTATGATATGAAAATGGAATTGAATAACCGAAGAATAGATATAGAATCTTTGAAATATGAATTAAAAGTGAAGGATCAAGAAATACTTGAACTACACGAAAAGATTCAAGACATTTTGAAAATGAACGACAATGATCCGGGAGACTTAAACGCATCAGGAGAATCTATAACTACTGTTTGAAACGAAATTATAAACAGATGGTGAAAAAAAAAAAAAAAAAAAAAAAAAATTTTCACCTTTACAGTATATAAGAATCAGTTTCCTGTTTATCCATTCACAATTTCATTTCAATTTTACCGTAAATCATGCTATATGCTGAGGTGGTTTGTATGAACTGTGCTGACGGAGGATTGTTTCCGTTGGAAATTGCATTTGCTACTGCGGATAAAGATGTTTATATTCTACGAATACCACCAAAACTCTCTTACTGGACAACTATAAAAGATGTGTATTCTACCAGATCTAGAATGCGAAACAGAGATAGATTTTATAACTCTAGAATTGGAAGAAGACGTTTATCGATAAAACCGATTGCTATATATATACTTCATGCAGATAATTGGTTGGATGAATTACATAGTTTTATTTTTCACACGTTTCCTGGAGACTTGAAATTGCGAGTTCGTGGTAATTTTCAATATCACTTTTTTAAAAAAGTTTGTGGTTTTCGAAATGTGTCAAGAGTATGGTTGAAAACTGGAGTTGATGTTGTAGATTGTAATCATAAACACAAACTTAAATTTGTAAATTATCCATGTCCCGGAATTGAAGTCGCAACTATGGCAACTTATCATATAATCTTTCATATAATTCCAAGGAATCAGTGCATGACCGTTTCGACTTTTCGCCAAATACCTTTCTCCGGTACTTGTTCGCATTAAAAGAGGTTCTCCATTTTCCCTCCAATAATACTCATTTCCCTTTCCGTCTTGCGGATAACGTTGCGTTTTATCGGCCATCAATGCCAATCGAATATTTTGGTTTGTGTGATCGACTATAAACAAGGATCTATTTCCGCGAACGGGATAATATTCATTACCTCGAACGTCTTTGGCATAATAAAAATCCCCCGTCGCATCTCGCGCAAAAACATTATCCTCGCGATTCGGATACAGCTCTTTTCCCGTTCGGTCACGGGCATAAATTTCTTTACCGTCTCGATCGACCACAAAATTGTCCCCGGTTTTGGGGTAATATTCGTCCCCGTTTCGCTTCTTTGGGTACTTTCGCATCACTTGATTTTTCTCCTCTCCTTCTCTCTCTGTCTGTCTGTCTCTCTTCTACACAATGGCCGTCGACAGTTATCGCATCTCTCTTCTGGAACTGGAAGACTGTCCCCTGCGAATCCGACCCGACCAGTTGCTACGTTTGCTTCGTGCCTGGCGTAAACGGCACGTCTTTGGACACGTTTGTCTCGAATGCGAGAAAAAAATTTCATTCGAATCCATGTCTTACGCCGTCTGTTGTCAACAATTTTATTACAATGATCGGCTCGCCTGTTACCAAGTCGTTCCGATCACCATTCCGACACCCGGTTACGTTTTTATGTTACCGCAACTCCAGCGCATGATCGAGCAGGCTCGCCTGGAAACGCGACAAGATTTTTTAGTGATCCCCGATCCGATTTATTGGCAGGTACCCACGACTCTCGTTTACGAAAAGGTCGTCAAGTTCGTGTCCGGTGTGCCCATGACTCATCGCACGAAACTCATTCAACCCGCTTCGAAAGCGCCCCTCTTTTACAAACAGGTTCAGGAGGCGCCTCTCAATTACGGCAGTCTGGAGTCGCGGTCGTGCGGGAAAGCCACCCTCATTCGTCAGGTGGCTTTCGGAAAGCGGTGTCGCTACTCGATGCGGGGGATGATCGTACCGGACGCCAGTCTTCGACCCAACGAAATTCGTTTACCCGACCATATTGTCGATAAGTTTGAACTGGCGGGAAAATGGATCATTCTGAACCGAATGCCGTCTTTGCAACCGGAAAATTTCGTCGGCTTACAGGTGCCGACGGACGGTCCTTCGTGGCCCTACGACTGTTTCGGCATTCCCCTCGAAATCTTAGAATCCATCAACGGCGATTTCGACGGAGACGAGGCAAACGTTTATCTGGTGCCGAGTCTGCTTTCGCAAGCGGAATGTCTCACAATCTTGAATCCGGAATGGGAGATGCGATCCTTCGTCATGGGTTTAAAATTGGCTCCGAGCCAAGATATGTTGGTGGCCTATTACATGTTTTACGACGATATTGATTTTTTACCCTACAAAGACCGCAATCTGAAAAAGACGATGCGATTTATCTGTGAAAAATACGGGGATTCGAGAGCGTTTCATGCTTTTAATCAAATGCGTTTGTTTTATTTGGATCGACTACAAAATCATACCTGTTTTGCGTTGACGCTGGCAGAAATGCAGACCATCGCTGCAAATTTAAAGGAGGGAAAAGACATTCAATCGATACAGGGTTGCTTGACTACACAAATTTTAGCTAAGGCTAAAGGAAATTTCGAAACATTGACTCAAATGTTTGGTTGTATCGGAATGCAGAGCGGCGTGTTTATCAAAAATTCATTCATGTCGGGGCTTCATGGAGTGGAGGCTTCGGCTCACGGAAAAACATCCATCTACGCATTGAATCTCGTACTGAATATATGGCTACCGGGCTACGGTTATCAAAAACTCATTTCTAACGCTCACGATATGATAGTAAATTATGAAGGAAATATAGTCGATGGCGATAAACGAATCATTTTTCAAAACGCATTGGACGGTTATCATCACGAAGACATTATATCAGAATCTCTCTTTATGCATATTTTTGAATCATTTTTTGGAAAAAATGAAACTTGAAAAATTTATTACAAAATCCGGTTAAAATTCGATTAGTCTGATTCGATTTGATTTTTTTTTATTTCTGAGACCGACAACACCAAGTTAAAAAAAAAAAAAAAAAAAAAAAAAAAAAAAAATTTTTTTTTTTTTTTTTTTTTAAATAATATTCGTTAAAGGTCAAAGGTCAAAGGTCAATGACCTATATAGATTTTTAATTTTACAGATACCAGAAAAATTTGCAAAGTGCATGCAAAAAAATAATCAAAACTTTATTGTATATATTAAAAAAAAAAAAAAAAAAAAAAAAAAAATTTTTTTTTTTTTTTTTTTTTTTTTAATCGTCTATAAAACAGCGACTCATAGTCTCTCGAGCTTCAGTTTACTATAAAAAATAAATGACCATTTTAAACAAGTTATGAGTTCCTGCAATTGTCGAGTTTATACGTTCAATCTTCCATTGATGGAAAAATTTGTAGAATTTTATGGAAATAGACAGAGACGTACTCATTTTCTAGCTATGCGCTTTAAACGACGAGTCATTGTCTACAAATCCAACGTTTTAGATTCCGTGCCCATCACACCTCCCGATAATAGCATCATAGTAGTTCACGGAAATTGTCCTCCCATAAACGTGGTCAACAAGCAAACCATTCTATTGTTTACTCTCGGAAATACTACGACATCCGGAATTCATGTCACGGACGATTCCGAACAAACACTCTTGCGCGCCCTCTTTCCCGCCGATCGGATCCTTTTTAGTCATTTTCATTACCAGACGCTCTTTTTGGCTGCCACTGAAAATCCGTATTGGCAAATCACCCATCGATGTCGGAGAGAGGCGGCCTTTAGGACCTTATGCTCCTTGTTGGAGGCCCGTCAACAAAAGAGATTGCTCAGTTTAGAGGAAGCATCCAATTTACGATTTTTTAAAAGTTCGGATAATAACCTGAAACAGTTCAACAAATGGAAACATTTCGCCTTTGAACTTTGCAGCGAATCTTTTGTCATGACCACTTATTCTCATCCTTCCGCTTTTTTCGGGCGGGAGGTGTATCAGATTTTGAAACGGTCCGACGCGTCTCCCGGACCGCTGCCGCCTCCCGATTTTTACGTATGCGAGTTGCTCTCGGCCGAAGAGGATAGACTACCCCTGGGAATCATGTGCTTAGTTTCGAGCGATCGGGACCGGTCACTCGAGTACGTCTCGCCGATGGTGGTGGTGAAGCATGACAACGTATTTAAAGATTCCAATTACGTTACGTGTAATACCTGGTTGCCTTTATACCGCAACAAAGAACATTGGAAACAATATGGAATACATTTCTACGTTCACGGCTTACGTTACAAAAAAATTTTGTTACAAAACATCCTGTCCTGGTTGCAGCTTCAAACGTCCGAAAAGTATAAATTCATTTCATTGGATCTGTTACAAATAGCAAAAATCCTTTTCGGCGATGAATCAAGATGTTTTTCAAAAGCCTAGTCGAGTCCATTCTGAAACAGATGGCGGATCCGGACGACGTCCTGGCCTGCAGCGCCACCAGCGCGCTCACGCGAGACATCCGCGACGACCTGATCCAGGCGTACGAGCTGAGCGAGCCCCTCGTCCGCCGGCACGCGCAGGCCTTCCTGGGCAGCAGCAGCTTCCTGGATTTCCTGATAAAGCTCTCGAGGCTGCCGCATCACGCGGACCGCTGCCGTCCCGCCGCCGCCGCCGCCGCCGCCGCGTTCCCGGATCGGAATTGCGGAACGGGAGGCGGCGGCGATTCGGAGACGCTCCGGGAAGAATTGGCGCACTGCGAACGGGAAAAGGAGCGGTTGAAATCCCAATTATGCGATTGCGAGAATCGACTGAAAAAGGAACAGGATGAATCGATAAACGTGAAAAATTTGTTGTATGAAACCGAAGAGAAATTGAAAAAATATAATCATATTATAACAGAATTGGAGAAGAAAAAAAATGTTTTGGAAACGAACCTAAACGACTGTTTGTCTGAAATAGAAAGATCCCGTAAATATTTGGTCGATTCGGTGCAACAGCTGAATCTTGAATATGCAAATAAGCAAAGTGCGTCACACTATGAGATAGAAAGAGTTCGAGAAATATGTAAAAATATGGTAGAAGAAAATTTCTTGCTGAAACAAAATCTAATTAAAGCGTTGCCATGTACTAACGATTGTCAAACTGCTACCGTTTCGGAAATAGTCTCACCAGTAGCAGCATTATCGTGGAATAAACCTGGATTGTTTCAACCTGAAATTGTAAATTATGAAGTTTCTGGGGAAAATGAAAATAATTTGTCGATGCAATTGAAACTTACTCAAGATAATTACAGTAAATGCCTAAAGGACTTGAAAAATAAAGAAAATAAAGTTGAAGAATTATCAAATCAAGTACAAAACTTGACTGGTGAATTGAATGACACTTTAAAAAAATTACAATCAACTGAAAAGGATTTTAAAGAGAAGCAATCTGAACTTGACAGTGTCCGAAACGAGTTAAACGAAATTACAACTCAATTTAAAACTTTTAAAGAAACTTGGGAGATAAAATTGAAAAATATGCAAAATGACCATAGAAAGGAATTGGAAAAGAAACAAGAAGAGCTTGAGAATGTTCAAGATGAATTAAATAATGTTAAAAGGAAATGCCAAACCGATTGCTTAAAAGAGACAGGATCACTATCTTCGCGAACCGATCTGGTTAAGAAATTACAAAATATTGAAAAGAGTTTAGAACAATGCAATCAGGAAAAACAACTGTGTAAAGATCAACTAAAACAGAAAAAATTTGAAATGTTAGGTGTTGAAAATCGGCTTGAAATAAAAAATTCTATAATAAACCGTTTAAAAGAAGAATACTCTAATAGTCAAGAGGAGGGTCAAAATTGTGAAAACTCACAAGTTTCTAAAAATTGGGAAGACGATATCCTATTAAAATTGACTAAAGATTTAAATTTAGTAAAAATTTTTAAGAACCAGTTACAATTAATTCAAACAGAAGCAGACTTGATAAAAGTAGAGCCTGAAAACTTTGCAAATGTTGTGTTGGATTTGAAAAAAAATTCATTCAGATATTTCGATGAAATTGCTAAAGCTGCATCGTTACCGGTAAGCGCCCAGTCAGTTGAAGAAATAAAAAATCGGCTGAACGAGTACGAAGAGCAATATGATTTATGTCTTAATTTCACAACATCTTTTCCGGGTTTAGAATTTGTGGATTTAGAAGCTGTTGTGAAAGACCTTCCCGATCACTTAATCGAATTAAAAAACATCGTAGGAAAATTTAATAAAGATTTGAAATGGGAACAAAATCCCAATTGGTTATATCAGGTCATAAAATGGATAGAAAGTGAATTATCTCGATTCGAAAAATGTAAAAGAATTCAAGACGACTTGCAATCGCTCACACCAGATATTGAAAATAAGACTAAATTTGAATGGAAAGAATTGTTTATTAAAAGATATAATAATTTATTGAAATGCGCTGTCAGTATAACAGGATCCGAAGACCACATAGACAATTTACCTGTTATATTACAGAAAATGAAAGAAAACTGTAAAAACACTAATGAGCCAAATTGGCTTTTTTTATGTACTCAAGAAATTGAAAATGAATCGGATTTTACAGATATGGATTTAGATTCAACGGTATGTTCTACAGATGGTTTAGCAGCATGTCATGCAGATAATTCAGAAGCAGGTTCTATGGATTGTTCAACGGTATATTCTGCAGAAAGTTTAGCAGCGCATCCTGCAAAAAAATGTTCTACAAAACAATTTGCTAAAAAAAATGTTCGGTATAAGAGAACTGATAAAAATTTACAACTTGATTACACTAAAATTGCAAAAGCATTTGGCGTTTATTTTGATTCTAATTATTCCCGTTTTAACAATATTTTAAAATATTTGAACGATTTAAAAGAATACTTTTCAGTCACCGATTTAAAATTATCCACCATTCAAAATGCGATTAAAAATAAATTAGCACCATTTGTTCTTGATCAAAAGAATTTCAATTCTTTACAAACCAGCACTTTTCCACAAACATTTGAAAATCATATTAACGCATATTTAAACATTATACAAAGAGAAAGTTATGATAAGCTATTACGTGATTTTCATTTAGATGAAACTATAAGAAAATCACTTATAAATACATTTAACATTGAAATTGAAAAGGAATGGACTTTACTCTACAAACAATGGCTCCAAGCATTGAATTTAAATGAACATACAGCCAAAGAAAATTTCTTAAATCAACTGATGGAATACAAAAAAATAGTAGAGAAGAGTAAAAGAAGTTTATCAGAAAGTTCAGCTGAAAGTTATGATACAGAAAATCAAAAGAAAATAAAACTTGCAGAAAACTTTTCTTACTTAAAAATACAAAATTTGGTTTATGCATTATACAGAGAATTGTTTAAATTAAAATGGAATCTCCTTAAAGAAAATCTACCTTCAAGTCAAGACTTGTTAACAAAATGTGAACAAAAATTACGTATTATCGAAAAACTTCATAAAAAATTGACTCCCCGACAAAATGTATTATTTACAATCTATTCAGAGTATGTAGAAATAGATTTGTCATCATACACAAACAAATCAGAACGTTTTGAAAGTATTATAACTGAAATGGATGATTTATTAAAAGTGTGTATGTCCGAAACAGAAAAGTATCTTAGAGATTTAGTTTCAAAAATGACGTAAAAAAAAAAAAAAAAAAAAAAAAAAAAAAAATAATTTTAAGTAACTCTCAAATAAAAAAATGAAGGTCAAAGGTCAATGACCTCTCTAGATTTTTAGATTTTTACTCACATTGATTCGTTTCTCAAATTTGAAAAAAAAAAAAAAAAAAAAAAAAAAAAATTTTTTTTTTTTTTTTTTTTTTTTTTTTTTTTACATTATCCATCCTATAAAAGATTTCAATTTCTTGTTAATTTCATAATTGCGCCATTCTTTAGGTTGCATTTCATGGTATAACGTACTCCAAGTTAATTTGGAATATATGCGATATAACGCATGATTACTACATACAAACAACATAAAGAACCACAGAGTTATAAACAACATTATCTTAACTTTTGAAAATAATAAAGGATGGCAAACTGCAACGAAACTGACACCAAACTCAAAACTAAACAATCTACAATATCATTAAAAAAAACCACCGAAGATAAATTGGGAAAACGGAAAAAAAAATTGACAGACAATTTACCTCTTAAAAAAATAGCTTTGGAGAATAATGAAAAGGAACCGATACTTTTAAATGAAAATGATATATCTAAAAACATCCAACCCCAAAAAAGTGAAAATTTACACGAGGTCATTGAACCAGAACGTAAAAACTATTCTGAAATTTATATAAACGGCTATTGTTTCCGAAATAAAGGATTCGAACAATATTATGCAAAAGATAAATCAAATAACGACATATATTGGAAAGATTCTGTGCAAGCACAAATTTATGCGTACAAAAAACAACAAGTAGATGGTTCAGAACACAAAATGGAATATCCGGCATGCAAAAGTAACGGAGAACCTGAATACATTTATGATCGAGAAGGAAAACCGAGATATCCAGTAGATTTAGAAAATTATAAAGTCATTTTTCCTCGAAATTCTCAGACGAACGAAGAAGAGTACCTTAGAGACAAAAATGGAAACTTATTTTATCCAATAAATAAATTTGGTCAACAGTTTTATCGTAAAGATGTTCACGGAAATGAAGTCGTTATCGACAACAAATATGCTGAATGGTCAGACGGTACACAAATTTATCCAAAAAATTCAGACGGGGATGAGTTTTACTTGAAGGTAAATGACAAAGAAGTGGCCGCGTTGAAAAAGATTGATTCTACATTAGTACCATACTATGCTAAAAAAGCGAATGGAGATGAAATATACCCTCGTGATTATTCTGATTCCCAAAATTAATATTAAAAAAAAAAAAAAAAAAAAAAAAAAAAAAAAATTTTTTTTTTTTTTTTTTTTTTTTTTTTTTTTCAAATGTATATAAAAGTTTATTTTTCAGTATCAGAAATATTTGTTTCAATATGAATCTTGAAAGACGAATATATGATTCTTTTGAAAGACTAAAATATAATATTTTAGAAATATTGGGTAATTTTGAAAGACCAAAATATATTTGTTCCAGATTGGGTGATTTCGATTCAGAAAGAGACGTTTTGAAAAAACTAGAGTCTCTTTTAGAATTGGAAGTATACGAGTTGAAAGAGAAAATATACGCGTTGCAAAAGGAAATGGATACATTTGAAAGAAAACTGGCTTTAGCCAATTTTTCTCACCGTGAAAGACCAAAATATAATATTTTAGAAATATTGGGTAATTTTGAAAGACCAAAATATAATTGTTCAAGATTGGGTGATTTCGATTCAGAAAGAGACGTTTTGAAAAAACTAGTGTCTCTTTTAGAATTGGAAGTATACGAGTTGAAAGAGAAAATATACGTGTTGCAAAAGAAAATGGATACATTTGAAAGAAAACTGGCTTTAGCCAATTTTTCTCACCGTCAATGCTGTGGAAATGGAACTTTACTACTTAAATGTGAACGGGAACAGGAAAGAGCAACGATACCACCACAACGCGATAACATTATGCTGAAACGTTGTTGTGTTTGTATACCGCAATCAGAAAAAAAAAAAAAAAAATTTTTTTTTTTTTTTTTTTTTTTTTTTTTTTTTTTTTTTTTTTTTTTTTTTTTGCAAATGATATATATATATTGATGTAAATCAATCGAAAAATAGAGACATGAATCCTTTCATTGTTTGTATCGACGGCATTATCGGAGCTGGTAAATCTTCCTTGATACACGCACTAGCCTCGGATTATGCTTGTTTTCCAGAACCTCTTTCGGAATGGAATTTACTTTCGTCATTCTACGATAATCCGCAAGTTTACGGATTGCCTTTTCAACTCCAAGTTTTAGTTTCTCAATTCAAGCAGCGGCAACAATTTCCCAATAAAATAGTTCTCGTGGAACGATGTCCCTGGACCTCTCGTCACGTCTTTGCGCCTCTTCTCCTCGACCAAGAGGATCTCGACATTTATGACCGGGCTTACCGGCGTTTAGCTTATTCAGTTCAACATTTCATCTACTTGGACGTTGATCCGCACATTGCTTTCCGACGCATACACCGTCGATCTCATCTAGACAATCGAATCACTCTGGATTATTTGAAACGGCTCGAGGATCGCTACGCTTTGGAATTGACGTCGTCGTTGTCCAACGTAACACGCATCAACGCGAACCAACCACTCGCGAGTTTGGTTAAGCAATGTCGCCATCTTTTAACTACCAAAATTGTTTCACTTTTTCCAACTGCTTGAAAAAGGTCGTTTCGGCCCAAGTACCTACTTTTTTCAAATGATCGACGTTATGCGTGATAATGTACATCATGTAGGCGGTGAGACCGAGAGTCAGTAAAATTAAAAGCACAAAGATCCAACGACCCGTGATCATGCCGATCGTCAAAAGGACGCCATTGACATAGGTGGCCGAATAAAATAAAATACCATGCGCTAAAGATCGCTCTTCCATTTTTTTTTCTTTTCTTTTTTCCTTAGCTTGTTTTTTTGTTTTTTCTTCTTCTTCAAACATGAATCTTTTTCAAATTGTCTACGAACGTCGAGGCTCGATAACGAGGAAATGTCAAAGCCTTGTGTGTAAAATCATTCCGCTTGACTAAAAATCCTTTTCCTTTCGGACCCTGTAATTCGATGCGCTCGTTGCTGTAATCGTCGTATTTGAAAGCGATATGCGGAGGATGCGTCACTCTGTAACGCAATTCCAACTGAACCGGTCGAGTCACTTGGAGTAAGACTTTGACGCTGGGATCGACCGTGAAACCCTCCCGCGGTAATTTTTCAAATTGTTTGGCTCCCGCCATCCATTTAAATTCATCTGTACCGTTCCAGTCCACGGGCAGGATGCGTTTCACTTCGCCTTCAGAAAAGTGCGTCGGTTCCATGGTATCGTCGAAATCGACGAGATTGCTCTCGCGAGTCGTGTCGCAAGCGTACTCGGAACCGACGCGAATCAGTCGATCGGTGTGCACGGAAGGACAAAAGAGAAACGGTTGAGTTTCGTCGCAAGTGGCGTAGACGGTACTGTCGTAAATAAAATTACCCGTTTTTAATTTCTGACCAGGAGTGCAGTGTTCCGCGTCGTCGTCGTCCAGTTCCTCCCGCACGACTCTTTGCTCCCAAAATCGATACCGAAGACGAGTCGGTTCTTTGTGCAACGATCGCGTGGCCTCGTGAAATCGACACTTGAATTTTTCGTCGGCGGCGGCGGCGGCGGGCCTCGGAAGAAAGAGGGCCAAATCGGGAAGCATGGCCAAAAAGTCGTACGGCTCACATTCGGGATGAGAGCAAATATTGTAGAGGGAAATATAGACAGACTCGGGCGCCTGACAGGTCATTTTAGAAGTGGGTTTGGCATAATTCCAAGCGCTGATCCACGATTCCGTA
Source organism: Maratus speculifer (assembly GCA_964019185.1). Lineage (NCBI taxonomy): Eukaryota > Metazoa > Arthropoda > Arachnida > Araneae > Salticidae > Maratus > Maratus speculifer. Next base: position 110,403,003 of record OZ025291.1, read on the forward strand.
TTCAAGGGTTCGAATCGAAACAGTGGGACGTTGCCGTACGCGAACGCGTTCTCGGGGATCTGGACGCACGCGGAGCCTTGAAAAAATTGACCCGCAGGACACGTCAGTTCCCGTCCCCGATCGCAATCGTAGAATCGTTCGGGTGTTCCAGAGACGGGTAACTTGAGATTCGGTTGACAAGCGGCTTCCATGCGGAACCGCTTCGAGATGCGTCCGGAAGGGGTCACTGGGACGCGTCTCCGTTTCAGTCCTCCCGCGCACACGTAGCCCGCCACACTGTCGTACAATTCCGACATGTCCCAATTGCGAACGTGCTTGGTGAATTCGTGCACGGGCACGACTGTGCGGGTGGGATCTTGCGCGAAAACGTTGTCGCAAAAACTGGGCACCGCACACCCTCGTCCGTCAAAGACCATGGGTAAATGAGTCAAATTATCCCCTTTCGACAACAGAGGATCCCAGATTTGTGGACAAGTGATGGGGTCCTGCACTTTATCCGCATAACAAAGCGTGTAACCGGGCGAGAAAATAAAGTCTCCGTGGAGGCGGTCCGGTAAGGGTAGTTTTGTTCCGTCTGGTTTTCCCACGCAGCTCTCCGGTTCGCAGTACTCCCGGTCGAAAAATTTATAGCCGGGCGAACAGTAAGTGTAAACGGGTTTTCCGTTCAGACATTGCACTTTGGTTCGATCCTCGTCCAACAAGATGGGATTCGTAGACGTATGAAACTTACAAAAATGAGCCAACTCGTCTCTCGGAATACAACGATCGTAGTAGAAAAATTTATCGCTCCCGCAATAACCCGAAAATTGTCGATCGTTTTTACATTCAAAGTAATGACTCGCGTTGTCCGGATCGGGAATCAGAGTACCGTCCGGTTTACCCGTGCACGAACTCACGGGAATGCATTGACTCCTTCGAAACACGGTTCCCGAGGGACAGAGACCCACCTCGTAAATTTGTCTGTTTCGACACTTGAAATAAAAAACGTCTCCGCTCAAAACGGTGTACGGACTGTTTTCTTGGAAAGACGCTTGTTGATTTTGCCATTCCGGATTCTTTTTCAAGTGCTCGTAGAGGAGTTGACCGGTCGCTGGAATTTGTTTACCGGGCGGTACGTAAAAACAATCGTCTTTTTGTATGATATCACCCGACGAACGAATCATGTACGTTTCCTCGTCGGAAAATTCGTGTTGCCATAAAATCAAATGATTGCGGGCGAAGTGAAATCGGTTGATTTTGTTATGCGGTTTAGAAAAGGTCACGTGGTCGGATGCGGGACGAAGAGGTTGTAAAGGAACAGTCGGTTCAGACACGGTCGGAATACTCTCGCAGTAAAAATACCAGAAATAGAGTAAGAGCAAGGTGATGCTGAAAACGGGAAACATCTTATTATTCAAGAGATGGATTCCACTATTGTATTTACCAAAGAGCAATGTCAACAGTGGTCGGAAAAAACTCGGACGGTACAATGCTGTAAAACGCCAAATTATGTGAAATATTTGAAACAAGATCGAGCCATGGACGAGATGCCCAATCTGTATAAACAATGCAAAAATTGTAGAAGAGTTGTACGCGTAAAATGATTTAAAAAAAAAAAAAAAAAATTTTTTTTTTTTTTTTATATATATCTATATATATAACCTCCTTGTATTTAAATCAAGTTATGGCATTTGTATCGTCCAATCTACAGAGAATCAACCGGCGTGAAGAAGCGTCTCCCGACTCTTACATTTTATATGATTTAAATGGTGGTATTTTTTCATGTAATGTTAAAGATTATCCGAGTTTTACGCTGGAATGGACAAATATATCGAATCCACCCTCCTTAACTCTAGATCTTACCTCTACTGGATCCCATTCCATCATTTTGGATTTTGACTATCGTCAATCACCCAATCGCGATATCATTCAAAATATTTTTCAGCTTATTGAATCTGTTTTAAAAATAACTTTTTTTCCGCTCATTTTAAATTTTACCTACATTATCGCTGTGAGACCCGGTCATTACGGACTACATGTTCATTTACCCGAATTAGAAATCGGTCACGATGATTACATTCTTTTGTGTGAACTTTTACAGTACAAGTTTAAGCAGGTTTTCATGGGAGACGAAAGTTATAAATTGGACATTTTGATGAACGCCATGCTTCCCGGTGCTGCGAAACCCAATTCGAAACCCTACGTACCTGTTAAATTAGTTTACGTGGATGAACGCGACACGTTTTATCTGAACGTCTTTCAATTCGATTCCAACGAGTTTGAGGCGGTGAAAAAAAAATTTCCCAAACGTCGAAATAACGAAAATTCCCTTTTCCGAACTTTGTTGAATTTAACCTGTCGGAAGATGATTGCGGTCGAACTCAAACAACTCATGATGCCCGTCATCCGATCGAGGCAAGACGTTCCGTTACACACAGTCTCTTACAACACGTCTATCGGAAAAATTCCAAACAGTTCCTCGGATTGGCGAGACGTGGCTACATTTACTTATAAAAAAACAAACGAACTCGGTTTCATTAGCAAGTGTAATAAAATTGTAGTCAACAACACCAATCATCTTCTCAAAGTCTATCACCACTTGAAACTGAATGCGTGCAACATGCTTCATTTCGAGACGACCAATCATGCCATGAAACAGTGGTACGAACGCTTCGGTCGAGTTTCCAGTCTCGACAATTCACACATCCCGATCCCTTTTCGAGAAATTCACGAAATGCTTCAGTACGAGCACATGACGTTATCCGAAAATCCGAATCCCCTCAAAACCCTCATGCAGTTTAACGACGGGTATTATTTTTTACCCATTTTCTATACGCTCTGTCAACACTATCAGAAGACGTCCAAGTGGATGGCTAACGAGTTGAAAGCGCTGCTCGATAAGGAATTTCATCCGCTCCTCGATGCCTTTCTCACGATCAATCCTAAAATAATTCAATGTACCGTGAGCGAACTCTCCATCAACACGATCCATTTTTGCGCCATCAACTTGCATCGGGAGCAGCCGAAAACGAATCGCGATAAACTGAAATCGATCGTAGAAAATAATCAACGGGCCATTCTCTCGGTGACCACGAACGATCAAATTATGGATCTCATTCGAAACATGCAAGAACGACATTTACCGATTCGCGTGCTCAAGTTTAAAAATGCCTTGAAAAAACCCTCTCGGTTCATTTGGAATGCTCTCACGGAATCGTGGCAGGAAATGAATTCCGCTAGCGAAATTAACGATCACATGTATAATCTTTGGAATTATATCAAACAATTTTATCACGAATATCGAAATTCGGGAGGATTGGGAGGACCCGATGACGATTTGGTGAATAAATTTAATCTCATGGCTGTCATTTCGGCCATCAACAGCGACACGGCCATGGAACGGAAAGACATTCAAATGGACGCGCACAAATGGTTCTTGAGGTTATCGGACGGCGTGTTGGATTTGTTGACCGGTCATATCGGGGGTGTGGTTCCTGAATTTTTTATTTCGGATCGCAAAATCAACCTCGGCATTCCGCGTCCGCAAATGAAACTACTCTGTTCCCGTTCCCCCGACCTGGAAGCCTTGTACGAGCGGCTCGCGGATAAGCGGTTCTTTTTGAAATACTTGCAAGATTTGTTTTTGGACGTCACGGACAGTCTCTTCGATACGTTGCATGCTCTCGTTCCCGAGGCCGAGGACGATTTAGCAAAATCGATGCTCTATTTTTACATCAATCTTTGCAAATGCACCTCGTTCGACTACGAGTTGTTCATGTACATGTTGGACATTTTGGCCAGCGTGTTTGTCGGCACCAATTACGAGCGAAAATTTTTCGTCTGGAAAGGTCTCACTCGGAACGGGAAGAGTAAACTCTTCGAATTGATGGGTCGCGTGCTCGGCGGTTATTACCATTCGATCCAATCGGAAAATTTATCGCCCGGGCATTCCGGTAACAACGCGACTCCCGAGCTGGCCTCGACCCTCTTCTCGTGTCGCATGGTTACTACGGAAGAGTTGGACAAGCGACTGGACGAGAATCGCGTGAAACAGATCACGGGAAACTCGTTCGTCACGTTTCGCAACATGTACGAACAAAATTCGGGCGGCATTCCGACCGCGAAACTGTTTACCACCACCAACAATTATCCAGAGTGCAAGGCGTCGGAAGCGTTCAAAGATCGCGTGGTCGCCATTCCGTTCGATGCCGAATTTGTGGACGTGGCACCCGAAAAAACATCCCAGCAAATCGAAAAAAATATTTATCAGAAAGACGCGTATGTCGTGGAACAATCTTACACTGTAAAAAAAAAATGTAAATTTACGGGCATTTACCGTAATATTTAACGGTAGTTGTCCGTTTTTGAAGCTTAACGGTACACTTCCGTAAATTTACATTGCGGAAACATAAATTCGGAGTACTAATATGTTTTTACGGGCAAAGTCCGTTTTTTTATGCAGGATGTTCAAATCTGCTGCCTAGCCATTTTTTTTACGGACAAATACCTTTAAATAAAAGTCTTTCGATGACGTCATAACAGAACGTTTTATTTTGTTTGTTGAAAATATTATTATTATTTATTTAAATTATTGTCTGGTTTAAATTATCGCATCTAGATTAAAATATCGCATAAAATTATCGTCTGGTTTTAATATGCTATTGTTTTGGTAAATTTATAGAAAAATTAGTCGGTGGTGGGACTCCAAAAATTTTCTTATCTCATATATGTAAATACTTCCTGAAAAGTGCAGTATAACAGCGACACCGGTTATGTGATTTACACCAAAATTTAATCATTAACAACTTACGTGAACTCCTAACTGCATCTGAAGTTTGCTGAAAATCCGTACATTAGTTTCTGAGATAGCATTATTACTGAATCTGGAATAAGTTCTGCATAATAGTGCCACTTGCAGAGTGATATACACAAAAAACTAATCAGGACTAATTTTAATGAGGGATTAAACTGAATCTGAAGTTTGATGAAAATTCATGTATTAGTTCTTGCGATATAACTATTGCGAAATCGTGAAAAATGCATCATCCCAGGTAAGCATGGTAGCACAGCAGTATCGGCTCGATATTGCCCAATATCGGATAACTTTGGCGTGCATCGGTAAAGACAGGTTACCTTTTACCAGGGATGTAGTGAAGGGTATACGGGGGGGTATACGCCGTATACCCTCTGGACTTCTTTAAGGAACACCATATACTCTCTGTTTCTCAAGAAAACTATAGTATATACATTTTAGGGCATACCCTCAATTTTGAGCGTATACTCGCTGGATTTTTTCCCACTACACCACTGTCTTTTACCGACATTAGCCAATACTGATCAATGTTTGGCGATATTGGATCTAAAATATAAAAACTTGTGGAATTTTCAATATTTAAATTTTTAATTTATGTATTGTACATTTTTGGAAAAATGGAAGGTAGGAATCAATTTTTATAACATCTTAAATTCTTTAAATTTACGTAGAAAAAGTATATTTCTCAATATCGGTCTATATCGGCCATCGATCATGACCAATATCAGCACATCTTGGCCTCTATTGGCAAAGACCGATTTTATTTTACCGATATTGGTCAATATTGGTCGATGTTGACCAATGCTGGATCTGAAATATTGAAACTTATGGAAACTTAAGTATTTAATTTTTTAAATTATATATTATACTTTTTTGGGAACAGGTCTTTTTTATTGCATGGCCAAATCGGGACTTTGCCTATGAGCCAGGGCCGTAGCTAAGGGGGCGCTATGGGCGGCTCAGCCCCCCCCCCTGGAAAAAGTTCCAAGGTCACTAAAGGTTCCGAAAATTCAAATGAAATTCTGTTCAAAAATCTAATTTAGTTTTGAAACCCTTTCACAGTTTTGCAGAGTTACTAAATTGTATCTAAAATAAGCTAACAGGATGTTTAATTTTGCACCAGTCAAAAATTACCAGTCAGCATTCAAAATTTTCATCATCATATAGTTTTCTTAGCTTAAAATGAAGTTATTACAACAGTTTAATGAGAAACATAGTACCTACAATGTGAATATGCACTAATTTATCTTCCTGCATTAGAGAGAGAACAAAAAAATATGAGCCCCCTTCTACATTCCCTTGAGCCCCCCTAGATTCCCCTGAGCCCTCCCTATCGTACACTTCTAGCTACGGCCCTGCATGAGCCCTGGACTTCAAGAGGCCCGCTCCATATATTAATTTCCAAAATATATATCATTTCCCCCAATTCAAACTCTGAAAATTTTCAAATACAAATTTAAATTAAAAAATTTTTTTGCCTAACTTTCTGAAAAACAAATTTCATTTTGAGAATGAAATGCAAATGCTCAATGCTTTCGCAAAGCTAATTTTGATCACTATTAAAAAAGAAATAATATTTTTATTGTAATAGATCGTATTAACAATGAACTTAAATCATATCAAAATTTTAGCGATTGAAAATAATCAATATGTGTAGTACAACTTAAAAAGATGCTAAAGAAAGTAAACTCTCATTTATATGTTAGAATATTTAATACTCTTCTACAAGCTGAAGTTATTAAATTCATCTTAAAGTAATATAACAAGTTCCTAAAGTTATATAAAAGAACCTTGTTCTATACTAAGAAAAAAAAAAGAGTGTTTTTTTTTAATTAAAATACTTAATTTTTGTCCTAGCTAAGAGTTTTCTTCGATTTGAAATCCAAGGTGCGGTCTGTCCAATCGGGCAGACAAATATTCAACCAATCAGAGACAAGCATCCTTTTCAACCAAAACGAAACATGGCGTCTATCGTCTCTCGTCTGTTTGAAGTACCCATCTTTGAAGTACCTGTCTTTCTTGCATTAATCCTCATTTAAAACAGGTAAGCCCTTTTATAATTAATATTCTAAATTGATTTTGAAGTATTGCTTTCTGTTTAAGTTATTTATATTCTTGTGTAGCATGTATTTTCTGTTCGAAATGAAAAGTTATCGCCAATGTAATGTAAATAACAAACGTTTGAAGTATATTATTTAAACGTGTATCATTATTTTCATTTTCATACAGTAAATTCGATCAGTTGATACATCCAACTAGTTTTTTACAACAAACAGTTTTTCCTCTACCTTTGATTATAAACTATCTGTTTTTGATTAATATAATTATTATTTATTAATGATGCAACAATTGATCTCTCTTCCAGTATAGCACAAAATTAGCATTCGCCATTTGCCATCGACAGTGCCCGAAATGGATTTCCCCCTACTTCTATCACTTTTCATAAATTTGTTGTTAATTTCAGGTCGGGATGTACTGAATATTCGGTATTCGGCCTTGTTACTGAATATTCGGTTAGGCCGAATATCAAAGTATTCGGCCGAATCCAATACTTAATAAAGCCTTTTAAAACACGCATTTTAAAGAACTTTTCACAATTTCTACGGAACAGATGCGGTATCTTCCCGCGAGCCGCCATTTTGTTTCTCTATTATTTCTCACAAATTGCTAATATTATTATTTTGCAATTATTTTTTTTGAGGAAACATAAAATTAATATTTTTAAAGCTTATGCATACTAATAAAATTATTTTCACTTTACTTGGATATTTTATATAATAAATGAATAAGTAAATCAAATTATTTTTACTATTAAAAATTCTTTCGATCTTTCAATCTTTGAATTTCCAAAGTAAATTGTCTTGTTTATTTCATATCATTTTTTGAAATGCATGATTCAATCATTAAATAATCATTTCAGTTGCATTTTGTTGTTTTAGGTAAAATAATGTATGAAAAATAACAGGGAAACAAAATGGCGGCTCGCGGGAAGATACTGCATCTAAGCCATTTCTACTTTTAACTGTCGATTTATTAATATATTTAAAATAATTAGAAATAAATTCATATTTAAATAATATAGAATGTTTTTACATTATTTATTTGCTCAGTAGCGTAGCTATGTTTTTTGGCGCCCGAGGCCAGCAAGAAATTTTGCGCCCCCACCCCAATATTGATATGTAACAATTTCTCTCAATTTGGCGCCCCTAGGCCTCGGCTCCCGGGGCGGACGCCCCCCCTTGCCCCCCCCCCTAGCTACGCCACTGTATTTGCTGTTTGTAAAGTTTAAATTAAGAAAATGAACCATGAGAAGGATTAAAATTACGATTTATTAGTATTCTTCGTAGGAATAAATGATGCGAGTGCAGATGCAAGTTCCTAAATTCTATTTAGTAAATAATCTATTTCTTGCTTTTCCCAAAAGACCTTAAACAAGAAAGGAAAACTTTTGAGATTAGTAATAGCTATCAAGGCAGACAATTTTTTGTTTATGAAACCATAATCGTAATCAACTTATTGAATCATAAATGCATTGTATTTCATCTCACTCTAGGTCAAACTTGTGTTTTCGTTTGTTGTATTTACAATAAATAAGATATCATATTTTCAACTCACATGCTTTGATTTCTGTAAAATATGATATGATGGGAAGGATGGAAAATGCCACTATTAAGAAAATAACTATGAGCTAGACATTTCTTTATTCAGAATTAAGTTGAAAGTATTTACAGTGACGGTCAAAAGTTTCAGGCCAGCAAAAATTTTTCAGTTAATTTGTAAATACACCCACATGAAGAGGAATTGCAAAGCGATACTTATACATTATATTGACATATTAGTTAGGAACTTACTTATAGAAGAACGTGTAAATATCAATAAATTTTATTGACAAAATTAAATATAAAAGAAAACGCATTTTCTCAGAAGCTTCCAGCCACTTATCATTCTTTAGTTTTTTTCTATCCATAAAGTGTTTTTTGGTTGTGTTTATGAATGAATCAACGTGTATAGCATAGTTTGAATTCAAATTTGAAAAGTTCAACAATTACCTATTATTCATAAATGAGTGATTAGTTTGTCGCTAAAAGGACAATGTTCTTGAGATATTGCGTCTAAGTTATCGATCACTAAAATCGACTGTAAACAATATTTACAAAATTAAATAAAGATGGTTATGGCTTTCAGAGGTCCGGGAGACCCCGGAAAATTGCTATTCCTGAGGACAGAATTATCAGGAGAAAAACCATTGGTAATCTGCATGAAAATTCCGTTGCAATATACTGTGATTTACGGAATGAAAATATTGCTGGAATAAGTTTGTCTACCGTGTTATGATGCTGATGTGATACAGAACTTTTTGGAATAGGCGGTGTTAAAAAATTTTCAGAGGTAAAAAAAATACCAACGTACCCTACTTTCATTTTCCAAGGAACACAAAGCCTGGTCAAGTGAAAACTAGAAAAAAGTTCTATTTTTCCATCAATCGAATTCAAAACAGTTTTGGAAGTGATGGCAGACACAACGTCCGATGACCTAACAGCAAAAGATATGATTCCACCTATGTTATTCCTACAATGAAGCATGGCGGAGGACACGGTATGCCATGGGGAGTATTTTCTTCAAAAAGTGACTGTCCGCTACTTGAAATCCACAGCCAGGTGAATTATACAATGTATAAGGATATCTTGCAAGACTATTTTCTGCCTTATTAAAGAAAAAAATTTGGTCACATCTATTTTTCTTAACATGATAACAACGTAAATAATGTTTGCAAACCTCTCGATAAGCAATGGTTTTCGCACAAAAAATTTCATTTTTGAAATGATCAGCCCAAGCGCCCAGTATGAATCCAATAGAAAATCTTTGATAAGAAGTTGACAAAAGTCTGCAGAACTATAAATATTCCAACTGAGCCGAAATTTCGCCAAAATTGCAAGAAATGTGGGAAAAACGTACCATAGACGATCTTTAACCGCTGATTGTATGAATGTCACGTTGCTGCGCCGCAATACTTATTGCTAAAGCTAATAAAATAGTAATATGATAAAATACTAATCGTAAATGTTGTTGATCACTGTAATTTTCTATTACAATACCATTTTTTTACAAACTTGTGAAGGTGGCCGGAAACTTTTGAGAACATGCATTTTCCTTTATACTTAATTTTGTCAGTTAAATTTATTGATATTTACTTGTTCTTCTATAAGTAAGTTCCTAACTATTATGTCAATAAAATGTATAAATATCACTTCGAGATTTCTCTTCATATGGGTATATTTACAAATTAACTGAAAAATTTTTGCTAGCCGGAAACTTTTGACCGGCACTGTATACTTTATATTGAAAAAAAAATCTGCCATGAGTTATTTAAAAAGAACAAATATGAGATTGTACAGTTTTTCTTCAACTATTTATTCATTTTTTCTCTTTGATTTCAAAATGTTTGTTTCAATTCGTAGAAGAAATGAAATTTAAAATTTTACTAATTGAAAAAGTCTCATAATATTATATTTCTTAATTTAAAAAAGGCAGATTTTTTTTCAACACTGAATGTTCTTATAAAAAACTCTTGTTTATCAAAATGTAAGTTTCTCTTATTAAACATTATGTAAAATTGTTTTAAAAAGTAACATTTTAATACCTTTAAACTTTGAAATATAAAAAGTACAGTCAAGTCTCTGTATAACGAAACTCCATACATCGAATTTCTCTATATTACGAATTTTTAGTAGGAACAGTCCCCTTTTCGCATGATTACATTAAAAACAGTCTGTATATACCGAAATATCTATTTCCATATAACGAATTTTTTCATAAATTGGTCTTAATTTATTCAGTTTTAAAAAGCTTTGAAATCATATGGTATCAATTTTCCATCACTTATTTTTAATTTATCGTCAGTGCTGAGTTTTTTTTATATTACTTCTCTTCTTGTTCTTTAAATCCAACGAATTTATCCCACCTCCCGCACACCTTTCCACATCCTTCTCAAAACAGTCAATTGGATTGAGAAATTAATAAGAGAAATAATTAAGAAATAAAATGTTAGGTTAATATTTACTTTAAAATATTTCAAATACTTAATTCAAAAGTTTAATTTCTCTATATAACAGAGCTGCCAAGTCTCCGGCGTTTTGCACACCACTTTTATTTTAAAGAAAATCTTACTATTTTAAATCTCCGATATGTTCCAATTACATATAATAACATTTTCTGTATTTATTTACTGGTATCCAAAAAGCCGGAGACTTGGCAGCTCTGATATAATGAATTTTTTACTAGAACAGTGGATTTCGTTATATAGAGACTCGACTGTATTTGGAAAGCCAAATATTCGGTATTTGGCCGAATATTCGATATTTGGCCGAATATTCGGTATTCGACCAAAATCACTATTCGGTGCATCCCTAACCAGGGTTGGAAAAAAATCATGATTTTTTTAAAAAAATCAAAAAAATCAGATTTTTTTGATTTAAATCGGATTTATTTGATTTTTTTAGAATCCTACATTTAATTACTGTGTTTTTATGTTTTTTATAATACATCGAGCAGTTTTTTGTAATAAATAACTAAAAAAGGAATAAATATTTATAATTTATAAAAATTATACAAGAAATAGTTATATAGTTAAGAAAATATTACATTCTAGTTACTGATTGGTGCTAAAAATTAAACATCTAGGCTTTAATCTAAAGCCATTCTATTATTTTGTAATTCAATTGTGGACACTAATTAAAAAATAAATTTAAATATGTTGTAAATGAATAGAAAATGGTAAAATTAAAAATAAATAAATAAATAAATGCAGTAGACTCCCTCAAATCTGCAGCCCTAATATCCGCAACTCTCTAAAAGGCATGGATAATTTACAGATGTAAACAATGAAGTTTTCAGGTTAGGTATAGGCCCGGTAGCAGAAACCGTGCAGCACGGCAGCGAGCGCTGCAGATTCATTTCAATGCTTGCAGATTAATTTCCAACTTGGAAAAAGGGAAAAAAAAATATTTTGTATATGTACCAGACGAAAAAGTGACCCGAAAATGGATCCCCCCCTCCCCGGCCGCTAGTTTCTAGATTATTTTACTTTTTCTTTTTGCCGTAAATTATCGCCCTTTTCACTCAAACTATGAATGAAACAACTCCCCTTCTTGAAGAGACCAAAGTGTCAATCATCAAGATCGCAGCGATACTGACACGCCCTTCGTTTCCACTGGTTAGGTGATTGGGTTTCAACCTTCAGTGGGTTCGTTTCTTCTATCTTCGTGACTCCTTACTTTCCTTCGTGACGTTTTTGCTCTTTGACCCCTAGCATTTCGTTTCTTATTGGGAGTATGTACTGACGTCACGGACTGGGGTCACGTGAGTCGGCAGCGTACAAACTAACAGCACATGTTGCTTTGCTTCTATGTTGTCTCTATGCGAATTTTTAACATTGCCTTATTTTTTCCTGCTTAATCTTTTTTATTGTTACGTTTATCTTTATTATCAAAGGCCCTTTTCAGGGCCACACAAATCTTACATAATCTGCTATTTTTATTATTGTTAAGTTATTATTGTTATAAGTTTATTGCATTATCACTCGCACGTGCTCTGAAATCCGTGGTTTTTGCTAGTGAAAATATCATGGCTTCGCAAACTGAAAAAGTATCGTGTTTGCATTGCAACGAATCACTTATGCTAAAAAATTTAAAAATGCATAGTCAGCGTATTCATCCCGGTCTAAAAATGAGATATAAATCTCTAAGAAATAAAAATGTAATGGATTTGTTTAAGAATGCTTCTGATTCTGATGCACAAGTGGAGATTCCTGAGGAACAGGAGGTTCCTGATGAGCAGAAGGTTCCTGATAAGCAGGAGGTTCCTGATGATAAACCAAGGCATGCATAACAGTGGCTGTGATGTTGGAACAAAAAATCACTTAAGAGAATTTCCCCGCTTATATTTGCCATTTGTCCATTCTGTGCTGCTAAAGGAAATCTCAACTTTCATTACAAGTGGTGATCTGCCTGTGGGAATTGTTGCTGATAAAATAACAGTTAATCACCGCAGCAGACATATTGTTGGCCTGAGAATACCAATTTTCGATATTAATGCGAAAAATTTGTTTCATTCTATTTATCTGGAACACAACTTTGTAAATGATTTTACATCATCATCAAGCATCCTTAATACTCTTAACAAATTTGGTTTGGATGCTCAATATGTGAGGCAGCATTTAGCTGGTTTAGCTGTAGATGGGCAATATATAAAGCTAGGTGTTGCTGATCACATAAAAAATGAATTGAATTTGAAAAATGTCCTGGCATCTTGGGACATGATGCATCGTATTGAATTAATGGAGAAAAATTCCGAGATGCCAAACCTTATAAATAAAGCACACAATCTTATACTAGAATGTATGAAAGAATTCAATTATGGACTAAAGTATGAGAATCTCGTGAACATTTCAACAGATTTTGAACAATTTTTGTACAAACCAAAACTTATCAAAACTATGAAATTTGCTACTTACTCCATGGACGTTTTTACCAGTTTTATACAAGATTATAAATTGTTTGTATGTGCTTGTGAAAAAGATATGGACTTATTTACCTTAAGAGACAAACTGTTAAATAAGACAACTATATTTCACATACTTTTACTAACAGACTTGTATCATATTATATCATCATTTTCGAAATCTGTTCAATCAGCTCAAATCCTTCCTTGGGATTATTTGAGATATGCTAATAACTTCCATTCACATTTGGAGTTATTTTTGAGTTACATTGATGCCATGTCCCACATCAAAACAAATGTTGATCTATGCAAATTTTTGGAAAAAATTCCAGATATTTTTTTCTCACATTCCAAAACTGCTGTAGAAATGTTCAAATTTTCCACCTACCAAGATGTGCCACTTCCGGACAAACCGGTAAGTTCAAAAATATTAAGATCATTTGCTTCTGCCAGCTATAATGAAGAGAAAGAAAATCAGCTGACAGCAAATTATAAAAATGATATAACCAATTTTAGCAAATTTATCAGATGCATTATGGATAAATTTGATCATTATACTAAAGGAAAAAATCAAGGTATAGATGAAGTTGTGAAAAAGTCTGAATGTCTTTTTAGTTTTGAGCATCTTATATTTCCACGGTCAGATGTTTCTGCAGAAAATTCATTCGCAGAATTTACCTCTGAGACCTTCTTTGATTATGTAAGTGATTTTCCTTGCATCATTGCAGATGTTGAAAAGGACATTCTTCTTTTTGAGTATAAAGAATTACGTTCTTGGATGGAGAATAAAATAGCTGAAAGTCGAGATGAAGGCTTACTCTGTAACTTGCGAAAGCTTTATAAAGTAACTATGTTACAACTAAAGAAAAAGTTTCCCCTTATTTTAAAGATTTTCATGTTTGCTATTTCCATCCCTGTGTCAGAGGCCATATGTGAGAGTTGGGGCTCTATAATTGCTAGTGTGATGCTAAAAAGACCTAGAGGTGATGATGGTTTTATAGAGGATATTGGCACATCTGATATGCGTGTGTTTATTATGCTGAATGGTCCAGAGAGTGGATTTAAGCACATACGTAAATTTTTGAAAGCTGCATTGATTGAGAAGTATGGTATGTCATACTTCCAACATTTTAAGCACGTTTCTACTAAAGCTGCTTTTAAACAATCTGTCACTTCAAAAGTAGTTAGTAGAATCATTGATTCAGACAATTGCTTACCATGTTTTCACTAAGTACCACAATAAATTCCTTTTTAAAAATTTAGCAGAGTTATTTATTTATTTTTAACTTTTAATATACTTTTATCTTAGTACATTGCATTAACTGAATTGCAGATTTATTTATTTGTATGGATATGTGTATATCATTGTTATCCATTAGATATTTGTATCAGCAAATTTTGCTTTCTATACGATTTGAAAATGACTACAATTTTTATATAAAAAGTTTGGTTATGCATCGTTAGGAGTCGCAGACAAATTTTGGCTTGTGATACTAGTGCTGCAGATTGATATTGAAAATTCTGCTACTGGGGGTATAGGGACAAAATTTGACTTTATTTTTATATCAATTCTATATATATTTTAATCTGTAACTTTCATTAATATTACTAAATTCATGCGTTTTCATGAAGGAAGAATAAATTTATTTCTGAAAAAAATTCAAAGTATTGCTAATATCAGTGGTGATCACAATTACATTTATCAAGCTTACTTTATTTACTTCATCTTTGCGGCTTTTAATATTTTAATCATTTTTAATTATCCAAATTTTTATTATTTTAGTTTATTACCTTACATAATTGTTTTAATGTTTTACTATATTACAAGAATTCATTATAATTTCAATTGCATTATTAATTACAATCAAATTACTTTAAAAAAAATTGTAAACAAACCCATGACCAGAAAACGGCAAAATTCTAGAATCCCACAACCTCTGGTGCTAAGCTGTGCAGATTTCAGGGAGTCTACTGTATTCATTTAATGTAAGCTATTTATTAAGGATTAAGGGATAAAAATCACAATTAATTCAATATCTTTTAAGCAAATAGGAAAAAATCGCGGATTTAATTGCTTGAACAAAAATACTAATTTAGAAGCTTTGTCTACTCCTAATTTATTATGAAGACTTGAATAAACTAGTCCAAAAGAAGAAAATTGTCTTTCTACTCCAGCAGATGCTGCTACGGCTATTGTTATTTGGTAAATAAATTCAATTTCAATTTCACTGATTCTCACTTTACCTCCAACTACATAAAAGGACTTCCACCAATCATAGTCTGTCATAATATCAGAAACTTTTTTCTCAAGCAATGGTAATTTTTGGAATGGACCATTTTTTAGTTGAAAGTGTATTACAGTGGTGAGAATATTTAGACAATCTTCTTTAATGAATGCCAAACCTTCATTATTTTCCCCTACACTAAGTGAAATTTCATTTTGATTTAAAACAGAGGGATTTAATAAAACTCCAGCAAAATGACAGGCATTAATAGCTTGTTCATATCTTCCTTTAAATTTTGTAATTCTATCATTATCTAATACATTTCTAACTTTTTACCCAAAATTTTCCTTTGATATGTGCATTCATGTGATATTGCAAAAAATTGATTTAAATCAACTGATTTTTTTAAAAAAATCAGTTGATTTAAATCTTGATTTAAATCAGTTGATTTAAATCATGCCAACCCTGTCCCTAACTTCAGGTTTTTATTTATTTTTTTCAGAATCACCTGTAGTGTACAATCCTATTGAATGGTAAGTAACAGAAATCGTAAATAATATTGTTATTAGCTAGAAAAAACACAATTTTGTATGGAGCATTCGTAACTTTGGTACTTGCCAGCAGTTGAAAAAAATAGCCAGTGAGAAAAATTAGTATACTGGCCGCAAGGGCGGATCCAGCCCAACCTCCAGGGGGGGGGTCACAACTTTTGACAGATGATTTAATGAAACAATTTTAAAATACAGTAAATTTTGTGAAAACGGAATTACGATAAAAAGTAGCAAATTTTGCCGATCAGGCATAAAATAATCGCAAAATTTGTCGATTAGGCACGTAAAAAAAACGAATTTTGTCGATCGGACGCGAAAAATCTCAGATTTCGTTTATCGGCAAAGAAAAAAATCTATTTTTTTTTTTTATAATACTTGAAAAAATTTTGTTCATAGATTGTGGAAAAGTCGCCTGTTTTGTCTGTTTACCGCGTAAAAAAATGCGAATTTCGTTGACCTGGCGCGGGAAAATCGAAAATATCGTCAACTAGACATTGGAAAATCGCGAGTTTTGTATATCGGCCCTCGAAATTTTTCGAATTTTGACTGTATGTCTCAGAAAAACCGCAAATTTTATCGATCGAGCACAAAAAGTTGAGAATTTTGTCTATCTGGAACGAAAAAATCGCAAATTTCGTCAACAGGGCACGGAAACCTCCCAATTTTGTCGATCGCTTCGTAAAAAGCGCGAAATTACTCGATCGGGAATGGAAAAATCGCGAATTTTGTTGATTGGGAATAAAAAAATTGCGAATTTTAAGTTGATATGAAACGCAGAAATTGATAATTTAGTGAATCGGGAAAAAGTATCGCGAATGTAGTCGATTGTCTTCGTAAAAGCGAATTTTATTGTTCGATGCGGAAAAATGCGTATTTCATGGACAAGAACGGAAAAAGGCACGAATCTCATCAATTGGGCACGGAAAAATCCCGAATATGGTCGACTGCTTTCGTAAAAAGCACGAATTTAGTCGATCGAGAACGAAAAAATCGCTTTTGGTAGGGCACGGAAAAAGTGGGAACATTGTCGATCGGGAACGAAAAAGTCACAAATATGGTCGATCAGTTTCGTAAAAAGCGGATATACAGTTGATCTGGAACGAAAACAAATCACAAATTACGTTGATATGACGAACGAAAATTGACAATTCCATCGATCGGGACAGAAATTATCGCAAATATGGACGATCGGCTTCGTAAAAAGCATGAATTCCGGCGATCGAATACAAAAAACTCGCAAATCTTATCGATTCGGAACGAAAAAATAGCTAATTTTGTCGATTCGGAACGAAAAATCGCTAATTTTGTTGATAAAGCGGAGAAACCGCAAATTTTGTCGATGATGCACGAAAAAAATAAATAAATCTTTGAGCGCCTGCAGAACAATCGTGAGTTTCGTCAGTATCGCGAGAAAAAAATCACGGATTTGATCAGTTTACGGCAGTAAAAAAATGCATAGCTCGTCATTCAATTAAGAAATGCATATTTCTTAGTTCGTGTACGGAAAAATTCGTATTTCATCGAACGAGAACAGAAAAATGTGCTAATTTTGTGGATTGGGCTCGAAAATCGTGAATTTTTTCAATCAAGTGAAGAAAAATCGCAAATTTCGCAGACCATTCGTGGAAAAATCTCAAATTTCGTCGATCACACCCAAAAAAATCGTGAATTTCATCGATTAGGCATGGAAAAATTCTGAATTTCGTGGATCGGCTTCGCTAAAATTGCGAATTTCACCAATCGGGTGTGGAAAAATTGTGAATTATGTCGATCAGGAGCGGAAAATTCGCAAATTTTCTCGATCAGTTTCGAAAAAAGCGCAAATTCTTTCGATTAGATGCTATTTTGCGTTCCTGTTTTAGCACCTTTTATTTAGACTGTACAGTGTACATCCCTCTTTGAAGAGCTCCAGGGGGGGGGTCATGACCCCCATGACCCCCCCCCCTTGGATCCGCCACTGACTGGCCGATGACCATTGGCTAAAAATGTTAATTTTGACCTATATCTTCCACACACACACAAAAAAAAGCACAAGTATCCTATACCTAAATTTAGTTTTGATGCTGTCTATGTAGCGAATTGATTATTATCTTTATTGCATACTGTCTAGCCCACATAACAGTGCCTGTATCTTGATTGAATTAGTGTAATGTTACATTTTAAAAAGAAAATTCTTCAAAAACAAACCTATGATTGATGACCTCACAGACTTTGGTAGTGTATTTCCTTGTGTTCTCTCCAACATTGTTTAGGCCTCAATAGAATTTGCATGGTTTCAAATTTTATAAAAGAAATCTTTCAAAATGAACTTTATTTTTATAGTTATTATATTAATAGTAAATAGAAATTAGCTTTTTATTTTTAACAATTTCAGTTTATGCATTTACCTTCATTTTTTCTTGCTCAATATGATAATTAGTCCCCTTGCCCCCCCCCCCCTTTTATTAAAAATATGTGAAAAAGTTGTATATAAACTTACTTTTTTGATATAAAATTTGTTTAATATTTTCATTTTATATTAAGTGCTTTATTTTCAGTAAATGGTGTTGGTAGCGAAAAATAATTGGTTTGTGTAAGTAAGAAATTTATGATGCTAAGCCTGAAATTCTTCAAAATTGGTTAAAACCAATTTTGAAGTAATAAAAATATGATATCGGTAAAATTCATAAAATTATGAATTTTTTATTGTGCTTTTCACTATGATAAATGAGTAATTAAATTAGACACAAAAATCATTAAAGGTCAGGTGGAATGAAATTGTATGGAGCACATAGCACATTATTATATAGAGCATTCTAAAACAGCACATAGTGTGTTCAAGATTATTAGGAAATATTGTTAATTGGCAATACTGTCTTTAAGTTTCATAGCTGCCTTTACAGCCTACCAGCTGTAAAAAGAGCAATTGAAATCTAAGAATATTTGTAGTCGTTTATCTGTTGTGTTGAAAAAGAAAGAAAGAAAAAAAAGAATCCCAATTATCACATGTATGATTCTACTGTATCTTTTTTAAAAGTTAAATTTATTCTTAATTTTCATTTTCCTTCGTCAGTTTATTGTTGGTACAGCCTTACGTGTAAAAATATCTGCCATTTGTTGCAACTGATTTAACAAAGTTGATTCAATCATACTAATTAAAGAACAAATTTCTTAAGGAGAGTGAAATGAAACATGTAACAGTTTCTGAACTTCCTTGCCTTGAATTCGCAATTTTTCTGCACCTGATCGACCAAATTTCGGGATTTTTCCGCACCTAATCAACAAAATTCGCAATTTTCTGATTCGGATCGGCAAAATTCGGGATTTTTATGAAGCCAATCAATCAAATTTGCGATTTCTACAAAGCCTATCGGCGAAATTCGTGATCTTTGCAAAGCCAATCGCGAAATTACTCCGCATGATCGATGAAATTCTCGATTTTATTCGAGTCTGATCGATGTAGTTAGCAATTTTTCCACGTGTGACCAACAAAATTTGCAATATTCCCATCTCTGTCCAAAGAAATTTGCTATTATTCGAAATGCGATTAATAAAACTCGCAATTGTTCGGTCTTCGATCGACGAAATGTGTGCTTTTTTCGCTGTAAATTGACAAAATACACATTTTTCTTCGACCGAGTAGCAATATTCGTGATTTTTGTATTAACATTGACGAAATCTGCATTTTTTTATGTGGCAAGATAAAACTCGCGATTTTTTTTCTTTTGATAAACTGACAAAAACACTATTTTTCCGCAGCTGATCAACGACATTTGCAATATTTCCCCGCGTCATCACTTAATTCGTGATTTTCCCGAGTCTTATCAGCAAAATTTGCTTTTTTTTTTTTTTTGTCTCTGATCGACAAAGTTTGCGATTCTTTGTGCCTTATTGACGAAATTCGCTTTTTTTTTCATGCGATAAACCAAGAAAATAAGCTATTTTTCCATTCGATGATAATTTGCAATTTTTTCGAGGAACAACAACATTTATGATTTTTTTCTTGCTTGATCAACGAAATGTGTGAGTTTTCGCGTCCATCCGACAAAATCTGCGATTTTTTCGTGCCCAATCGAGAAAATTTGCTACTCCCCCCCCCCGAGTCTCATGAGCAAAATTCGCGATTTTTCCCTCTCTGATGAACAAAACTGATGACTTTTCTGATCCTCATCGATAAAATTTGACTTTTTTTGCATTTGATCAATGGAATTCATGATTTTTCCGTGCCGATAAACGAAATTTGTGGTTCTTAAATGACGAAATTTTATATTTTCCCGCAGTAAATTGACAAAATTTAGTATTTTTTTTGTGTGATGTATGTACAAAAATTGCAATTTTTTCCAGTTGTAAATTGACGAAATTCGCTGGCCACATATTAACACATCGCGGGCCACAGGTTGTACATCCCTAGTTTACAGATATTTCATATTAAATTTGAATTAATTTATTTGTAATACACTTATAAATATTTTCTGTTAAAAAATGTACATTTCTATTAAATTTTATCAAATAAATGAGTCTTTATAACTGCTGATGCATCTGTGAAGGCATTATGTCTGAAATTGAAATTATAAATATTCATAAGAATACATTAAATTAGACTGTAAAGTTGTGGTTTGGAATTCGATGTTGCGTAACTCTACATATACGGGTCATTCCATGTCAATTCAACCAGACCTTGTAACCCGACCCACAGGGATTTTGATGAAACTTTGTGTACACACTAATTCTATCATGAAATGATTCCATCAGAAATATTTCCTTCCTAGACCTCATAGTTTGTGAGATATGGGGGGTCCAATTCTTGGGGTTTTCTCAAATCGCACATTTCTGAGTCTGTATTTTGAGATTGCAGTTCCATCTTCAAAAAATTGTCTCTCTGGATCTAAAACATGAAACATCTCAAAAATTTCACTGTAAGAATATAAATAGATGCAGATTTTAATAAAAAAAATATTTAAAAAATTTACTTGTAATTTTTAGGATAAAAAAAATTAGCCAAAGTTGACAGTTATGGTTATTTTTCCAAATTTTTGTGACTTCACAAAAAAGGCTGTACACAAAAAGGCAAATTAAATTTCCAATTTCTTTTTGTTTTAAATAAAAGTTTACACTTTGGGCTTTATATGTATGAAATAAAAATGATGTGTTTCGCATGGCTTATGCAAAAATTTTGGGTACTTTCCAATTAGCCGGATGAGTCCTTTATTTTTATATATTACATATGCACACAAAAAAGCAAATGAAATTTCCCATTTCTTTTTGTTTTAAATAAAAGTTTACACTTTGGGCTTTCAATCTATGAAATAAAAATGATGTCTTTCGCATGGCTTATGCAAAAATTTTGGGTACTTTCCAATTAGCCGGATGCGTGTTTTATTTTTACATATGTACATATGTATAGATCTATATAAATACAGATGTATTATACATGTACATATGTATGGATATATACAGTATATTGATATATATATGTATAACACTGGTGCCCGTCTAACCGAAAAGTACCAAATTTTGCCTCGTTTTGAAAATCTGCACCAATTAAGGGGGGGGGGAAATCTGACTAAGTTTAGCTGTGGTACTTAAATAATTACTGGAGTTTCTATGAGTTACTGAATTTAATGTTATTGGATACAAAAACAAACTGGAAATTTCATTTGCCTTTTTGTGTAGAGACTTTTTCATAAACTCACAAAATTTCGTAAAAATATTCATAACTTTCAATTTTGGTTTACTTTTTCGGCCCTATACAAATCTCTATTAATTTCCCTAATTGCTTTTTTTCATTTGCTTTTAATGCCGCTTAAATGGTTCTCCACATTTATATAATTCATACTTCATTAAGAGCGAAATTCTGTGATGCTCACATATATTAATCAAATTGTTTTCACTTAATTTTTGTTTTATAAATGCAATAGTCCTAACTAATAAAAGTTCTTTTTCTGAATCACAGAGATTATCAATGTAGTCTATTTCTCTGTTATTTGTGTAGCTAGTTTTGTGACATTCTAAACCATTTAATATTACAATACTGCAAGCCTGAAGACTAGTAGAAGGTTTAATATCAGGCTCCATATTACAACAATAAAACAAAAAAGTATTTATACATATCACAAACTATAAAATATGTAACAATCAGAACATATTTTTAGTAGCACAGTAAAAGTTAAATCATTCTTCTATGATAAGAAACAACAGAATGACAATAATTTGATTAACTTGATTTCAAAACATCTGCTTTCATACTAATGAACATTACCCTGCCTTTATCAGAAGGTGTTTATACAAGGCAGGTGCAATTAAATCTTTCAGACTATAGAAACAAATTTAAGTTCTGTTAAATATTTGTGTATTTAAACTTGCCAATATAAATATTTAAACTGATTAAAATTAACCAAGGAAAGGAAATACAAGGTTTTGAACATTTTTTAAACACAAATAATTAATATATAAGCATTCGAAAGAAAGAATGGAAATGCGAGGAGAAAAAATTTTCTATTTTATACTGTACAAAAAAAAAAAAAAAAAAAAAAAAAAAAATCTGTTTTGAGTTTAATTATTGAAAATAAAAGTAAGAGATTCTTTAGATTATCAAAAAATGCCCATTATTAAATACCGAAATGAAATATATATGGACCATTCACTAAATTTAATGGGGAAACATATTACAGTCAGATTTTTTTTCAATCAGAAAAAAACAAAGCCTAAACTTTACTTTGAGAATTAAAAAAAAAACATGCATCAAATAACATTAAATTCAATAACTCATAGTAATTCCAGTAATTATTTAAGTACCACAGCTAAACTTAGTCAGATTTTTTTTCCTCTTAATTGGTGCAGATTCTCAAAACAAGGCAAAATTTGGTACTTTTCGGTTAGACGGGCACCAGTGTTATACATATATATATATCAATATACTGTATATATACATACATATGTACATGTATAATATATCTGCATTTATATAGATCTATACATATGTACATATGTAAAAATAAAACACGCATCCGGCTAATTGGAAAGTACTCAAAATTTTTTCATAAGCCATGCGAAATACATCATTTTTATTTCATAGATAGAAAGCCCAAAATGTAAACTTTTATTTAAAACAAAAAGGAATTGGAAATTTCATTTGCTTTTTTGTGTGCATATGTAATATGTAAAAATAAATTACTTATCCGGCTAATTGGAAAGTACCCAAAATTTTTGCATAAGCCATGCGAAACACATCATTTTTATTTCATAGGTAGAAAGCCCAAAGTGTAAACTTTTATTTAAAACAAAAAGAAATGGTAAATTTCATTTGCTTTTTTGTGTGCATATGTAATATATAAAAAAAAAGCACTCATCCGGCTAATTGGAAAGTACCCAAAATTTTTGCATAAGCCATGCGAAACACATCATTTTTATTTCATAGATAGAAAGCCCAAAGTGTAAACTTTTATTTAAAACAAAAAGAAATGGGAAATTTAATTTGCCTTTTTGTGTACAGCCTTTTTCGTGAAGTCACAAAAATTTGGAAAAATTAAAATAACTCCCAACTTTGGCTGACTTTTTTTATCCTAAATATTACAAATAATTTTTTTTAATATTTTTTATTAAAATCTGCATTTTTTTATCTTCTTACAGTAATATTTTTAGGATGATTCATGTTTTAGATCAATAGAAACAATTTTTTGAAGATGGAACTGCAATCTCAGAATACAGACTCAGAAATGTGCGATTTGAGAAAAACCTAAGAATTGGACCCCCCATATCTCACAAACTATGAGGTCTGGGAAGGAAAATTTTCTGATGGAATCATTTCATGATAGAATTAATGTGCACACAAAGTTTCATCCAAATCCCTGTGGGTCGGGTTACAAATGGGGGAAAAATTGGTTGAATTGACATGGAATGACCCATACCAAACATTTTAAAGATTATATGAAACAATAACTAAATGTTACACATAAAAATGAAATTTTCCTTACATACTTCTATTTCTTTAGAAATTGACAATAGCTTATGTGTATTTAATAATTGAAATTATCGTGTTGTAATAAAACTTGTTGAATTAAAATTTTGAAAAGCTCATTGTTATTTTAAAGTAGTGATGCACAACCTTTTTGCCAGAAAATCGTTTGCCACCAGAAAAGTGATGCAAGAGTTTGCCATTTGAAAAGTGACGTTTGTTTTCTTTCATAGCAAAGTTTCTGTCATTATTATATGGAAAGTTACTCTGCATAAAATTACTGGTATCAGTTTGGCCTGCGGGCCACAGGTTGTGCACCCCTATTTTAAAGAATGTATGCTCATACATTAACTAATGCAAAGTTATTCATAAATCTGTTTTATTCAAAAGAATTGCTGTTTTTATTAAATGACTTTATGTGTGGCTCCAAATAAACATTTATGAGCAATAAAAATAAGACTTGTATATTAATATCCTTTAAAATTAATTAAGTAATAAATTATGATACTAACTATGCAACTATTGTCCTTTTTAATTATATAAAGCAGTAATAAAGAAAAAAACTGTGTGTGTGTGTGGGGGGGGGGGGGGGGTAAAGTCAGTGTAAACTAGAGAAAGCATTTTGTATGGTCTTTTAAAAGTTAGCTGATATATTTATAATTTTGACTGCAAATCAATACGTATTATTTCAATATTAACGTGTTCATTTTTGAGAAATTGGGTTATACTGAATTCTACCTCAATTAAGTCTTTAAAACTAACTAAAAAAACACCAATTTTGTCCAATAAAAGCTGGTTAAAACAAATAAAAGCCACCGGCATGGCTTTTTTGCAATCCTGGTTATAATTGGTTCAAACGGCTATTGCCAAAAGTTTTAATACTTTAACAATTAGACAATTGTTGTTCTATAAAATAATTTGTTACATCTTAAAATGCATTAACTTTACACACTTCAACATACTCAATTATTTCATGAAGTAATTAGGTATTTTATGAAATAACATAATCACTTTAATGGTAACTAATACATTTTTGTAAACATCCTGTATAATACTGTATTTTTTTACAGATGAACCAAGTAAACCTGGCCGACTACAAGCTACTGGTTAAAAGGCTACAAATTACTGATTACAAATGGACAGCTCCAGAATATGATGGAGGCGCTTCTATCACTGGTAGTGTCATCGAGAAGAGAATGGAGGCATAAAGTGTGCGTCTCAAAAGTAAAATCTCAGTTTTAAATTTTTAAACGAATAACTTTATTTATTTGTTTTAATTTTAATGTTCTAACATATACTATAAATTAGCGAAGCACAACCTTTTTGCCAGAAAATCGTTTGACACCAGAATATTTCAAAAGCGACGTTTGTTTTCTTTCATAGCAAAGTTTCTGTCATTATTATAAGGAAAATTATTCTGCATAAAATTACTGGTAAAATTACTTTGGCCTGCGGGCCACAGGTTGTGCACCCCTATTATAAATAATAAGTATTTTTGATTTAAAAAAAAAAAGAATTCTAAAATTGAGAAATATTAAAATGATTTGTCAATTTAACTCTAGTGACCACGTGGGTCATTTGTGAACAGAATAGTTGAGGCAGATATGAACAGTTCATAAGTGTCTCAATAATCATTCTGTGATTCTTTCAGTTCACTTCACGTGAAATAATGTCATATCTAATATTGTCTCCCCCCCTCCTTCCTCTTTCAAAAGTAAAAGAAGTTAAATTTGGGTGTGTGCTTGTAATTGTTTATTTTTTTTTTTAATCATTATAAAATCCTTTATCATTATTTTAGAATAGAAGGGAAATACAAAGATACTCGAGGGATACAAGTATACCCATACAAGGTATATATATCCTATACAAGGATACTAGAAGGGAAATACAAGGATAAGAATCTTTTGTACTTTGGCAGATTTTTGATAAATATTATCTAAATTCTCCTAAGCAAAATTTAAAGGCTTTATTTTTTTCAAATGTACATCTTAATTTTATTTTATTCCGACAATATTTAATTAGTCATATAATCCTCCCTTTTCCCAATCTACTTATTTTCGTCTTATAATCTTGTGCTTAAATCTATCACTGCAGAACTAGAATTTTGTTTATAGTAAATTTAACACATAGTGTAACTAATGATCATGACAACAAATAAAAAACAGAATGTAAAGCATATCAAATATTTTCCCTTGTGTTCGCAACTACCCTGCTGTTGGGGCACTTGTGAGCAATTCATTGAATTTATAAAGTTATTAAAAAAAAGAAGAGCTAACTATAAAGATGATTTTATAAAAAATTACCTTGTTTAAAAAAAAAGGGGTTCTGTTTACTGTATTCAGTATTTTTAGTTTTCAGAAATTAACCAGTAATAAAAAAAAGCTATGTTTATGTGAACTGTTCACATGTGCTAAAGTCTCTCCTTCATGTATTCAAAGGCAATACACACATTAGGCTAATTTTTTTTTGTTTAATCCAGTTCCTAAGGTGGTCAGTGGGCTGCCGTAGGTATAATGGTTGTTTTCATATGAAGAAATCTGTGTCAGCTTAAACAATGGGTAATTGTAAAAAAAAAAAAAAAAAAAAAAAAAAAAAAAAGTAGTAATAGCAGTATTACTACCATAGAACTAAATTTTGACCAATTTGGTCATATAACACTAAATTTGGCAACATAATAAATTGCCATATATAAAACCAACTTAGCTGGTTAATTTGGTGAAATTTTCTATCTTTTAATGCATTTTTGAAAAATGTATATTTTTGTGAATGTTACAATAATGAAAACATGCTTTTTTTACATTTATATTTAATTCATAATAATCTGTTTTTTTTTTTTTTTTTCGTATGTAGATTTGTAATGTTGCAAATAAGTTTTTACCTACTTCCTAATATGTTAAAATAAAAAATTATGCAGAAAAATGTTTCTAATGACGATATAGCATTTTAATATTGTTACAAATAATTATTAATTTTAAGGCATTTACATTCAGTTAGTTATAATTCGAAATATTAGGTGTTGCATTGAAATCATTGTAGCGACAAGCAGGGTTGTTTGGTTTAAACCACGTTGGTTTAAACCGTGGTTTAAACCATGGTTTAAACCAAATGGTTTTTTTAAAAAAACCATGCTGGTTTTTTTAATTTGGTTTTTTTTCCCTTTTCTCTAATGTTTTCATTTATTTTACACATTATTAAAATGTGCAAAATCAAAGTTATGGAGGAGCTACAAGCAAAGCTAAAGACAAATTAAATTTTTAAAGTGACAAACATCTTTAATCAATCTAATTTTTCTTACTAGCTATAAATTGACATGGCAAAATATTTTTCTACAGTGAACTGTGGAGGATTAAAAAAGGTAGTTTTAATTCTTTTTTAAACCTTTTATTTAAAAAAAAAAAAAAAAAAAATGGCATATGCAAGCCAAAAATGCAATTTTACTGCTTAGATAGCTTGATTATGATTTACTAAGGATTGCATCATGTATCAAAGCATCAATAATGACATAATCATAAGTCATTCTTTTCATTGGTTACTCTTGTTCTGTATGCTAATGAATGATTGGTTATGAATTTTCTCTGTTCCATAGCTATTGGTTTTAGTAAGCTTTGGTTTTTCTTAGATTGGATTTGCAGTTTTTACATTATTTTTTTCTGTTTCTAGTTACTTTGTATTGTATTTTATTTTAAGAAAGCTACTTATATATATTGAAATAAAAGAATGTCTAAAACTAGAAAAAAGGAAAATATAATCTGGTTTTCATTTGAGGGAATAAGAAATACATCAAAAACATGTTTAAGAGCCAAATGTAAAAATTGCATGCAATGTAAATGCTGTCAAATTAGCTCTTCCTTATAATACTAGGTGTGATTCATTTTCAGATGCTTTAGATGTTTACCTTAAAAATTGCCCCACTTTACTTAAAATTTGTGTAGAAAATAGGAATGTTATTGATAAAAAAATTCAAAAGCTCGTATCTGTCTAATTTTTATTTTAAAAGAAATGTTGAAGATATGTTTAAACTGTTAAATTCTATTGCAGTTGCCCTGGATAATATCTAAAGTAATAAGTTCCATTACTAATACAGTTTATAATTGGACAGGTCTTCAAAAAATATTAAGAGAAAAAAAATGTAAATAAAGAAGTCTCATAGTTTTTTAGTCCAGGTATAAAATAGCCCTAACACCCATGCCCTTTTAGGTATACATGCTTGAACCACAATACAGTCAAAGTGAACTATGTGAACAAGAAAAAAAGGATACATTAAATTTTACAAAACAAAAATATCCATGTAACTTGATGCTTGCACAGATAATAAAATTTAATGCTAAATCTTCACCTTTTGAAGAACAAAGAATACGAAAAAATAAAGTTTGTATTTAAAAAAAAAAAAAAAAATAATAATAATAATTTTTCTAAGCCTATGTCTCAATTTGTGTAAGCATTACATTCGTTGATGTATCAAGTAAGTCAATACACATATATTTTTTAGCATTAATAAAATGCATATTGATATTTTTTAAGTAAATATATGTAGTAAGAGATTAATAATCATTTGTTGATGTTAATACTGTAAATAATTTCTAAATTATGCACAAGAAAATGTTTTCTATTTCAGCTTATTTCTGTTAATTTAGTAAAATATGTTTGTTTGCCCTTTACTATGTTCTTCATTATCAACCTGCATATAATTATTTCTTAAATTATTATCTAAAAGGTTTATATAAATATACTAATAGATTAATAGTTTTTTTTTTTCCACACAATGAATATTTCCCTATAGAAACCTAAACTTATAAGATAATTTAATTATAAATTTTTATGCTTTAGTTATTTAATTATCAAAAAAATAAATACTAATGTGAATGTTTAACATTAATTAACTATTAATTACAAAAAAATCCTCATGACTTTCTAAAACTCAAGTTATTTTTCTTGCAAATGCTATTTAAATAATGATTTGAAAAAAACCCGGTTTAAACCAAAAAAACCTGGCTTAAACCAAAAAAACCCGGTTTTTTGGTTTTTTTCAAAAAAACCGGTTTTTATACCAACCCTGGCGACAAGTCATCACAGCATCAATTTGTTCGTGGGAAGTTTTATTTCCAGCCTTCCCCTCCCCTCCCCCCCCCCCCCCAAAAAAAAAAAAAATCTCCCCATTAAGCAGGTGGCACAATGCGCAATATTATTAATCTAAATATCTTTTCGTTAACTTTAAAAAATTGACTGTGAATTACAGGTCGGCAAATTAGATACTCTACCGTATAATATTTTTTAGAATATTGTATTGTTTTTAATTTCTCAAAAATTAAAATCAATTACAAATACCACTACAGATCTGCCAACTATTGCAGTTAAATTATATTTTGAATGATTTTTAATGCTCACTACGATAATACAATTTTACTAGCAAAGATGATTTTTTATCATATCTGAAATACTCTAGATTCTAGAAAGAAAAAAAAGGGGGGGGGGCACCAGCTGAAATTTTTCGAAGAGGAATCACTAATTTAAAGAAAGAGTACATTTTTTTCAAAAAGGGCTATTAAAAAAAAGGGGGGGGTATGCTTGTTCTTTGTATACCAAAAATATTTGCTATAATTTTCAAAGATCAATTGAATTTCCACAGGCTGCCATGTAAATGTTAAAAAAAAAAAAAAAAAAAAACATTGTGTGCATCAAAGGGGTTTAAAAGAGCTGCCAAGCACATAAAATAAATAAATTGGCTGCTTATGGTGCCATCAAAGAATCTTGGTAAAAAATGCTAATTTCATCATACTTGCAAAATGCAGATTTCAACATGGAATCATGATAGAAAAATGGGAATTATGATTCTGCGGAGAGGGAGGGGTTGATATGAATATCATTAAATAATCGGAAAAATTGTGACTTTAGTTGACATCTTCAGAAAAAGTGTGAATTCAGTCAAGATTTAAGGGGGCGGGGTGCAAATTTAGTTAAGATCCTTGGAGGGAGTGCAAATTTACTCTCGGTTTTGAGAAAATGCATTATTTAGTCGAGATGAAGAAAAAATGCATTATTTAGTCGAGATCTCAATAAAAGATGCAACTTTAGTCACGATCTTGCGAAAACATGCGAATTGGTTGAGATCTCCAAAAAACGTGCAAAATTAGTCGAGATCTGAAAAAAAGAGCGCATTAATTAGTCGAGATCTTGAGAAAAAGTGTTAATTTTGTCGAGATCTCAAGAAAACGTGCAAATTGAGTCCAGATCCTGGAAAAAAAATGTGAATTTAGTCAAAATCTTGAGAAAAAGAGCAAATTTAGTCGAGATATCTTGGAAAGAGCACCAATTTATTCGAGATACCTCAGAAAAAGTGCCAATTTAGTCGATCTTGAAAAGAGTGTGAATCTAGTTGAGAGATCTTGTAAAACATACAAATTTAGTTCAGAGTGCAGTGACAGAACTATCTTCAAGTGTCTGCAACAATAATATTATTAAAAAGTCTGCAAGATGGAATGTATTATATAAATCTATTCTTTGTGCTGCTGTAGTGTTAATTATGGCAACATGTGTGTGTATGTGTAAAATATTTCCATCACGACTTATGAAAAAAAAAGTTTTTCGATAAACTAAAATATTTATTTATGGTACTTTTACTATTTTACTTTTTACAAATTTTCTGCTTAAGCAGAAAATTAGTTACTAAGGGAACATTGGAAAATGCTCTATTTGAAAGAAAAAAATATTATTTTATTATTCTCCAAAATTCTCAATATAACTGTTGATTTATTGCATGATACAAAAGAAGTTGATGTCGATATATTTTTGAAATGGTAGTAAAAAATTGTTCCCTATACAGTACAGAACCATTTATCCGGAATGGTTGAGGTCAGATGCATTCCGAATAACTGGTTTTTCCGGTTAACTGGTTGGGCATTAAAGCAACATCCATTTGATAAGTTTTATGGAATATATGTGGTTGTGGTATTACTTCTAATCTTAAATTAGTTATTAGATTACTTCAATTAAGAATAAGATTAAAGTAAGATTAAAAAATAAAATTTGATAGAATGTAATTTATGGGAATGCTTTAGAAACAAAAATTCTTGTTTCCTCTGCATGAAAATAGAAAACATCTAAAGTATAACTAAATACATTTCCATCTCAAATACTAGATGCACTCATCAAATTATACAATTGTTTCAAGCAATATTTATGTAAAATTAGATGTGTATGACATTTTTTTCTACAAAGGTTCCATCATCATAGATTAGAAATATCATTCCGGATAACTGGTTTTATGGTTAACTGGTTTCCGGATAAATAGATCCATACTGTATATGAATTGAAGCACTTTTTAAATCAGGAACTAGAATTTGAAGTTTTATAATAACCCATGCACTAGTTCTTAAGTTAGAGATATTATGGAAACTGAATAATGCATCATATCAGTGCCACCTGTTAAGAGATATACCCCAAAAACTAACCAGCTTCAGTTTATATCAATGCTCTAACTGAATGTAAAGTTTTGTGAAATGTCATGCATTAGTTCTTGAAACAAAACTACCACTTTTTTTTTTTTTTTTTAATTAAAAATTTACGGAGTTGACAGATAGACATTATCTAAAAACTTTTAAATTTCATTCCTTGCCTTCCAATGCGTACAAATCCACCGAAAGTCAGAATACCATATTTTCTTTGAATTATATATTTTCTTGTAAAGATAGAAGAACATAAAAACATATGAAAAAACATGCACTCTCAATGTCTCAAATTGGCTGCATATACACATTGGCTGCAAAACAGACATAAACAATTCAAAAGTGATTAAAAGCAACTATAATTGGTTCAAACGGCTATAAGTGGTATATATATAAACGGTTCAAGGTGCTATAAAGCCATTTTACTTTGATATAAAGAACATTAATGTCTATCAGAGATGTTCAGGCCTTTTTGTTTTTGGGCCCAAAGTTTTATATCAGAGCTTAAAAGAATTTTGCCATTTTAAAATTGCTTCAAATGTAATCTACTCATTTAAAAATATTTTACATAGAAATAAAAGGTCAAGTGCAAGTTTTATTCATGTACAAAAGGTTCGGTAAAATAAATTACTAACTGTAACATTACAACAAATGAATTATTTTACTATAATTGAAATTAATTTTGGGTTAAACTGGAATGAATTCTAATTCCTTACTTTTTTGTTACTTGTTTTATTAGGATGCTCATAACAATTATATATTAAAAATAACTGCTGTATTTGCTGTTCATCTGGAATAACTGAGATTGTTACTATACTCAATTTCTGTTTATTGTGTATACTTTTATGTAATATTTATTCTTACCTTCTTTTTAAATAGGACATGCTTGGCTATTAATCTGGAAAAAGACAAAATCGAAAAAACGATTTAGAAGATCCAAAATCAACCTTGGAGATAAATTCTGTGTGAAAAAAAATCTGTGTGAAAAAATGATTTTTTTATTTGTTGTTTCTTAATTTGTTATTTAAATTTGTTACTTCTAAGAATACTGTGTTGAAGTATATTAAATAAATTTGTAAAAATTCATGTTTTCTTTTTATTTATTGAATGATAATTTATAAAACAGAACCATTGTAATAATTTCATCTTCGAACACTCCCAAGTTTAATCAATTTTCACCGAAATCTCGTAAACAATATAGTATGTATTATTTGTATACACAAGATCAAGAACCGTGGGACATGGGTGCAAGACCTTCAATCTCAGGACTGATTTCAGTGTTGAAGAGATTTTTGACTGACTCAAAATTCTACCTTATATATTTAAATAATAGTGGTTCTACCATCAAGAACATTTAATCACTTTCTTTTATTGTAAGAGACCAATTTTTAGGTATAATACAAGACTTAGAAATCTTTTAACCCTTTTGCATTTAGTTATTTCTAATGCTCAGAAAAGATTTCAGTCTCGACTTAGATGGATTTCTTGCACCGATGTGTGTGGGATTATGAATCATTGTTAAATAAAAAATGGACTATTTTTGTTTCATGTAGTATTTAGTAAATATATGATACATAAAAATCGAAATAATAAAGTAGCATTTGTGTATCATAAAAAAGCTGCTCTCTATTATTAAGGGGCTTGGAAGGGAGGAGAGGGAGCAATAGCAGTACAGCTAATAAACTGATATTACTAATCATAATTTTTCTGATCCATTCAGGAATCGATGCAGGTTTTTATTCTTGGGGCTCATTTTATGAAAAAGAAAAGTTATTTTTGTGAAAATAACATTTTGTAATGGAAGTTGACTGTTATTTGAACAAGGAATTTAAAAACTAAATATATATATTTTTAAAAATTCCTTTGCTAAGTTTTTGAAAATTATGACATGTTTTTGTGTACAAATTAGATTTTAAAACAGTATTTATGAAAATGGCATAAAAGAATTTTGTGAAAGGATCTGTTTTATTAAAATTATTTTGTGAAGAAGCCTATTTTATTAAATAGATTTTTGTGGACCCCAAATTTTGCCTGGATCAACCCCTGTAATTTAATATTAAAGTAACTAGTTTTCTAGTTTTATTTTACATATTAGACTTTTATCTAAACACATGAGGGTTTGTTATCTTACCAGTTTTTAAATGCTCCACCACTCTCACTATTAAAGTGTGTGATGGTAAATTTTGGAAAGCTAAAAATTGTATTTTAACATAAATTATTAATGCAACAACACCAAAAGTGAGAACCTTGTAATTGAATAAAAATACAATTTACTATAGGAAACGAGTGAGAATGCTCTCCTTTAATAAAATTAAACTTTTATTAAAAAAAAAAAAAAAAAAAAAAAACTACAAACTGCCTGCTAAGAGTACCTGAAATCCTTGGAAAATTAGGTTTCGAATATACAAGTTTTATAATATGCATAAGTTATGAATGTTTTATTCAAATATTGCAAAAACATAAGTACTCCTGTGAAAATTAATTTTTGTTGTTTATTAGTGTTGTGAATTATCTATATTCCTCTTTTAAATCTATTATGGATTTTCAGTTGGTATATACCCCCCCCCCCCCCGAGTCCAAAAGAGAATGGGGTATTACTGGATAACTGTATGGAAATTTATATTAATTTCACTGAATAATCCTTTTTGTAATTTTAGAGACAATCCTTTTTCTTTAACAAGGTATCCTAATGTATGTGTTTTGTTATTTTATGGGCAATTGCCCCTTTTTTTCATGGCCAGAATTTGTATTATTTTACGGGCAATGTCCCTTTTCTCAGAGATATCTTCGTATTACAGTAGACTCCCTAAAATCCGCAACTCTCTAAAACTCACACATAATTTACGGATGTAAACAATGAAACATTTAGTTCAGATATAGGTGCAAAATTTGACTTTTTTATTTTTATATCAATTCCATATGTATTTTAATTTGTAATTTTCATTAACGTTACTCAATTCATGTGTTTTCATGAAGAAAGAATAAATTTAATTTTGAAAAAAATAAGATATTGCTGATATCACTGGTAATCACAATTTTTTTACCAAAGATATTTATGCATTAACCAAACTTTTTTGGTTATTAAGTCTGGTTAGACCTGAAATAAAACTTTCTTATATTATGATTTTAATGTGAATTAGCAATGTATCTTTATAAACCAAATATCATAGGAAAAATGCATCTTATCTTTTTATTTTATTGCTTATTAACTTGACCTTTGCTTTTAATATTTTAATCATGTTAAAAATTAGCTAAATTTTTTTATTTTTGTTTATTACTTATTTTAATATTTTATTATATTACAAGTATTCATTATAGTTTCAATTTCACTGTTAATTACATTTAAATTATTATTTAAAAAATGTAAACAAAGCAATGACCAGAAATGTGCAAAATTCTAAAATCCGCAAAACCCCTGGTCCCAAGCTGTGCGGATTTAAGGGAGTCTACTATATTTTTACGGTTAATGCACCTTTTTTTACAGGCATCTTGCCATTATAGTTTTACGGCCAATGCCCCTTTTTTGACGGGCATCCTGGCATTATAGTTTTGCGGGCAATGCCCTTTTTTTCACGGGCAACTTGGCATTGTATTTTTACGGACAATACTACTTTTTTTACGGGCTAGTTATGCATTTGCTAAAATGTAAAATTACGGGTGATTGTTGGATTTACGGTCAAAATATTTTTTTACGGATACTGTCCGGAATCTCTGCTGCCGGCTTTTGTCCGTAATTTTACGTAGATTTTTTTTACAGTGTACAAGGGATGTTTTTTCATGCTCTATTATCATTTGAAAAAACATTTGAATCTCGAGGACGGTCTCCTGCATTACCGGGAAGAACCCGAATGCGTCGTCGAATTTACGAACGATTACCTGATTCATGCCGATATTTATGTTCAATTTAAATTGCATATGGACGTGCAGTTGAAAGCCGGGTGTTCGACCACCATGAACGACGTCAGGTCGGCCATTCGCCAATTTTTAAAAACGACCAAAAACACGTCGTTCCACGAAAATGATTTGATGATTTGTTTCGAAAAAGAATTTGGTGAATTACGCCAGACGGATATTCAAATGACACACGAGACGTTCAGTTACAGGAGCTGTCTGGAAGAGGAACAGCAGCAGCAGCCGGCGAAGAAAGCAGCGCGTTTGGATAACGAATCGTCTCTAGTGTATTACGAAGGGGTCATCATTAAAAATTTAAAACGACAAAACTTTGAAGATTAAAGCAATGTCTTGTAAACCACAGATACAAGAGTATTATGACTTAAAGCTATTGAGTTTGGCGCATATGCCAATTGACACGTTGATTCGGAGTGTATCGTCCAGAAATTTGAGCAAATTGACTAGACTGCGTACCTCGAGCAGAATATGGGATACATTTTATGAGGTAACGCCTTCCGTAGTGGATGCGTTTACAGAGGAAGGCTACGATCACATAAGTGCCATTAAACAAAACTCGAGCGTGTACGGGTATCTCTATTTTGTAGCAGAGCATAATGGTCAGTGGTACAATGCGGCACAGTTTGATTATCAACAGTTTCCTTTAATGCGAAACAGAGACTGCGTACTGCGTAGGATACGAAAAATGGCACAGAGTCTATCAAAGCCGAATACGAGTGAATTTGATGCGACTTGTTTATATTTGTTGTATTTTTATGCATTATTAGTAAATCCGTTGTCTAATTGGATCACAATCGATTATTTGGCAAATGGAAATCGTTATCATCAGTTTGGAACGAGACTGAAAGGTAAAATGAAAACAATTGTAAAAAAAGTATGGACGTGAAAAAAAAAAAAAAAAAAAAAAAAAAAAAAAAAAAATTAATTTTTTTTTTTTTTTTAGAATATAAATAGCAGACATTTAGTTGGAGTAAACAGAATGCAATTCGGTATGGATAATTTAAATAATCTTATCAAATATCATCACATTAAATGTAAATTGATTACTGATAAATTTTCGTTCACTGATGGCTTTATCGTGACTGAAAAGATTCATGGATCAAACTTTGCAATTGGTTATATCAAAGATACGCTTCGACTTCAGAGTAGAAATGTAATAATTGATAAAGATTTTAAACCATTTGGTTTACCCGAAATCATCGAACCATTGATACAAATTGTAGAAAAGGTAAAAAATGTCCTTGACTACAATTTTCTAATTTATGGTGAAATATTTGGTAAAACAATACCTACGATGAACTATTATGATCCTACATCTGCAACTGTTTTGGGAAGTGAAAAATATTTTTTCAGAGCCTTTGATCTTTATAATGTAGATGAGAAAAAATATTTAAAATACAGCGATGCTATTGCGTTATTTGAAAAAGTGGGATTACCTTATCTACCCATTTTAAATATAAATTACCAAACTATAAGCGATTTGTATGCTATAGTAGAAAAACATCAAAGTGCCTTTTCCAAAAAGTTTGTGGAAGGGTTTGTCTTGAAAAAGAATGAACAGGAATTAGCTTGCTCGAGAAACATTTTCAAGATTGTGAGAAAGGAGTTTAATGCAAATAATGGTAAACCGTTAATCAAGAATATATTGAAATCCTATGTAAATTACAATAGATTCATTTCAGCCTATTCAAAAATTGGGGAAGATGAAGAAAAAATCAAGGAAGAGATGATACGAGATACGTTACAAGATATGATGAACATAATTAAGGATGAAATAGAAGAAGAAGTAGAAGAAAATTACCAAAGATTTCAACAAAAATTTCTAAAATGTCAAGCAAGAAAAAAGGAAATGAAATAATATACATTTACAAAAAAAAAAAAAAAAAATTTTTTTTTTTTTTTTTTTTTTTTTTTTTTAAGCATGATTAACGTTTTTATTATCCCATTGATGTGGATGTAAACCATATCCGGCGTAATACATGCTGTTGGCTATGCGGTCTAACGTCGATGCATGTACCGGAAATTTGTAGTAAAGTTTTCCATCCGTAAAAGTAGTAACTTCTTCATTTTTATTACTGTAAAAATGAGTTAAACCCTTTAATCTTCTAAGCATTCGAAGATATTGTCGTAGCATGAGGAGACTTTGTGATTTCATGTCGTTTTCGGAAAATTCTTCTTGTTGTTGGAAGGTTCGAAAATCGTCTACGAAAAGTTTTGACAAAATATTGTCTTTTTCTGTTTTATGAATTGAGTTTGTGAAATTATAATAAGGATAAGGAACAGAAACATCAGGTACTTGAACACTCCTCCCGATATTAGAACTTAATTCGTTTGCGTACAAATCTATTAATGCGATAAAGTCCATTCTATCTATCCATTTTTCATCTAATATATTAAAAAATTGACCTTCCTTATTATAGTGTGGATTTATAAAAGTTTCTATTGCCAAGTCATGGGCTAATCTATTGACTACATCAGCATCTGGTATGTCAACAGTTTTTTTAAGAGGCGACATTTAATACTTTGTTTAAACGTTTCTTTTAAGAAATCATGATTTAATGGAACTGAGACGATTAACGAGCTTTTCGCAAATGTATAGCAAGGTTCTGTCTTTTTTATCCGGTTTCCTATACGGTCGCACATAAATTCTAAAATCATAAGCAGAATTCATATTAGTAGTCACTTGATCATCTATTCCTATTAAATATATTTCGTCTTCGTACATTTCTCTGATATGTTCTCCAGCTTTTGAATATCCGTACAATTCATAAGCCACTTTAGATTCGGCGCGAGCAAAAATTTTGTACGCGTACGAAGCTATAAGAGGTAAAAAGCCATTCACAATCTTTTTCACGTAATCGTCATCTCCCAGACTCCAAAGAATAATATCCACTTTCATCAAATGTAACATTTGAATTATGAAATTTACATTGGGACGAACGTGGAAATGGTCCCCTTCAAATACACCTAAAGTTTCATCCATATCGATAACGACTACAATCATTTCTTGCATTAACAAAGAATGAGTCGAACTCAAACACTTATTCGTCATATCGAAAGGCAATATGTTTCGTATGCTCCGACAGAATGTATTTTTCACATGAAAAAACCCTGTTTAACGCTTCTCAACAATTTCAATCACGAAAGATTTCATTGTCTGTATTCAATAAAATCGAGCATTTGGAGATCTTACACCATTACAAAATCTTGTGACATTCCAGATCATTTTTACGACATGATTTTATTGAACCGCAAGCTTGGAGATGACTATGTGCTCCCATTCGCTAGTCATTTTCGGGAATCGTCCGGTTACACTGTCGGAATGTTTAGGCAAAATATTGATTTATATACGCCGGTTATAATTGATAGGGGGATGTTTAAACGAACCGTCTTTACGATGATTGTTTTGTTTGTAGCAGTGTGTCATAGAATGGGAGGCGTTACTCCAAACATTAAATATTTTTCATTTGCCTATACTCGAGAACATCCAGTATTATGTGACATAGGTGGTGAAAATTCCGATAAAAAAGAAATTATCAATGGAAAAGAATATTTTAATCGAAAAAAATGGATAAAATTTTTGCGAAAAAAAAAGACTGTGGACATTATTCGTTATTTAAAACGGTATTATCCAAATTATTTTCAAAAGAAAAAACCAGGTTGTCGCTGTATTTTAAATGAGTTAGATTTTGGATTTGATGATGAAACTCATCAATTGGTATGCGGTAATATGTATTTAATTGATGTACTTTTACAATTTAAACATTTGATCCCAAACTTGACTATACAAGACTACATAATTAATAAATGGATTGAACTGGCCTAAAAAAAAAAAAAAAAAAAAAAAAAAAAAAAAAAAAAATTTTTTTTTTTTTTTTTTTTTTTTCAATAAATAGACAAGTCTTATGGATTACACTTCCATAGTTTTAGAGCTTTTAAATCGGGACAAGTATCCAGTTTTAGAAGATCATGTTTTACTCGACATCTATTATAAAATGATTCCAGCAGATCATCTCAGCACATCTTGCAAGCGCTACGATCGGCGTATGAATAATCCAGAAGATGTCTATATTCGAGACGTCAAACCCTTTCATTTAAATTATCTGACATCGTTTGGCCAAGATACATTTTATATGCATCACGTCCATACATTATCGATTGATTGCATTCCTTTACGATGCATCAGGGTAAAACTGGCTCGCTCGTTCGTTGACGCTACCATTTTAAACAGGTCGAGTGCCAGCTTCGAAGAAGAAATTTATAATTTTTTAACGCTTTTAAACACTGACGTACCGCGAATCCGTAACATCATTAATCAGGATTTTATAGACAGTACTCGATTTTTACCTCAGCGCGTCAAGCTTTGGGTTTTCCGATATTCGGAACGCTTCATCGATCACCGATATCTGTCGTTGACTGAGCGACAGCAATTCGGACCACCACCCGTTGCTAGTGGTGTCGTGCCTATTCGAGTTGTTTCGGGCCGTTTATCAGAATGTACTTCACGGAATACATTATTGTCTTTAAACAATCACTATCCTTCCACATGTTTTTCATATTTGCACCATTTTACGGAAAAATGGCAAACAGTCATTCCGTTGGCGTTCAATCCTCTCGAAAATCCCATTATCACGCTTTAAGAGCGGCGGGTGCGGCGACGACCACGACCCCTCGCACGGCTGTCGGGCAAAATATATTTGACCTTAAAATTATATTGTTTCCCTTCACTGCCATCTTCTGTGTAAGGTAAATAACGTCTTCTCGAATCGTAATTTCTACATACTTTTCTGATTGCTTTGCACGTGGGAATAGGCAAATTGACATCGATTTCATCGCATTCATCGTGACTAGGATCTATGGTGAGAGTGGATTTATCGGCGGAGTCAATTTCATCGCGATCGACGTGTCCTAAATTTGCAAACATTTCTAATGCGCCTTTTTTGTATCGAGGTTTACCTGTTGTATTCTGGGGTCGGCGTCTTTGCCGCTGTGGCACGGAACTACTTCTCGATGTGGAACGCAATGGACTCCTAGATGTAGAACGGGCTACACTTCTTCTTCCTCCTCCTCTTCTACTTCTTCTTCTCGGTGATCTAGAACGGCGGTCTCGACTCTCGGATCGACGCGTCTGTGTTCCTCTGGTGACGAAACGTTGCGGACTCTGGGATGTGTGACGAGACCCGCTGCGAGATCTGCTGCCGCGAGCCGCCACTCGGCTGCGGGATCTGTGACGAGACCCGCTGCGAGATCTGCTGCCGCGAGCCGCCACTCGGCTGCGGGATCTGTGACGAGACCCGCTGCGAGATCTGCTGCCGCGAGCCGCCACTCGGCAGCGGGATCTGTGACGAGACCCGCTGCGAGATCTGCTGCCGCGAGCTGTAACTGGGCTCCGAGATCTGTGACGAGATCTGCTGAGAGATCTAATATAAAATCTGCCGGTGCGAGCTGTCGGACTTGCACTGCCGCGAACCAGAGATCTGGATCGACGACGTGAAGGTCCCGGACATGGGCTTTGAGGTCTGGAGGGGTTGCGACGACGGCGCCTAGAGGGACTCGGGGGTGGTGACGGTGGTGGCGGAGAGCGTCTGTTAACTATTTGTAATTGTATTTGTCTACGAGTGGGAATATTTTGTGGAAAGGAACGCATGTATCGTCGACAATAAGCGGCTGCGCGAGGCGAGTTTTGCATGGCTCTCGTCCAATAGCGATCGTCCACATTAATATCCTTTTGGTAATTCTTAAAAGCATTTGTAGTGTTAAAAAAACGTCGCAGAGAGTCCACTTTAACTAAACTATTTTTTTCGAGAGCCTCGAGTTCATTCAGTGGAATGTGAGTATATTGCGCAAAACCTCGATTCGAGGCGTTCAAAGTATCGTAAGCGTATTCCGTAGGTATTTTGCTTGGAGTCGGCATTCTTTATTTTCGAAGGATCATGTCACCGCAGCAATAAAAATTGTAAAAAGGCGACTCCTTGATAGGTAAATGCGTATCGTAATGGGCGTGTCGATATTTATCGTACATGTTCCAGTGTGCGAGAGCATGGAGCGTATGAATAAACAACAACTGCCATCCAGTCATAATTTGAAAATATTCTGCGCTATTTCGTTCTTCGTCCATCAGACTCGATAAATTGATGGTTCCCCGGGCTTCGTTGAACAGTAACTCGTTGGATTTGGAAAGTTCGGTGCAATATTTTTTATGAATTAAATTAAATTCGTGAAAATTGAAAACAATGTGAACAATGGTACCGCCTTCGTTAAAATCGGGTTCCATGTACAAGTGAATGATTTCCTTGGGTCCGTTTTGCTGATGACAATAATAAAAATAAGGCACATATTTTTCTAATCGAAAAATGGGTTTCTGAAAAATCCAGTTGAGAATGGGTACCCAGCGTTCAAAAATCAAATGAAATTGTTTTAAATCTAAGCCCGTTTGATCTTGCACGATTTCGTAGCAGGCGGTCCAGGCGTCGATCCACTTGCTGACCTTACTGACAGCGTAAGATCGGCCATGTCTTCGGGATTCGTGACGGTCGATCGGTCTTTCGTTCATCTTGGCTCTTCTCTTAAAAAAGCATGTACGCCACTTATTTCGTTTTCCTGATGATCTGGTTAGCTTACGTCTGGGTCTGGAGGGACATGAATCTGAAACCACACGTTGGAAAGGTTTCCATTCGTACGGACGCTCCGACTTTTCGCAGTAATTGTAGTACGAAAAAAGTACCCTGTATTGACGATTGTTCCTTTTTATGCGTGGAGAAGGATGTTCAATGTGTCGGAGGAGTATGTCAACCGGAAGCCCAATTAAACCAGATTCCTTGCAATGCAAAAAAGGGAGGAGTTTTAATGATGGTGGAAGATCCAGTGCCGCACTGGTCATGCATTTGTACAGACTCTCGATTTTTCAGGGGAGAGGATTGCGAGACGCTCAACCCAGATGTCTGTGAGCACGGCATGTTTACTTATAAAGATAGGAAAAATTATCTATGCATATGCTTACCACCTTATGAGTTAGTGGTAATCGGAACAAAACCCCATTGTATTGAAAAGAAATTGCTAGGATTCTATGATGAATTTTTTATGAAAAAGGAGTAAAAAAAAAAAAAAAAAAAAAAAAAATGAAGAAATAATGATATGAAGAAATGATGATATAATGATATGAAGAAATGATGAGAATAATCAATGAAGAAATGAATAAAAAATGAAGGTCAAAGGTCAATGACCTATATAGATTTTTAATTTTACAGACGTCAGAAAAATTTGCAAAGTGCATGCAAAAAAATAATCAAAACTTTAAAGTGAAAAAAAAAAAAAAAAAAAAAAAAATTTTTTTTTTTTTTTTTTTTAAATAAATATCAAGTCAAACATGTCTACCTATCACTCTTTTCTTCGGTCCATTTTGACTTGATATTTATTTAAAAAAAAAAAAAAAAAAAAAAAAAAAAAAAAAATTTTTTTTTTTTTTTTTTTTTTTAAATAAATATCAAGTCAAACATGTCTACCTATCACTCTTTTCTTCGGTCCATTTTCGGTAATCGGTATAGTATGCATGTTCCGTACATTTATGCTTTAAATCTTTACTGCTTATTCGTCATTACACTTACCGTATCTTTAAGCGTCTACAGTCTTCTCAATTACAAATATGACTACGACCAAACCTTCCAACAGCGCGTCCATCTCATGCGAGTTAAATATGCCACGGCTAAACGTCCCGGCTATGATTGATCCGATCTTGGAAAATTTTGATGCACACGTGAATAATTTCATACATTTTTTATGGGATAAACTCGAATGCAGACTCGTTTATCAGGGTCCCGATGATATTCGACAACACATTTTACAAAAAACTGTTTACGCCTGTTCCGTTTACTGCAAACCTAAAAAATACTTGAAAGATGTTTTTCCCATCATGATTGGTTCTCGACTGGATTTCGCCATTCGTCATTCTGCTCAACGGACTTTCGAAGAGCCGTTGCCAGCCGTCTCTTCTGTTTCGTTCCCTTTCCGCGAAGTAGATATCGGTCGCGGATATTTCATTATCAATGGTTTCTTGCGCCACGTTCCCTATTTTTATACCAATGATCCCACCAATACGCACGTGATTCAAAAGAAAATTGTACGCGTTTATTCGTACAATGCGTACGATCGCGGCAAAGAACTCTGCTATTATCTGGCCGACGTGAACGAGAAGCGGCGGTACGGACAAGTCGTGGTGGTGCACAACGATGGATCGGAAACATCGGAAGATCCTCATTTCTTTACGCACTGTCCTTATCCGACCCATTTGACCGCCTACATGACACACATCCACCGCAACAATCTATTCGATATCGACCATCTGGGCAATAAGATGGTGGTGAGTCCGGGGCATCTCTTCACCAAACTCTTTATCAAATACCTCTACGGACCCCTTCGCGAACGGGATTGGAAAGCCATCAAATCGCGGACGACGCTCGTGCAACATTCCATAGAAACGGGTTGTCTCTTGCACGTGCTCTCTCGGAAAACTGTTTATTTCAAAGAGGGGAAATCGGCGGGCAAAATGACCAACGAGCCGCCCCAGGAATCGCATCGGGAGATTGGAGCGAACGGAGAAATTTTTATCGAGAAGAGTATGGGGTGTTACCGAGAAATGTCGACGCAGACCTATCCGCTGAACCCTTTCTTGCTGTACATGATCGTGCGACAAATGTCGAATAAGGTGAATCATGCCACCCTCGAACCCTATCATCCCAGTCAGGAAGGATGGTTCTGTAAACTGGGCGTCTTCGATACGAAAAATATTGGACGCACAAACACGATGGTGCGCGAAACGATTGTATCCACGGTGGCTCATTTGGATCAGGTGTACGCGGCGGCGGGAACGGCGAC
The DNA here is from genome assembly GCA_964019185.1 of Maratus speculifer. Classification (NCBI taxonomy): domain Eukaryota; kingdom Metazoa; phylum Arthropoda; class Arachnida; order Araneae; family Salticidae; genus Maratus; species Maratus speculifer. The sequence continues at coordinate 110,447,225 of OZ025291.1, forward strand.
GAACGAATTTTGGCAAATGTTGCAACTGGAGCCGTGTGCAACAGCAGCCGAGAGTAGTTCCTATTACGTCGTGGTCAACGAAGCGTGTATTCCCGTCACGCGGCAATCTTTCGATCGAGTGGACTTGTTGCGTTTAAAACGACATTTTCAACAGATCGAATGCTACGAACGCGGTAAATTTATCGTGATTCGGTTCAAAATGGGTTTGATTATGAAACGATTACCGGAAACCGATATTTGGGTCACGCCTTCAGACGAAATGTATTGGGCGCGACGTTGTTTTCAGATCGAGGACAAGGCGGAGATGACGGAGAGGTGGCCCGGACCCAATCAGTACAGTTATCTCGTCGATTTGAATCCCTTCTTTCATCATAACGCGTTCCTCAAAAACATTTTAGCTTTCAATGCCTTAAAAAATGCCGTTTTGGCCACCACCTCCAAATACGCCCTCTATTTCATGGACACCATGTCGACGTATCGACGAGAACCCAGCAGTTATCACAAAGCCCTCATGGAACCGATCCGGGACGGTGTTTCGGAACATTTCGCTCTGCTCCTGCCTCAGGTCGTTGTCACTTACATGAGCTTTTTAGGCATGACGCAAGAAGACTGTATCGTGAAACGCCGAGACTTTCGAGGATTCGATTGTTATCGTTTTTACAGTCTTCGCTTCAAGGTAAAAGCGAGCAGTTGGGTGAAATTTTATCCCGTGCACGGGGACGTCGATCCAGAGTCGGATTTATTGGGTACCCTGATAAGCGACCAAGCCATGGAAGTGGAACCGTTCTCGATTCACGTTAAAGTGCAACGCGTGACCGTCTCTGAATTTCGTTTGACCTTCTCCAAGACCCCGTTCAAAATCGTACAGCATTGCTTCGCCGACGATAAATTGACGGTGAGCGTGGAGCAGGAGCACGTGAGCAGTACGGGCGATAAACTGTGCAGTTTGCACGGTCAGAAAGGTGTGATTCGGGTCGCCGACAAAGTGCCTCTGCTGGACGGTCACGTGAAACCGGATTTGATCGTGAACCCGTACTGCCTCTTTCGTATGACCCCGGGTCAAATTCTAGAAGCCGTCTATGCGGGCGGAGGTCGCGATGCCGTGCTCGTTCAAAATTCCGAGGGACTCGTGATGAAAGGGGCGACCGCGTTTTACGGTCGCACCGTTTACTTTGTCGTCGTGTACTTTAGCTGCGAGCACATGTATGCGCCCGAAAAATGGGTCACGGACAAGGTGATCAATCAACCCGTGAAAGGACGGAGTCGGAACGGGGGCATGAAGATAGGAACCATGGAAGTGAATGCGATGCGGGCCAACGGCATCGCTTGTTGTTTTGAACAAAAATTTTTCGAAGACGGAGACAGAGTTTTACAAAAGGATAAACCGACGGAAGCGTACCCGCAATCCATACAGTTGGTCAAAGGAGATTTTAGTTTTTTTAAATTCAATATCGAATATGAGAGTACACCCACGATTACGCTGGTGGCGGAGAAAGGGGAAGCTTCGTTTTCAGACAAATGAAGGTGCTTGGAGGGCTGATGGACCTTTACAGATTTTATAATGCCCTTGTCGTACAAGGTCATTTTTTCTAAGGTTGGTGACACGCGACTCCAACTAAGCGTGGCATTAGAAAAAATGGGCCTAAAAGGGATTATGATTAGAAAAAATAAAAACCACTTAAAATGAGAAATCCGATAAGCTTCTGAAATGTTTTGGTACGGATGCTTAGTATTTTTTCACGTTCTAGGCCTGAAAAAGGGTATGTCAATTTCCGGAAAAATATATAACCAGCGTATTTCGTATAACCGGAAAAAATAGTATAACCGGAAAAAAGGCATGAGCGGAAAAAAGATTTGAGCGTTTGAGCGGTGAACGAGAAAACGGCAAAAAGATTCGAGCAGTGAACAAAGAAACGGCAAAAAGAGTTGAGCGGTGAACAAAGAAACGGTAAAAAGATTTGACCGGAGATCGAAAAACGGCAAAAAGAGTTGAGCAGTGAACAAAGAAACGGTAAAATGATTCGACCAGCGAACAAAGAAACGGCAAAAAGAGTTGAGCAGTGAACGAAAAAACGGCAAAAGGATTTGACCAGTGAACAAAAAACGGCAAAAAGATTTGACCAAAAAACAAAAAACGGCAAAAACATTCGACCAGTGAACGAAAAAACGGCAAAAATATTTGACCAGTGAACGAAAAAACGGCAAAAACATTTGACCATAAAACAAAAAACGGCAAAAAGAATTGACCAGTGAACGAAGAAACGGTAAAAAGACTTGACCATAAAACAAAAAACGGCAAAAAGATTAGACCATAAAACAAAAAACGGCAAAAAGATTTGACCATAAAACAAAAAACGGCAAAAACATTCGACCATAAAACAAAAAAACGGCAAAAAGATTTGACCATAAAACAAAAAACGGCAAAAACATTCGACCATAAAACAAAAAAACGGCAAAAACATTCGACCATAAAACAAAAAAACGGCAAAAAGATTCGACCAAAAACAAAAAACGGTAAAAAGATTCGACCAAAAAACAAAGAACAGCAAAAAGATTTGACCAGTGAACGAAAAAACGGCAAAAAGATTTGACCAGTAAACGAGAAAACGGCAAAAAGATTTGAGCGGAAAAATTAGTTGACCGGAGAAAATACTCGAGCGGAGAAATTAATTGACCGGAAAAATAATTGAGCGGAGAAATTAGTTGACCGGAAAAAATATTTGAGCGGAAAAATTAGTTGACCGGAAAAATACTTGAGCGGAGAAATTAGTTGACCGGAAAAAATACTTGAGCGGAGAAATTAGTTGACCGGAAAAATACTTGAGCGGAGAAATTAGTTGACCGGAAAAAAATACTTGAGCGGAGAAATTATTTGACCGGAAAAAAATACTTGACCGGAAAAAATATTTGAGCGGAGAAATTACTTAAAAAAAAAAAAAAAAAATTTTTTTTTTTTTTTTTTTTTAAGGAATTGTTTATAAAAGGGAGTGGCATTGTCTCACCAGATCAGTTGACATATGAACTTTGTAATAATTCCAGACTGAAAAATTTTGCCGAACTTTGAAATAATTCCAGACTTTGAAAAATTTTACCGAACTTTGAAATAATTCCAGACTTTGAAAAATTTTGCCGAACTTTGAAATAATTCCAGACTTTGAAAAATTTTGCCGAACTTTGAAATAATTCCAGACTTTGAAAAATTTTGCCGAACTTTGAAATAATTCCAGACTTTGAAAAATTTTGCCGAACTTTGAAATAATTCCAGACTTTGAAAAATTTTGCCGAACTTTGAAATAATTCCAGACTTTGAAAAATTTTGCCGAACTTTGAAATAATTCCAGACTTTGAAAAATTTTGCCGAACTTTGAAATAATTCCAGACTTTGAAAAATTTTGCCGAACTTTGAAATAATTTCAGACTTTGAAAACTTTTGCCGAAAGACTGAAAAATTTTGACGAACTCCGAAATAATTTCAGACTTTGAAAAATTTTGACGAACTCCGAAATAATTTCAGACTTTGAAAAATTTTGACGAACTCCGAAATAATTTCAGACTTTGAAAAATTTTGACGAACTCCGAAATAATTTCAGACTGAAAAATTTTGACGAACTCCGAAATAATTTCAGACTTTGAAAAATTTTGCCGAACTCCGAAATAATTTCAGACTGAAAAATTTTGCCGAACTCCGAAATAATTTCAGACTTTGAAAAATTTTGCCGAACTCCGAAATAATTCCCGACTTTGAAAAATTTTGCCGAACTCCGAAATTATTCCCGACTTTGAAAATATTTGCCGAACTCCGAAATAATTCCCGACTTTGAAAAATTTTGCCGAACTCCGAAATAATTCCCGACTTTGAAAAATTTTGCCGAACTCCGAAATAATTCCCGACTTTGAAAAATTTTGCCGAACTCCGAAATAATTCCCGACTTTGAAAAATTTTGCCGAACTCCGAAAAAATTCCCGACTTTGAAAAATTTTGCCGAACTCCGAAATAATTCCCGACTTTGAAAAATTTTGCCGAACTCCGAAATAATTCCCGACTTTGAAAAATTTTGCCGAACTCCGAAATAATTCCCGACTTTGAAAAATTTTGCCGAACTCCGAAATTATTCCCAACTTTGAAAATATTTCATATGCGCTATAAACTGACTTCGGACTTTGAAAATTTTCAGAAATCAAGACTTTGATGAAAAGAAACATCGTTATGGACTATGTTTTTTTTGCGACACGAGACTGATAATATTTCGTGTTCATCCTCGACTACGTTACGGCCTTGTCTACTCCCCTTTGTAAAAGACAAAATTAATAGATGAGCTAATAGATGATTTTGAAAAAAAAAAAAATTTTTTTTTTTTTTTTTTTTAAATCAAATAATATCTGTTAGCTCATCTATTAATTATGCTTAAAAAAAAAAAAAAAAAATTTTTTTTTTTTTTTAGGGTACCTATAGGTATATAAACCTTTCACATTCCGCCACATTTTACCTTTTGGTATCCAACACACATCTTCAAATAAAGTAATGGGTAGCTATTCAGATCTCGTCTCTAAAGTTCTAAAAAATGATGTCTTGGCTAAAGCAGCCAAAGAAATGTCAACTATCCAAAGCTCTGATAAATCAACTCTTGATCTTGTGTCGACTGACTGGGCTTACCGTTTGGAAAATGATATAGTTTTCCAAGATTTTCAATTTAATCCAAATCATGTCGGGAGATCTACAAGCTCATCTATTAATTATGAATATGAAACTTCTAAAGATGTTCTTTTCGAAGTTACTTTAGCTGGACTTTGTAGATTTGCAAAACCTTATAAAGGTAAACCATCTTCATCTCCACCATCTATTATCATTAGCAATTCAGAACCTTTGAGCAAAATAGCTAAAGTTATGACAAAGGATTATGGTTTAAACATTACGATTTCTGATGAATTTAAATTTCAATTTAATCCTTGTGGTATTTTGATATGTAAATTTTGCAGTGACAGTGCTGAAAAAATCCGAAAGTTGGGATATAAATTAAATAAACATAATCAACCATGCATTCGTAATACTTTTGTATATGACGGTGAAAATATAGTTAACCGATTTCTGAGCCATATAGAAGAATCATATCCGCAAAATTTTATGGCTCTTGTACACTTAAGAATTAACACTCGATACAATTACACAGATCAGAACAATTTAAATCAAAAGATTCATCGTATCGGAGGAACTGTTACAAATATAATAGTTTTTGATGAAGTTAAATTGTACTCTTATAAACCAGTAAACTTGGGAAATTTAACTTTTATTGAGCTGCCAAAAGAATCTGAAACTTCAGTTTGTAAAAACAGCGAACATAAATCAAATATTAATGAACCTGAATTGGAAGAAAGTACAATACCTGATTTTTTACATCCAACTGAAGAACAAAAGGAATGTTTGACAAACAAAGTAAGCAAAGTAGACGATTATGGCGTAATTGATGATAGAATAAATGATAATACATTAGATGATTTAAGTTTACTTGAAAAGGAAAAACAAGATGTTCCTCCGAGTAAACGGCCCAAAGTAGAGGAATCATTTAGTTTCATAATCTAAAATTTGGTTTACAAGAAAAAAAAAAAAAAAAAATTTTTTTTTTTTTTTTTTTTTTTTTTTAGCAGTTTACACCGCTTTTAAATATTTCATTTAAGGCAAATGGTTTCGGAAGGTCTTTCAATTGATAATTTGCCTTTTGTATAACTTTTTCAAGTGGAGTGACGTGTACGTTCAAATATGTTTGACTACCTATACATCGACCATCGAGAACTAAAAATAACGGATTTCCAATTTGTTCTGTTGCTACTAAACCGATATTTTTTATATATTTCACATTAAATGGAAGATAATCTGTAAAGGCTTTTTCTTTTTGATTTACCTGAAATTCAGAATAGAGGCAATTACTCAATAGATACTGCATATGTACACTCAAATTCATTTCTGTAATAGATGTTGCAATATCTGTCTTATAATCGTAAATTTTATTATCTTTTAAAATCTTATTGGAAGGTTGAAGTTCAATCATTGTTTTAGAAGCAACTTTTTTAACGTTAATTAGTGCCTGTAGTCTAATTAATTCATCTGGTTGTAACGGTCCTACATCGGTATGATCGTCTAAGAAATTTCGATACATCTCAATAACATGGCGTTGCTCAACATTTTGAGGTGCATTTCGTGCATATTGGCGGACAACGTCTGAAATCCGAGGATTCATCGTATAATTTATTGTAGCATCTTGTAAATTTTCCAAACGTTCTGTGGTATATTGTTTTAGTAAGGCGGCTTCGTCAAAGTCTGTCGTACGGAAATATTTGTCAAAAAATAACTTTGTGGGAATAATGACGGTATTCTTTTGAAATATGGCTACATCTCTGACGGGTTTCAGAAAATAACCTACATACGTGTAATGAGTAATGTTATCAAATTCAACATAACCCAATTCTAATCCGTAATAATCTCTCAGATGCTTTTCGCACATCAACATGGTCAAGTTTTTCATGGCACCGCCTTTGCATTCCGCTTTGTTCGGAGTAAAAATGCATATCGTAGAAGACATAACTATCCTTGTTTTTTTTATTTCCCTCCTTTTCCCCAAACAAGAACTCTATGTTGAAAAAACGAGTCTTTAATTTTAAACGGGGTAAAGTGGGAAAACGTTTCAAAGATTTCAAGTTTCAAGCGAAATCCAAATCGGCTTTAGACGCACTCGTTCGAGGTAGCAAAAAGCTGGAAAATGTTATAAAGAAACTTTTCAGTAAGAAAACATTAATGGCAGTCGGAGTCACTTCGGCCGTGAGTATCGGCATCACGAGTATCTGGGATTATATCGAATCCAATTCGGGTTGTTTTATGAAGAAAACTGATCATTCGATTTGCAAAGTACGCGAATTGAGTTGCTGTCAGAAAGATGCCCTAGACAACGTTCCCTTCTGTTCAGGTATTAGCGTAGATTACGAAAATATATGCGATCAATTCAATGAAGAACGGGAAGGTTCTTGTTGTAGACTTTGTAATTGTGAGGCGTTTCACTGCGACAGCGACGAAACGATGCAATGTCAAAGACCTACGGTGGGCGAAGCCTTGACTCATTTCGCTCAAACCTTGGGCTCGGGTGTCTGGTCGAGCGTGGAGGCCATTTTTCCCTGGCTAACGTACGTTCTTTATGGGATAGGTATCGTTTTCATAGTTTGGTTATTGAGTCTAGTTTCGCCTTATATTCGTCGGTTGTTACAAAGAAAAAAGAAGTACGATGTATGAAAAACTAGCACAATGTTATTTGCCGGTCGATGATTTATTAAAAGAATTGTACGAGGAGGCATCGTTAGAACGGGAAATGCAATTTGTGCTAAAACGTCCCGGAATACATCCCATTGCATACCTCATCACTTTGGATTTGGTAACGAATCCAAAGATTGTTCACGTGGCTCGAAAATATATTTCAAATCTATTGGGGAACAAAGAAAAATACGGATACATTTACTATTTGAACAGTCAACCTATGCTAATTCCTCTAAATGTCCGTTTTCAAGGAGTAGAACTGTTTGTGGATTGGATGGATAAGGACGAAATTGTGGAGGCGATGCATAAACTGGCAAACGAAATTTCATGTAAATGGACAGTGATGCATGAAATTACAATGATTGAAATTTACTATTTTTTTATTCGGTTGATGAACCCTCATTTAACATGGCTGGCTATAGAAAGTATGATTAATAGTGTCAGAGGTCATGCTCATTTGATAATGTCCACAGAACGAAAATATAAATACCGAATGGAAGACGAAGACGAATGGAAAGAAAAGTCGAGGTTATGTAAAAGTACGTAAAAAAAAAAAAAAAAAAAAAAAAAAAAAAAAAAAAAAAAATTTTTTTTTTTTTTTTTTTTGTGTATCTATTTAATAAAAAAGACAAGCATCAAGGATATTTCTGTATACAAAAGGCAAATTATCAATTGAAAGACCTTCCGAAACCATTTGCCTTAAATGAAATATTTAAAAGCGGTGTAAACTGCTAAAAAAAAAAAAAAAAAAAAAAAAAAAAAAAAAAAAAATTTTTTTTTTTTTTTTTTTTTTTTGTGTAACTATTTAATAAAAAAGACAAGCATCAAGGATATTTCTGTATTATGGATTATACTTTGGTGGTTACAAGTATCCTAAATAGTAGGGTGCTTTCAAATGCAGTACAAGATTTGGAAGAACGAACGCAAGCTTTAAATTTAATTACATCCGAATGGAAATCACGTATTGAAAACACTCATGCTTATCAGATGCATTCGAAGGGAAATGCTTCGTATTTGAAAGGACGTTTATGTAAAAGTGAACAGGCTTATATCGCAACACTCAAATTCACAAATGAAATGTACCCGGTCATCATAGCTGGTGAATGGTATCTCCAAAAAAAAGGAAATGATTTTTCCATAATTTCTCGGGAATGTGAACCTCTTCGATTTATCGCATCGTCTATGCGAGTTGATTCAAAAAGTAAACTTCATGATGGTGGTCGATTCTTTATTAGAGTTTGTAAACCGAGTTTTTGCCATACCTGTGCACAAAGACACTTGGATTATAAAGTTCCAATCGCCGATAAAAATTGGTGCGTAAACAGTTTAAGGGTGTTTGATGGAAATAGCATAAAAAACACATTCACTATAAATTTACAAGAAGATTTGCTTCAACTGGGTAAATTTATGGGTATTATGTTTATGATAATAGATAGGCGAACAACTTATGGAACTAATGAATATAAAATTGGTGGTACCATTCATGAATTAATAGTGTTTCAAAGTTCCGTTCTATTGCCTCCGGCCTCATTAATGCTCGGACCCAGCTCGGATGTACCAAGCGTTGAATTTCCAGAGGATTAAAAAAAAAAAAAAAAAAAAAAAAAAAAATTTTTTTTTTTTTTTTTTTTCTAATAAAATAAATCTAAAATTTTTTAGTTGTTTAAATTTTATAATAAAGGATGGTATCAACGGTCGCGTGCGTAGCAGTTAGGTACGCAAATGAATGTCTGGATGAAATTGTTGTTGTTTATGACTCAGAGTATGCCGTATTCAAAGATCCTAATGAATTCAAACTCAATCCTCATCATGAATTAGTTGCAGTAGATTTGAATTCGTTTAAATTTTTGAAAAATCACACTTCTAAAAGTATAAAAATACTAGGTAAAAATAGTTTAAGATTTCCTTGTTGGGAATGTGGTAATGAAAAGTGTTTGATTACAATTGCTTTCCTGGGATGGTTGAGACGCATAAGTAAAAAAAGTGCAACGTTCAAACACGGAAATCAATCTCCATTACATTTAAAGTCTCCCAGAACTCATAGATTATTTATAGCGTTAGAATTTGATGAAGAAAATAATCCAATAAACGGATGTGTGGTAGCAGATAACGGCTATTTGGATGGAAATCCGAATCGTTGGCTTCCAATCGCATGCGAATCAAATTACGTTTTAACCGCCATAGGATCGAAAACTGCCGAATGGTTACGGAAGCAGGTATCTTTTCCGATATTAGAGGAACGCAATGTTGATTTAACATATCCCTGCGTGGAATGTAAAAAAAGAAGTTGTCCACTCGTAAAAACCTTTTATGTTTGGAGAGCAGAAATTGTTAGAACAAGGTTCATTAAACATATAAAATCTTGAAAAAAAAAAAAAAAAAAAAAAAAATTTTTTTTTTTTTTTTTTACCCCCCAATGTGTATATATTGAGAGTATCGAGTTTTTTTTACTCTTTATTTATCATGTATTATTCATTTCATTGGGAAAAGATTCAGACGCGCTTCAACATTATTCGCGTGCAAGTCACTTTTTTAGACGAGCAGGGTCGACGGCATCTCGTCCAAAAGTATTACGAAGAATGGATCGGTGTTTGCACCCAACACATCGACCGAGTCGTACAAGCCATCCAGTTACATTTTCCTGGCAGTCGCGTCTTATACAAACGCGTCAGCGAAGTCAAAAAAATTTTACCCTATTTCGAAGACAGACTGGCTCGCGATAAATTCGAGTACCGTTCGAAACCATTTTACAAAGTCTATACGACGGCTTCCATTAAGAATGTCGGGCGTTTATTCAACCGTTTCAAAATCGGATATTACGCTCCGGAAGATTGGTTGACGCGCATTTATATCGATCTTTGTTTTCGGCATCAGTGTTTTTCCTTTTATTATCGATGGTACGACTTGAACCACGACACTGAAGCTTTGGTAGACGCGCTCGTCCCGATACAACCACTCGACCGGCCACTGCCGCCACCCGACTGGACGTTTGCGGCGTTCGATTTGGAGTCGGTGCCTCTGGTAGGTGAGCACGTACCCATGGGTCTGTATGCGACAGATCGCATCGTCATGATCAGCCTTTACAAATGGAACCGACGGGAGGGTGTTCGGCGTTGGTTACTCTACCTGTTGCCCGATGGAATCACAAAACCTCTCGCCGCCGACGCCGACGACGCCTCCGAAGCCGCCGTAGAATCTTTTCAAAGCGAACGAGACCTGCTCGTTCGATTTCACGAATTGTTGGAGGACGCCGACATACTGACGGGTTATAATATCAACGCGTTCGATTTACCCTGTCTCTTTGCCCGTCTCCTCTGGCTCAATCTGACTTCCGTTCTCCGGCATTATCGATCGAAACACGTAGGCACGGACGTGGTCGTCACGTACCGTTCCAAGATGACCGTGGACCTCTACGCGTACGTGAAAACTTTCTCCGGCTACGATTTGCCGAGTTTCAAGCTGGACGACGTCGCTCGCGTCAAACTGAAAGGCGAGACTAAAGTGGGCGTCAAAGCGACCGGGATCTGGAGTTGGTACCGAAAACGGTACCCCCAGAGCCTGTTCGAAGAAGAGAACGCGGAGCGGTGTTTCAAAGCCCTGCAGCCCGAAACGGTCTCGCGAGCTCAAGATTTCGGAACGTTTCGCACCTACTTGGAATATTGTCTCCGAGATTCCGAGCTCGTGTATCGTCTCTTCGAAAAAGAGTACGTCCTTTCTTTCTTGGTAGAAAGGGCCAATTTCACGGCTCTCGATGCCGTCGAAGCGCTCCATTTCGGTAATTCGCGTTACTTGCTAGAACTGTTCAAGACGTACGGTACGAGACTCGGTTATTTCATCAACCCGAAATTTTTCAAAGCGGATTCCGCCAAGTATCAGCAGTCGTTGTTGGGGGGAGCTCGCACGTATCAGGGGGCCCTCAATTACTGCATTCCCGGGAAAATGTACGAAGACGTTTCCGTGCTGGACTTTGCGAGCATGTATCCGAGCACGCTGGTCAGCAGCAATCTCTGCTACGGCACGTGCACCATCCTGTCGCGCGAAGACTGGCTGGCCATTCCGCCTTTGCGACGACGACGCTTGAGATGCATACCGTACCAACAACATTCCAGTGCCGATTTCCAAAAACGGGAGCGGCCTCGCGATAAGTTTGCCTATCCCGCGTTCGATCCGGAGCGGCATCCTTTCGTGATCGTTCACTCGCCCGAGCAGGAGGCTTTCTTGCCCCACATCGTGCGCCATTTCTTGCAAACGCGGCAATTTCATCAGAAGGAATGGAAGCGGACGCGAGACGTCTATCATTACAACGTGCAACTCGGAATCAAAATTTTAGTCAATTCTCTGTACGGCGTCATGGCCAGCAAGGATTCTCCGCTCGCCTACCTGCCCATCGCCATCACGATCGTCACGCTCGCGCGCAACCAGTTGCTCGGCTCGTTTCATTACTTGACGAGTCGGGGCTACGACGTGTGTTATGCCGACACGGACTCGCTGATGGTGCATCGCTGGCCCCTCGATCATGCCGATCCCGTCAACACTTTCCTGGACCTACCGAACGTGGAGTTGAAATTCGAGCAGCGCATGAAACGATTACTCGTTCTCTCCAAAAAGAGATATATTTACGAGCGAGAGGACGGCACCCTCGTACCGAAAGGATTTCAGAAAAAGGTAAACGGGTTGATTGAATACATGACATGGACAATCTTGCCAATGTGTTGGAAGAGATTGTTGGAGGAAGAACGAGAAGCGGCGACAACAAGAGGACGAGAAGAAAAAGTAGCGGTAGAAGAAGAAGAAGAAGAAGAAGAAGAAGAAGAAGATGATGATGATGATGATGAAGAAGAAGAAGGGGACATAATTATAGCGGCCACAACATACGAAAACAAAATTAAAAAACAGGAAGAAGCGAGTTTGGGTTGGATAATTTGGGTGAACGTTCTTTTGGAAGCCCAATACCGATGTCGCGATCCTCAAAAATATGCCATCTACCGCAAAATTAAAAAACTCGACCAGTACGTCTCGGAAAAGTGCATTGCTGTCAAATATCTACTCAAGTACCCGAATAAGACGGGAGACGAGCACGTGGAACTCACGTACAGTCGAGCCGATGTGGCTGTGAAGGAAGCGGGTAATTGGGTCATGGACGTGGAAGATTGTCGATGGGTGGACTACGAAAAACTCTTTGTCAGTCAAAAGAAGATTTTTTGTATGCTTCTCAATCGCGCCTTCTGGAAGATGAAGGATCCGACAAACATGGCCGACATGGTCTTGAACGGCCTTCGTTGGAAAGGGTTTGTACATGCGGAGCACTTGCATCGACAGGTCACGGGACGAGGCGTACTGCTCCTCGTGGAAACTGGTGTAAAATACACATTTCAGATGAACGATCACCTATCCCCCAGCAATAAATTCTTGAGTCAACATAAAAAATATGTTGCTTCTGGTTTTATTGCAGAAGCTAACCAAAGAAAAAAATTAACAGAGAAAGATTCTGAATGCTTGGTAGCTGAGAAAATGCAATCTATATAGGTCATTTGATTTTATAAAACTATTACTTGTAGCTTCTCAAACTTTTGTTAAAAAAAAAAAAAAAAAAAAAAAAAAATTTTTTTTTTTTTTTTTTTTTCAATAATTTACATATATTTTTTTTTAAATATTTTTTCAACGAGTTTCGACTTTTGTCTCAGAAACGAAAACCTAATCAAACCTAATCAAACCAGATTAAACCTGTTTAAACCGGATTAAAAAAAAACAAAAAAAATATATATATATATATATATATATATATATATATATATATATAATTATTGAATACTTCTCCCTTAAAGTAATTTTCTGTGACTACACCATTTTAAAAATCCATGACAATGGTACTCTTCTTTACCTCTTTATTCTGACGTGTTGATAAATATAGATTTTCGGTTTATAACTTTTTCCTGAGGTCAATAAAAATTAAAAATCTAAAGAGGTCATTAACTTTTGACTTTTGACCTTATATATATATATATATATATATATATATATATATATATATATATATATATATATATATATATATATAATTACTGAATACTTCTCCCTTAAAGAAGTAATTTTCTGAGACTATGCCATTTTAAAAATCAATGACAATGGTATTCTTCTTTACCTCTTTATTCTGGCGTGTTGATAAATATTGTTTTTCGGTTTATAACTTTTTCCTGAGGTCAATAAAAATTAAAAATCTAAAGAGGTTATTAACTTTTGACCTTTGACCTTTTATATTTTTATTTATTTATTTATATATATATATATATATATATATATATATATAATTACTAAATACTTCTCCCTTAAATTATTATTAAAAAAAAAAAACTGATTTAATATTTAATGTCAACTATTAAAAAAAGGTGTACATAACATTTCACTAATGGCAGATGAACTTTTGTTGCGCGAAAATCCAAAGCGGTTTGTAATTTTCCCTATTGAATATCCAGATATATGGCTCATGTATAAAAAGGCAGAAGCCTCTTTCTGGACTGTCGAAGAGGTCGACTTGTCACACGATATTACAGACTGGGAAAAATTAACACCCAATGAAAAACATTTCATTTCTCATGTTTTAGCCTTTTTTGCTGCAAGCGATGGCATTGTGAATGAAAATTTAGTTAAAAGATTTTCCCATGAAGTTCAAATTGCCGAAGCTCGATGTTTTTATGGTTTTCAGATAGCTATAGAAAATGTCCATTCTGAAATGTATAGTCTCCTCATAGATACCTACATTAGAGACAAAAGAGAAAAAGAAAATCTCTTTAACGCTATTGAAACTCTACCCTGTGTCAGAAAGAAAGCGGATTGGGCCCTTTCTTGGATTAGTTCTCCGACTGCATCGTTTGGGGAAAGGATCGTAGCTTTTGCTGCCGTTGAAGGGATTTTTTTCTCTGGATCTTTTGCGGCCATATTCTGGTTGAAAAAGAGAGGTTTAATGCCCGGTCTGACGTTCAGTAATGAACTTATTAGCAGAGATGAAGGATTACATTGCGACTTTGCTTGTTTAATGTTTAGCTATTTAACACACAAACCTTCAGAACGAAGAATTGTGCAGATCATATCGGATGCAGTTGCCGTCGAACAAGAGTTTCTCACTGAGGCATTGCCCGTCGCTTTAATTGGAATGAACAATAAACTGATGAAGCAGTACATTGAATTTGTTGCAGATCGACTTTTGGTTGAGTTAAATTGCGGAAAAGTGTATGGTGTAGAAAATCCTTTCGATTTCATGGAGCATATAAGTTTAGAAGGTAAAACAAACTTTTTTGAGAAAAAAGTAGGAGAGTATCAAAAAGCTGGTGTAATGTCTAAGAAGGAAGATTTTCGATTCACTCTCGAGGCTGATTTCTAAAAAGTAAAGAAAAAAAAACAAATAATCCTTTTTCGGCGATGAATAAAGATGTTTTTCAAAAGCCTAGTCGAGTCCATTCTGAAACAGATGGCGGATCCGGACGACGTCCTGGCCTGCAGCGCCACCAGCGCGCTCACGCGAGACATCCGCGACGACCTGATCCAGGCGTACGAGCTGAGCGAGCCCCTCGTCCGCCGGCACGCGCAGGCCTTCCTGGGCAGCAGCAGCTTCCTGGATTTCCTGATAAAGCTCTCGAGGCTGCCGCATCACGCGGACCGCTGCCGTCCCGCCGCCGCGTTCCCGGATCGGAATTGCGGAACGGGAGGCGGCGGCGATTCGGAGACGAGCCGGGAAAATGAGGACTTGAAATCCCAATTGAGCGACTGCGAGAGTCGACTGAGAGCGTGCGAGGTGCAAAACGAGTCGTCGCTAGCGGAACTGCAAGAATTGAAAAACATGAAACAATTGTTTCGCGAAAGCGAAATTCAAAAAGAAACGATGTATCAAGAGTTGAACCGATATAAGAGGGAAACGGAAGAATTAAAGTTGAGAATATCACAATTAAATGGGCAAATTGAAGCATATCGAAATACCATGCAATTGTCTGCCGATTTGAATAAAAACTTGAGTGAAAATGCTACACATATGGCTATTGAATGCGCCAAAGTGAAAACGGAGGCAGAGTTTCATAATAAATCATTGCAAATGGAAAATTTGGAGCTAAAAAACTACTTGACTAATACACCTGCATCGGTGGCGCAATATGACGATCAGCTTCCAATGATTACTGAAGTACCTGATACTAACGTACCGAGAATAGAAAACATACCCGGGGGATTGTTTCATCAGGACGTTATACCGTGTGAATTTAGTCAAGAAACAGATCAAAACAGTACAAAGTTGGAGCGGGAATTATCCGAATGCAGAGAACAGCTGCAAAAGAAGGATAAGGAACTGAACGAATTGACTTGCCGATTCAATACCAAGGAACACAATTTAAACGACATAAAAAATCTTTATGACGAGTGTTTAAAAAAAGTCAAAGTATTGGAAAATGAGTTGAATAAAACAAAAAATAATCGTGCAAACTTTGATGGAAACAATGACTGTGAAATCAACACATTACAATCTCGACTGAGCGAAAAAGATAAAAAATTTGAAAATGCAGAGCATCAATTTAAAAAGGAATTGAACGCACTCAAAGATAAACTGAAAGAAAAAGAATTTGAATTAAACATTTTACCTGACGGTGAAAGTCGCGAGAACAAAGCAAAATTGAAACGGGAGTTAAAAACATGTCAAAAGCAAAACGAAGAATTACTCGGGGAATTGAAACAAAAGAAAATGGAACTCGAGGGTTGCCAAAATCGATTAGCAATGAAAAACTCTATCATAGAGTTTTTAGAAACAGAATTCGATAATTTTGAAAAAAATCGTGATGACTATGAAATGCAAATTGATGATCAATCTGTTTCGAAAAATAAGGATGAGGTTATTCTGTTACAACTGAAAAAGGATTTGGAGTTACTGAAGACTTTTAAACGACAAATGGAGCGAATAAAACCGGTAACATCCAAATTTCAAATATTACCAGAAGAGTTTGCGGATGTTATACTGAATTTACAAACAGGTGCTTCCAAGGACTTGCTTGACATTTCGGCAGCTTCAAATATAAAAATGGATAACAAGTTTGTCGCAGAAGTAACAAAGCGTCTAGAAAGTCATAAAACATGTCAACAAGTGTTAATGGAATTAATAAAAGCAATTACTCCATATAAAGTTATTGATAAGGACGACATAAGGTGGTCTCAAGATATCATACCGTGGATAGGAAGAGAAGCAAATTTCAGTTATGAAATAAAAAAATATTTTCAGGTAGAGGATTCCAATATGATTGACATTGTTGTTCAAAATATTGAACCAATATTAAAACGTTTACATTCGAATAAAAACCCAGAGCCAGGGTGTAACGAATTTTTAAAATATATGCAAACATTCGAAACACATATACTTTTTCATTTTAATGCTGCAAAGGATGCATATTATAGGAATTTGTTGATAGATTTAAATCTCGATCCAAATACTCCTAAAGAATCCTTTAGATCCACATTCGAAAAAATTGTAAACGATGAATGGATGTCACTTTACACCCAATGGGTTACAACGTTAGGTTTCGATACAAAAACAGATAAAAGAGAGTTTTTGGCAAAACTGTCTTCGCTCAAGTCTAGTAAAAGTAAACGAGATGTCAGAGTCTCGTCAAGAGTTTATGAAGTACCGGATTCCGGGAAGAGATCAAAAGTTTTAGAAAATTTCTCGTATATTGAGATGCAAAATTTGGTATTGGCGTTGTACAGCGAATTATTTAAATTAAAATGGGAATATCTTCAAAATATTATTCCAACGAATGAAGAAATAGTGGAGAAATGTAGAAATAAAATTAAAATTCTTGATAGATTAAATAAAGATATTGATAGAAGTAATGTTTTATTAGATATATATACACAGTATGTGAGATTAGATTTGTATTTTTATAGAAAACAATCAAATCATTTTACAGACATTGTAACAAATATGTCGGAATTATTGCGCCAATGTATGAGTGAAACAGAGCAATATCTTAAAAATTTATACATAGCTTAAAAAAAAAAAAAAAAAAAAAAAAATTTTTTTTTTTTTTTTTTTTTTTTTTTTTTTTTTTTTTTACATTAATTGAAGACCGTAAGGTTCACAACACTCCCGTAAAAATTTAAATCTCGGGATAACGAAATTCTGTCGCAATCTATAAATTTCCTTTAATTTTTTTACAGCGAGAACAAGCCAGAATCATTTAGCGAAACGTTTGATTTCTTTTGTTTTTTCCGACTTGTGGGGTGTCCGATTATAGTTTTCATTGAATTCGATTCGGGAGGATCGTTATCAATATGTTTTCTTTTTATGACAGATGACAATTTTTCGGGCGCTTCGCCACACGATACATTTTCAGTTGAATTCGTTTCGAGGGGGGCTCGATATCAGCACGTTTTCTTTTTCCGACAGATGACGATTTTTCGGGCGCTTCGCCACACGATACATTTTCAGTTGAATTCGTTTCGAGGGGGGGCTCGATATCAGCACGTTTTCTTTTTCCGGCAGTGGATGGTCCGGGCGCTTCGCCGCACGACGCGTTGTCGTTTAAACCCGATTCGGGAGGGCAGATATCAGTACGCCTTCTTTTACCGACAAAAGAGTCGCTGTAACGACGTTTCAAGTTTTTAAAAGAATACGGTTGAGGTGGTTCGATATAACCGCGTCTTAAACACTCCTCTTCATCAGGAAATTCCAATTCCCAAAAATGCTCTGGTGTTTTGGGAGGAGATTTCCCTCGATGTCGCGATACTTTTTTCAATCTCTCTTTCAATGATTCTTCGTCCAAATCGGGTATACATTTATAATAGTCTTCACAACAAGCACATGCATGACCGGGATATTGTCTTCTGTCGGCGTGCTTACGAGACATTTTTTCGAAACATTTTTGTGGCATATTTTTCTTTTCCAAGAGATCAAAATTTTCAAAATGCTTTTCGGAATTTTTTTTTGTGTGGTCCGTGTCAGGGTGCTTTCGATGAGATGCTAAGATGCCAACCAGTTTAACGACAGAAAACAATAAGCTCCAAGCCCAACTCGGCTTTGGTTCTGATTCGGAATTTTCGGGAACAATTGACATACTTTGCATACCCTGCCAACCGTCGTGATCTTCTACCCATGATTCTAATTTTTCTTTTACTAATCTAGAAAAACATTCGTACATTACATCTATGATACTTTTAGGTAACTTTTCTCTGATACATTTTACAGCCAATTCCCCGACGAAAACGAAAAAAGCTATTATTCGACTCCAAGTTATACCTTCGGAAAACAATTCAATAGATACACCTGATAAAATACTACCTATGTTATCTTCATTAATAATTTCTATTTCACTGCAAAATTTTTTTAATACACAATGATACGATTCTTGAAAGACTTTAAGAATTTCGCATGTTTTTTTAACAAGATCTTTTTCTTTTTCATTCATTGCACTGACTGCATCAAAATTTTCATGATGACGCAGTAGAAAAGAAAATACATTTTCAAGTAAAAAATCTGTTCTTATTATATCATTTTTCTTATAACTTTTCCTTTCAAACTCATCAAGTTCTCCGTGCACAAAAGCCTGTTTAAATAGCAAGTTTCTAGACATTTTACAATGAGTTGTACTTTATTTAAAATATGACAACTGATATATGAAAAGTAAAAATCAATCAGTTTTATAGATTAAATCATATTTTTTGTAAAAAAAAAAAAAAAAAAAAAAAAAAAAAAAAAAAAAAAAAATTTTTTTTTTTTTTTTTTTTTTTTTTTAAATATGATTTCTATAAGCTATTTGCCATGGATGCTATGGTGCCAACCAGTTTAATTGAAGAGTACAATAACCTCTTTGCCCAACTCGGCTTTGGTTTTGATTCGGAAATTTCGGGAACAATTGATATACTTTTTATACCCTCCCAACCGTCGTTATATTCTACCCAGGATTCTAATTTTTCTTTTACTAATCTAGAAAAACATTCGTACATTACATCTATGATACTTTTAGGTAACTCTTCTCTGATACATTTTACAGCCAATTCCCCGACGAAAGCGAAAAGAGCTATTATACAATGCCAACTTATACCTTCGGAAAACAATTCATTAGCTACACCTATTAAAATACTACCTATGTTATTTTCATTAATAATTTTTATTTCACTGCATAAATTTTTACATGCATTATTATACTTTTCTTGAAAAAACTTAAGAATTTCGTAAGTTTTTTCAATAAGATCTTTTTCTTTTTCATTCATCGCACTTACCGCAAAAAAATTTACATGATGACGCAGTAGAAAAGAAAATACATTTTCAAGGAAAAAATCTGTTCTTATTATATCATTTTTGTTATAACTTTTCCTTTCAAATACATCAAGATTTCCATGCATGGAAGATGCTTGAAACAGCAAATTGTTAGACATTTTACGACGAAAGATACTTTATTTAAAAAAAAAAAAAAAAAAAAAAAAAAAAAAAAAAATTTTTTTTTTTTTTTTTTTGAAATATCTAGGATTTAATTTTTTTCATTTATTTATGAGAGGGTTGAGTGGTATAAAGACACGAAAACAAAGATTTAAGCCGAGAGGCGGTCGCTGGCGCTCGCGCCTCACGGCTTAAATCTTTGTTTTCGTGTCTTTATACCACTCAACTTTTTTAAGTGTAACTTAAAAAAGATTTATATTACATTATGTCAAATTCCTTTTCATGGGATGAAATGTTAGATTCTCTTTGCCATGTAACACATGAACAAACATTCGCTGCATTTCATTATGATCAAAATGATTCGTTTTTCAAAAGCCTTTCAACACTTGAAATTTTACCAACCCTAGAATCTATACTTTCCGATCGAAATTTCGTGACTACCTCAGCTTTTTCTGGTGCCGGATCATGGGGTAAGACATGTTCTAGTCATTTTAAACCTAGTTTATTTTCCAAATGTTTAGCTGCCAAAGTAAAAATTGAAAAACATAAACTATTCAGATTGCAACAGGTGAAAAAAAAATTAAAAATGAATGAGCCGTGCTCTTGGTATTCGGTCAATCTGCTGGTTTCATTAGCTCGTTTAAATGAGTAATAAAACCCACAACGATTTTCAAATAGTAGGGTATGAAACTTAAGTAACTTTGGAAACTCAATAAAATAAGGATAGTGGAGCAAAGAAAAATGACGATTGTAGAACAAGTAGATCAACAAACTCTATTAAAGAATTTAGAGACCAGTGTAAAAGATTTTCAAAAAGTTTTTCAAAAATTTAAAAAAGAATGGGACACTTTCATCGATAAGGTTGACGACGACAGTTGCGACATAGATCAAGATTTAGTATGTAATATTATGGATGAGTACGATATTTCTGTCCAAGCTATGGAAGACACTTTACAGGATCTTTTAAAAGATTTCGACGATTCCAATAAATTGAAACAGAATTAGATTAAAAAAAAAAAAAAAAAAAATTTTTTTTTTTTTTTTTTTTTTTTTTTTTTTTTTTTTTTAAGGGAGGTGTTTATGACTTTTAAAGTCGCTTGTCGCTTGGAGATAACAAAGTCAATACCTATTGCCTCTGTTGTCCGTATTCCAGTTCGACTTTGATAAAAAAAATAGTGTGCCGAATTTTTTAAGTCAACTTTTAGTTTGGAACTTAGTTTATCAAATAAAATTTGTTAAAATCTTTTATATTTCTCACGAGACTCTTTCTACGTGTTTGTTCACGAGTGCGGCTGCCGGTGCAATCATCAGTCTCCTTTCCACCCAGCTCCGTCAACTTGAAAAAATCATGAAATTTTTGACGATTTGGAGACGCGAGATCGCGAAATGGGGATCTGAGTGGAAGCGTCTACCTCGAATAATCTCGAACGTGATTTCATGGTCGTGGGAATTCGTGAGAGAGTCCTACTACTTTCCTGCGTATCGCGAGTTCAGCGCAAGAGCCACTCGATTAGAGTCCGAGCTGAATACGCTCCGGGAGGTAAAGGAGGCGTTGAGGAAACGGTTACTCGACATCAAGCACGTAGCGTACCGAAATGCCTTGCTGAGATCCGAAATCGCGAGCTTGAGAGAACAACTGGCTTCCGCACGTTCTGAAATTAGCAGTCTCAAGGAAAGACGCACCTGCGTAAAATGTTACAAAGATTTTTTTACAGATTTACATTCTAAAATGTGATTAAAAAAATAAACTCGAGTCATTTTCAGATTTTTAATATTAAAGGATTAAAGACATTTTAAAAAGATGAATACGGAAATATTCAATCCTCATTTAGATCAACACACTCGAACGCATAAACCACCGCAACTGAATTTCGAAAACAAAGAGAATAATGCGTATTCTGATATGCCGAGAGATGGTTATACACTGAATAATCCTCATGCGAGATGGGGAGATAAGAATGGACGAACTTATTTTGCAGCATTAAATAATATTAAAAAACGGTGAAAAAAAAAAAAATTTTTTTTTTTTTTTTTTTTTAATATATATATAAAAGGCAGTGAAAGGCAGTGTTTCACCTGATCAGTTGACATATGACAGCGCTGCCAGTCGGCTGCTCTTCCGTTTCTCTCGCTTGAAATTTTGTCGAACTTTGTAATAATTCGACTATGAAATAATTCCAGACTTTGAAAAATTTTGCCGAACTCCGAAATTATTCCAGACTTTGAAAAATTTTGCCGAATTCCGAAATTATTCAGGACTTTGAAAAATTTTGCCGAATTCCGAAATTATTCAGGACTTTGAAAAATTTTGCCGAACTCCGAAATAATTCCAGACTTGAAAAAATTTTGCCGAACTCCGAAATAATTCCAGACTTTGAAATATATATATATATATATATATATATATATATATATATATATATATATATATATATATATATATATATATATATATATATATTACTTAATACTTCTCCCTTAAAGTAATTTTCTGGGACTTTATCATTATAAAAATCCTCGACAATCCCAGTCTGTTTTACCTCTTTATTCTGACGAGTTAATAAATCATAAATTTCAACGAGTTTCGACTTCCGTCTCAAAAATAAAAATCTCATCAATCCAGATTAAACCGGATTAAACCATATATATATATATATATATATATATATATATATATATATATATATATATATATATATATATATATATATATATATATATATATATATATATATATTACTTAATACTTCTCCCTTAAAGCAATTTTCTGGGACTTTATCATTATAAAAATCCTCGACAATCGCAGTCTGTTTTACCTCTTTATTCTGACGAGTTAATAAATCATAAATTTCAACGAGTTTCGACTTCCGTCTCAAAAATAAAAATCTCATCAATCCAGATTAAACCGGATTAAACCATATATATATATATATATATATATATATATATATATATATATATATTACTTAATACTTCTCCCTTAAAGCAATTTTCTGGGACTTTATCATTATAAAAATCCTCGACAATCGCAGTCTGTTTTACCTCTTTATTCTGACGAGTTAATAAATCATAAATTTCAACGAGTTTCGACTTCCGTCTCAAAAATAAAAATCTCATCAATCCAGATTAAACCGGATCAAACCATATATATATATATATATATATATATATATATATTACTTAATACTTCTCCCTTAAAGTAATTTTCTGGGACTTTATCATTATAAAAATCCTCGACAATCGCAGTCTGTTTTACCTCTTTATTCTGACGAGTTAATAAATCATAAATTTCAACGAGTTTCGACTTCCGTCTCAAAAATAAAAATCTCATCAATCCAGATTAAACCAGATTAAACCGGATTAAACCATATATATATATATATATATATATATATATATATATATATATATATATATATATATATATATATATATATATATATATATATATATTACTTAATACTTCTCCCTTAAAGTAATTTTCTGGGACTTTATCATTATAAAAATCCTCGACAATCCCAGTCTGTTTTACCTCTTTATTCTGACGAGTTAATAAATCATAAATTTCAACGAGTTTCAACTTCCGTTTCAAAAATAAAAATCTCATAAAACTAGATTAAACCGGATTAAACTATATATATATATATATATATATATATATATATATATATATATATATATATCCTTGTCTTATTTACCTCTTTAATCAGGTGTGTTAATAAATATAAATTTTGACTAATAACTTTTTTCTGGCGTTAATAAAATTAAAAATCTATAGAGGTCAATGACCTTTGACCTTTAACCCATATATATATATATATATATATATATATATATATATACTTCTCCCTTAAAGTAATTTTCTGGAATTATAACATTAGAAAAATCTATGTCGATCCTTGTCTTATTTACCTCTTTAATCAGGTGTGTTAATAAATATAAATTTTGACTAATAACTTTTTTCTGGCGTTAATAAAATTAAAAATCTATAGAGGTCAATGACCTTTGACCTTTAACCCATATATATATATATATATATATATATATATATATTAAATTACTGAATACTTCTCCTTTAAGGTCCTTTAAGACCCATGAGGTAATCCCTTGGTGTCAGTCTTTATTTTCTTTACCTCTTTATTTTGACTTGTTACTAAATATAAATTTTGACTGATAATTTTTTTCGGGCAGCAGTAAAAAATAAAAAAATCTAAAAAGGTCATTGACCTATGACCTTATATATATATATATATATATATATATATATATATATATATATTACTTAATACTCCTCCCTTAAAGTAATTTTCTGGGATTATATCATTATAAAAATCCGCGACAATCCCAGTCTTCTTTATCTCTTTATTCTAACGTGATAATATTGTTTTAACTCAAAACTTCGTACTTTACGAATGTCGCTCATTTGTGATGATTACGTTCAGTTTCAGTATTGGGTCATTTTGTTGATAATTTAAACTGTTTTATAATTGATTCGTTTGTGTAACTATTTTTTCACTGTATTTAAATTACGCGTGGTTGACAGTATATATATTCTCAATTAGTTAACGTTTCACTCTTGCGTAACATTTGTTGTATTTTTCACATGATACAATTAAATACTTTGATAAATTTGACATGAGATTAACTGGTGTAACAATGGTTAGAAAATAGGAACAGTCAACTGATACAATAATTACTTGATTATCTTTCAAAGTCTATGCAGGAATATCATCACCTATGTTAGATATTAGAATACTGGATGTGTCATTCAAATTCTTATCCGGTTTGACATCTGAATCCATATTGTAAGATTTCCACTGTACACTATTACAACTAACTTTTCTAGCGTTTACAAACTTGATGAAAACGGCAGAATTTAGGAATCCTATTTATGTGTAGCGTTCTCTAGTATGATGAAACTGGAAAGAAAGTATGTTATTTGGTGGTGGGTATTCCCAAAAACGGAAACCATAGAATCGCTTTGTTCGAGACAAATGACATCATCTCTTAAAATTTAAAAAATATATATAGTTTTGTTTTTTATTGTACGATATTTTTGCTGGCCAATAATTTAAAAAAGTAAAATATATATTTTAATATATATATATATATATATATATATGCTTTTATTTTTTTTCCAACGTTGGTAATATATCTAACGCAAAAAAATGGGACTAGAGATTGAAAAAATGTTTCAATCTCTAGTCCCATTTTTTTGCTTTTTCTTCACTTTGTGTGTGTGTGAAGAATTTTCTTTTTTTTTTTTAAAAAAAAATATTTGAGAAATAAAAACCTCACGCTATCGTTCCAAATATTTCTGTTGCTGGAAGAAAAAAAATTATCAATCTGAAAAACAAAAAATATTTTTTAAAAACAAATTTATTTTCATAAGAATAAATTTACAAAAGAAATTATATTTTTAAATACACATACATATTCTTTTATTTTTTTTTCTCCAACGTTGGTAATACATTTGATGTAAAAAAATGGGACCGGAGATTGAAATAAATTTCAATCTCCAGTCCCATTTTTTTACCTTTTCCTTCACACAAATACAAAGTAAAGGAAAAGAAAGAATTTACCAACTTTTTAAATGTCGAACTCGCTGGCAAATTGTCCAAATAATGCTTGTATAGGATCTGCGTCTTGATTGACTTCCGGCGATGATACAACTTCGTAACAGTTCAATAAATGTTCGAAATCTATATCCTCGGTAGAAACAGAACGAGGTGTCTGTTCATTCCTCGTATCCTCTGCTATGAGTGGAAAAGAAGGTGTCAGTTTGTTGTTTTTATTATCCCCTGCAACGGCTGGACAAGGAGATCCATTCTCTTCGGTGACAACTGGAAAATTAGTTTCATTCTCTTCGGCGACGGCTGGACAAGGAGTTCCATTTTCTTCGGCGACGGCTGGTAAAGCAGGGTCATTCTCTTCGGCGACGGCTGATAAAGCAGGGTCATTCTCTTCGGCGACGGCTGGTAAAGCAGGGTCATTCTCTTCGGCGACGGCTGGTAAAGCAGGCTCATTCTCTTCGGCGACGGCTGGTAAAGCAGGCTCATTCTCTTCGGCAACGGACATTTCTCGATTCACAGCTACGAGTGTTGAAACATTGTCATCGTCAGGGGTATTTTCGCCACCGTGCACACTCAAGTCCATGGGACCTTCGTTCATCGAGTCGTCACCATCGCCACATAAAGTTAATGTAAAACAAGTGTCTTTTGGATTCAGGAGCGGCCGGTACCGAAAATTTTTTTGGTACCAAGTCACAATGTCCGGCGCGACAACATTCACCGTTTTATCCAACGGAATCGTATTGATTGTGATTATTTGGTGGGTGACGGATTGATCCGATCGATTCAATGGTTGCACGGGTTGAGGGGCTGCTGCTGCTGCTGCTGGTGGTGGTGGTGGTGGTGGAGGAGGGGGCATCAAGAAGGCATTTTCAGTGATTTGAAGTCCCGTGCTGAATTCTAAAAGTACGGGATCATTATGGACACTTTCAGTTGGCTGCTGTTGCTGTTGCTGCTGCTGCTCGTCGTCATGTAATGATGGGCTATAAAAAGATTGGGCCGAAGTGGACGGTTGGGAAGCGAGGTCACTCGTGGACGTTACGCGAGCCGCCACGTCGTGTCCGTCGTCCTCTTCGCACTCTAGGGCTTCTTCGATGATGGGCGTTTGGGGCGGCCTCTGGAACAGGTAATCGCGAACGAGTCGTCGGGACTGCGGCGACGGGTTGATTTCGCGAATCGGGTTGTCGCATTGAAAAGATAACTTGGACACATCATTCGAAGCGATAATGTGCATCGAAAAGAAGGATTTGTTGGTGCAATATATTAGATAAACGGTACCTTCTGGGATCACGTAACAGTGGTTGGGTTTCAACTGCCGCTTATTATACACAAACTGTTCATCGATCGGGAAACTTTTCGATTTTATGGTGAGTCTCTCCAACTGCTGCTTGCGTAAAAAGTAGAACAGCATTCGGACCGCGCCAACCTGATAAATATGAGCCGTGCCTATCTCGACGCGTCTCTGTCCAAAAGTGAAACAGCTTTTGACGAGAAAATTATTCACTCCATATTTGAAACAAGTTCGCGTGTCGATATTTTTTCGCAAGTTGTCGTTAACGTCCTTTAAAAGTTTCCGCGCCGTCCAGGACCACGGTTTTTCTTCGTAATAGGCGATTCGTTTGATGTAGCTACCCGTATCTAAGAAATGTTTGTGATATCGGTGGTTAAATTCTAATTTCTTATAATAGATCAGTTCGCGTTCCAGAAATATGATGAACGGGATGATGCGGTATTGAGTGGCGATGGTGACGAAGTTGGGGGGGTTCGGGAGTCTTTCGACTTCGCCCGCCGCATCCACGCGAGTGACGAACACGTCGGTCTTGCTGGAAGGGTCTCGGTTCATGGCGATACGGAGCAAGAGACGGTTCTCGAATGAAGTCGGAACCACAAAATTTCCTCCCTTTTATACCCCAAAAAAACGAGAAAAGTTCACCGATCTAAAGGTTTTTTTTCATGGGAGGGATGGGGTCGTTGAAACGAGTTTATCGACCTGCACAAGTAATCCGCGCGTCGTCGTCGAGTAGGGAGAGAGAGAGGGGTCGATGCTTCCAGAGGGCGAGGAACCAGTAGAGGGGAGAGGGTCGATGCTCCCAGATAACATCCGCCGGGATCCCGCGCGTCGTCAAGTAGAGAGGGGAAGGTCGATGCTTCCAGATCGCGAGGAACCAGTAAAAAAGAAGGGGTCAATGCTTCCAGGTGGCAAGGAACCGAATCGGAGAAGATGAAGGGGTCAATGCTTCCAGGTGGCAAGGAACCGAATCGGAGAAGATGCAGTACAGTCAACTGCAAAAAGATTTGAGCACCGGATCCCTCATAGAAATTTTTAGAATGCACAATGACAAAATATTATATGTTTAACAGAAATTGGTTCAATCTTGCTACACATATCAATATTTTGTCATCGATTCATTATTTTTTACAATTTAAACATCATGCTTTATGAATTTCGTATATTTGTGACGGCTGCATGTCAATTTGAGTATTACGTCATTGTGTGAGAAATTTACAGTCAACTGCAAAAAGATTTGAGCGCCGGACCCCTCACAGAAAATTTCAGAATGCACAATGAGAAAATATTACTTATTTAAGAGAAATTTTGCTGCTGTCATTTATCAATGTTTCGTCTTCAAACGCTATGACGTCATACTTTATGAATTTAGTACATTTGCGATAACTGCATTTCAACTTATTTAAGAGAAATTTTGCTGCTGTCATTTATCAATGTTTCGTCTTCAAACGCTATGACGTCATACTTTATGAATTTAGTACATTTGCGATAACTGCATTTCAATTTCATAATGTGCCATTAGGAAATATTACATATTTAACAATTTTTTTTTCAATCTGGCTACAAATACACTTTAACAAATTTGAACCTTTTGCCGCATCGTCACTCCTCTGCTTTTATAGAATAGCTCTCTTTTGACCAATGAAACTGCTCTACGATAGGATGAAGTAATCATTTTCTATAAAAGTGATGGAGTGATGATGTAGTAAAAGAGTCAATTTTTTAACACTGTTTTGTCATCGATGTTTACTTAAACGCTATGACATTATACTTTACGAATTTCATACATTTGTGATGACTGCATTTCAATTTCAGTATTGCGTCATTTTGTTGATAATTTAAACAATTTAATAATTGATTCGTTTATTTGTCTAACTGTTTGTTTCACTGTGTCATTGAGGTACGCGTGGTTGACGGTATATATAGATTCTCAATGAGTTCACGTTTCATTCTTGCTAAATATTAGATGCGATGTTCGATTTATTTTACGAGCGATTAAAATCAACTTGGACAATGGGGTACGTTTTAATTTCAAGATTAAGTTTAAGTTTTTCTTCCCGTTTTGGATTTTTTTTATTTCGTAAAATTTCTTCTTGGCTTCAAGGAACTGTTTTGAAAATTTCTATTATTCTTAGATTGGAGATTTTCGATGTCATATATTTCTCAAAATCTCAGTCAGATATTCACAAAGTTGCAATTGAGACGAGATTTAGAGAAACTATGACATCGAAAATGTTCAATCCACGAATAATAGAAATTTTTATCAATAATATATGAATTCTTTTTATTTTTCTTATTTTACACTGTAAATTACTTTTATTTTTCTTTTATCATTATACATTTTGAATAGTTTCCCATATTTCTTTTTTTTTATTTTCTTTTATCATTATACATTTTGAATAGTTTATCAAAATCTGCACCAGCACTATATGATTTATTTTCTTGTTTTACATTGTAAATTTCTTTTATCATTATACATTTTCCCATATTTCTTTTCATTTTTTTCTGCTTTTATCACACATTTTAAATAGTTTATCAAAATCTGCACCAACATTATTTGAGCTTTTTTTTATATTTCTTGTTTTATATTTATTTTTTTTTCAATCGATCCATCTGTGAAAAAATATTTACTGATTTTATGGAAATACGTTTTCAAATACATAGTTTCATTTTTTTTCTCAATTCATATTTAAAGATTATTTGCTGAATTTATGGAACGCGTTCAAATATACTTTCTTTCCAGTTTCTTATGTTTCGATTTATTTTATTATTATCAGCCAAATATAGGATTTCTAATATGAAAAATATGAGAATAAGCTTTTTGTTCTTGCTTTAAAGTTTGAATTCTTGTCGATTTGTTTAAATGATAATATATTTTCTTCCCAGTTTCTTGTATTTTTATTTTTTACCATTAATACCTAAGTATATAGGATTCCTAAATTCTGCCGATAATTTTTTTTTCAATGCGAGAAGGAAAAAAAAAACACGAACCTTGAAATTAAAACGTACCCGAAACATGTTCCAGCCAATTTATTCAATCCCGAATACTCGCCAAATAATATATTTTCTTCTCAGTTCCATTCGATGCTTATCATAACCACGGGATTTTCTAATTTCTGTCATGGAATTTATGCGAGTCACATCATGAACTTCTTTTTTATTTTTTGCCTTTCGGCGGCAATGGAATCTTTGTTCTTTGTTTTTCAACCTCCTGATCACCTTGAAACTGTATGATGCGAGCAAGCGAAAAAAGGGAAAGGAACTCTTACTTTGAACTAACCATTCGCTCGCCTCCCCCCCCGCCCGAAAGCCACGAACGCTGTCCATCCGGATGATACGCCCTGCATTCCGTTTCGACTAATCGCAGCAGCCTCTTTTGAGCGGATCTCTAGCAGCAGTTGGGGAGGCGGGCGCGGATGCCAAGACTTTAAAAAGAAGCTTCGCGCCCTTTTTCATTTCTTCACAGAGTTTTGACTTTTTTATCAAGCAAACTCCCCGACACGAATCATGGCCTCTACGCAGTTGCTGGAGTTACCCATCGACATACTCCTGATCCTTTTTCGAACGTTCATCCCTTTAAGGGACAAACTGCGTCTTTTGACGAGCATGCCGGAATTTCATGCCATCTTGACGTACCGGTCGGCTTACCTCTCGTCTCCCGTGCCCTTTTCGACCGCGTACTTGCAACGGCTGAGCCGAATCCGACCCGGCTGGTACTTCGCCACGCGAAACTGGACCCATCGATTCTGTCTTCGCCTCGATCCCGAAACCCTGAATTTCGCAATCTATCACTTTTTCCTCGAAGGATTCGAAGGCCATTACAAACCCGCCGTCCTGCACCAAAGTTTCTTTCGCGGATCCATCGACCGCGTTTTTCAAAACATCGAAAGTTTCTTGACGCAGTTCCAGTATCTAGAGGAGGACGAGGGAGGGGAGACGACAGCATCCAGACCCCCCTTCCGCGGCGGCGGCAGCAGCATCAACCCAAAATGTACATGTATCGCCTGGAAGGCTACGGACTCGTACTGATCGACTCGACCGCTTCGCGAAACGGCCAACACAACTTACGGTTCTACGACTGGAGCGAAGTCGAGATCCTGCCCGGTCGCTGGCAACAAATCTACTGTCGATGGCGCTTGGACACCCATTTCAAAGTGAAATGGAAACTGAACAAAACCCTCCACGTCAAGTGCATGACCCCCGCGCCCTATTACTGTCACTGCGAAACGCGATTTCAGAGACTGTCTCCGATAACTTATCGAGTTTCGCCGAATCTCAGCTGTCTGAAATGGAACGAACAAGAATCCGTGCCTCTGGTTGGAGTGCAAGAGTTTCGACTGGAAGAAGACGAAAACCACATGGAATCCAAAATGACTTATCACGTAAATTATAAGTTTTATAACTCGTTAGAAGTCGAAGTCATCGCCAGAAGAAACGAACGATTGAGAAGCCTGTTGGAATAAAAAAAACTTTTTCATCACCAACCTCCCCCCCCCACCAAAAAAAAATCTTTCCCATATTGCTGACGGAATATTTTTCCATCAGATTGTTCAAAGGGAAAGGCAAAAAATTGCGCCAAAGGTTTTAAAAAGAAAAATTGGTTTATCCAATTTCTTTTTAAAACCTTTGGCGCAATTTTTTGCGACAAACAGAGTACCAACGTTGGCACAGAAAATAGAATGAAAGAAAAAAAAAATCTTTCCCATATATTGCTGATGGAATTTTTTTTCCATCAGATTGTTCAAAGGGAAAGGTAAAAAATTGCGCCAAAGGTTTTAAAAAGAAATTGGATAAACCAATTTCTTTTTAAAACCTTTGGCGCAATTTTTTGCGACAAACAGAGTACCAACGTTGGCACAGATAGAATGAAAAAAAAACGATCTTTTTTACTTCCTTTTCGGGAGTAACGGGCAAACACTTTTAAAATTTTTCAAGCTATGTTTTTGAGACTTGTAAAAAGTTGTTATTTACAATACACATGTATATATATATATATATATATATATATATATATATATATATATATATATATATATATATATATATATATATATATATATATATATATATATATATATATATAGTAGACTCCTTCAAAGCCGCACTCCTAAAATCCGCAACTCTCTAAAATTCTCACATATTTTAAGGCTGTAAACAATGAAATATTCAGTTCAGATGTAGGTGCAAAATTTGACTTTTTTAGCTTGATATCAATTCCATACATTTTTTTCATTTGTAATTTTTGTTAAGGTTATTGAATTCATGTTTTTTCATGAAGAAAGAATAACTTATTTCTGAAAAAAAAATAAAGATATTGCTGATTTCTTTGATGATTACAATCTTACCGAATATATTTATGTATTAATCAAGCTTTTTTTAGTTATTAAATCTGACTAAACTTGAAATAACGTTTCATTATTTTATGATCTTGATGTGAATTAGTAATTTACCTTTATGAGGCAAGTTTCATTGAATAATTTAGGAAAAAAACACATTTCATCTCTATATAATGAATATTTAATTGTACATTATTGATTATGGCACGAAAATGTTAAAGTGTTTTTTTTTAATTCCAATATTGGTGACCTAAAAGTATTTTTAAAAAAAGGACAAAAATGAACCGAGGAAAAAAAAAGTTTTTTTTTCTCTCGGTTCAAATTCGTAAACCGAGTCGTTTACAACGTTTTCTTTGCTCTCGTTTAAACTGGTGCAACCAGTCTAAAAAACTGCTTCCCGTCGTCGCGTCTTTCGTCTGTACCAGCAACCAGGGTTCCGTCAATCCCCGATGTCTCGACCACTGTTTTCGAGGAACCACGCGTCCCCAGGTGATAAAGTCTAATAGTTTTTTGCCCGATTTCAATTTGATCAGTTTTCTTACGAGCGCGTACATTTCCACACCGTCGCTGCTTTCACTGTTGCTGCCTCTGCCACACCGGTAGTTGCAAATTCCTTCGCAACTCAAGGATCTCACTAGCGGACGTCCCAAAAATCTTTCGAGATCGACGCTTCGAAAATATACCGTACCGTTTGTGGTGACGTGACAGTGTATCGCCGCACCAATTTTTTCATTCACTTCTTTTAACAATCTCACGCGAAAAGACATTCTTCGGCTCGAGAAGAGAGAAAGAGATTCAATAGCTATACTTTCAAACCCAAAAAAAATAGACCGGACTACTAAACTTTATGTTTTTCATTTAATCTCTCTCTCTGAAAGATAAAAAACGCAGTGTTGGGTCGACAAGACAAAGACAAAGAGTCTGCATACCTTTTAGGGTGTAGGGAAACAACAACTAAAAAAAAAACCCCATCCTGTTTCGTGAGAAAGTTGACAAAGGCATGCATGCCCTTGAGGGGGGAAAAAAATGTTTTCGAGATGGGAACGAAAAAACAGAATGAAAAGAATAACATCCGTTGACCTTGCATGCCGAAGCAATCGAGCCGCAGCCGGTTAGCCTTGAGAGCCGACTGGACGCGCCCGCACGTCCGCCCGCTCGCTCGCTCGCTCGAGTGCATCGAATGGATGGGAGGAGGAAAAGGAGGAGGCGGGAGGGGGGGGGGGGGTAAGAAAACAACACGCGGAACGTCGACTAGAAGAATTAGAAGTTGAAATAAAAAGGGAAATCTTTTTGCGAACAAAGATTAGAGACAGAGAGGGCAAAATGGCAGCGGTCGCGGAAACATCCACGTCTATATCTTCTACTACTACTACTACTAATACTAATACTCTCGCGCCCTCCCCTATCCGACTCACGGATTTACATCCCGATATCTTGTTAACGCTTTTTCGCAACTACATACCTCTGCACGATAAATTGCACGTGCTTTCTAAAATGGAAGAATTTCGCACTCTGGTCCGGTGTCGCGGGGCCTACCGCATACCGCGCGGAGCACCTTTTTCGAACGCGTATCTGCGATTCCTGAGTCGCATTCGTCCCGGATGGTACGTGGCCCGAGAGGACTGGACGCACTGCTTCCGCTTGCAGATCGACGAAACCACGCTGCACGTTTCTCTCCGTCATTACGTGCTCTTTCCGCCAGAAATTTTGCAAACTTTGCTTTTTCGGCACCACTGGCAGCAGCAGTCCCGCGTCGGCGTGGTGGCCTGTCATCGGGCGACCCTCGCGCAATTGCATTCCAACCTGAGCAATTTTCTGGTGGACTATCACCCGTATCACCTGCTCGCCTACCATCTCCCGGGTCACGGATACGTCCTGGTCGAGCATTCCTCCCCGCGTCGTCCCACCCGTCTCTTTCAGATGCGCTTCTACGACGGCACGACTTGCATGATCGAAGAGGGACAGAAACGCGAAATGAGAGATTTCAGCATCGGCGGCGGCAGCGACGGCAGCGTGCATTTTTCGGTTCTCTTTTCGAACGACCGGACCATCACGGTGCAATGCCTCCTGCATCGCACGTGTCGCCGTTGCGATCCTCGCGTTCGAGTCCTGTCCCCTTTCGAGTTTCGATTCGAAACGAATTTCAGAACCTCCTCCTCCTCCTCCCTGACTTGGAACCATCCCGAGGGGGTCCCGAGTATTCCCCTGGCCGGTCGACAAGTGTTTCGTTTGCAAAAAGACGGGCGTCACGTGCTTTCCGCGGCCCTGTCGAGTAAAACTTATTGTCCGCTTTCGAAAAAAAAGTGGAAAATTGAAAACAAAGCCGCTTGGGTCGAAGAACAGCAGCAACAGCAGCGGAAAGAAACAGCAGACAAGAGAAAGAGAGAGGCGGGGGTCGAAGATCAGCAGCAGCAGCAACAGGATGACGACGAACCTCTTCGTAAAAAATAAGTAAGTTTATTTATGCATTCTTTTCCCTCGGGAAAAGGTAAAAAAATAAGCCAAAGGTTAAAAAAAAGAAAGGAGTAAAAAAAATTGTTTGGATCTTGGTCCAATTTCTTTTTTTTTACTTCTTTTCTTTTTTTAACCTTTGGCTTATTTTTTTACGACGCATTCAGTACCAACATTGGATACGTGTCAAACGAAAAAAAAATTTTTTTGAAGTCATCTTTCCCCCCCCCCTCCCCCCCATCTAACATCCCGATTAGATTCGCTTGAAGACATCGACACTCGAAAAAAAAAACAAAATCACAGAGAAACAAAAATTGAAAGGGGAAGAAGAGGATGGTGGTGGTGGTGGAGGAAAGTGAGATAACGAAAAAAACCTTGAACCGTTTCGATGGTCAAGGAACTGCTGCTCGCTCTTTCATTGGTTACGAGTTGGTTTTTCTTTTTTTTTCTTTCTGTATCTGTGTGTGTGTAATATTCAAAGGAGGTGGAATATGAGAGAGGGATGGGATGGGAGATGGTTTGACTCTTTTTGTTTTTTTTTTCTTTAGACCCTCAACTATTTAACGTTGTCAGTCCCGTGTCGGGTTTTATATTTCGAAAAAGATGGCGACTGTTGCAACTGCTCCTCTCGTCCCTGCTGCTGCTACTGCTGCTGCTGGTGGTGCGGCGGCGGTAACGAAATCCACTCCTGCGACCGTCGTCCGTCTGTTCGACTTGCCCCCCGAAATCCTGTTTTTGATTTTTCGGCGCTACGTTCCGCTGCACGACAAAATCTATCGTCTGCTGAGCATGCCGGAATTTCGACCTTATCTGGAAGACCGCGCGGCCTACCTGTCGCGTCCCGTCCCTTTTTCGAAAGAGTACCTGTACGATCTGTTGCGAAGCATCCGACCCGGACTTTACGCGGCTCGCACCAACTGGTCGCATCGCCTGTGTCTTCGAATCGACCCGCAAAACTTGAACGTGTTCATCCATCACTACTATTTGGAAGGATACAATCCCAACGAGAAATTCGACACTCACTACTATGTCGGGCCCGTGGATCGCATGAAACGACACCTCGATGTTTTTTTCCGAGATTTCATGCGCTTGGATCGATCGCTGCTGCTGACTTATCACCTGAAAAATTACGGATACATCGTCGTCGGTCGCTCTCCGCATTTCCCGCGGAACCGCCACGCCTACAGGATGAAATTTTACGACTGGACCGAAGTCGAGATCCGGATCGATTCGAGGCGTCCGGTGACGTCCGGTCGTGTCAGCCATTTCCACGTGACGCTGACCGCGGACCACAGACTCTTGGTCGAATGTTCCTGCGCTTCCCTGTTTCGAGTCTGTCGCTGCACCCGCGTCCTTACGGAACTGTCTCCGATCGAGCTTCGAGTCGCCGAAAATTATCGGTCGCTCACCTGGGACGTGGCAACAGAAGAAGGACAACAACAACAACAAGCCGAAGCCAAAGCCGAAGAAGAAAGACACAAAACCATTGAACAAATCGGTTATCAGCAACTCAATTTGTTAGAAGGAGGATATTTCGTGGAATCCAATCTGTACTATAACTTGGGAATGTACCACCCGTACATTCGGGTGTTGGAAAACGAATTCCAACGCCTTTTTCATTAGCAGCTCAACATCAACAAATAACTGTTAATCAATAATCAAAGACTTTAAAAAAAAACTTTTTTTTCCACTTATCAATCTTTAACAGGAGATTGAAATAGGGAAAAAAGTAAAAAAAATGCGCCAAAGGTAAAAGGAAAAAAAAAATTTTTTTTTCCTTTTTACCTTTGGCGCATTTTTTTTACGACAAAAGTGTTACCAACATTGGGCTCGATCATTTTAAAAAAAAGAGAGATGGAGAAAAAAAAACAATTTTTTTTTTCATTCAACAGTCTGTTTCGCTTTTGAAGGCGGCAAAAAAAAGGGATCGAAAGGTTGAAAAAGAAATTCTTTTCAACCTTTCGATCCCTTTTTTTTGCATCACATTGATCACCAACATTGGTTTCAACATAATAAAAATAAAAAAAAATAAACATCATTTTTATAGTAGAAAAATGAACTTTATATCGATTTTTTCTAAAACTTTGATGAAAAGTACATAATTTTTTAAAGAATAATAGACTTAATAAAATAACGCAAAATTTTGATCGGATCACGAGTTTCAAAAATTGGATTGAGTCAAAGTCGAACTAGTAGAACATGGACAGCAGGAGCGACAATAGCGGTAGTAGAGGATAACTTTGTCATCTCCAAGCGGAAAGTGACTTTAAACTCATAAACGACTCCTATTTATAATGTCAAAAAAAAAAAAAAAAAAAAAAATTAATTTTTTTTTTTTTTTTTTTTTTTTTAAGATAAACAGTGTCAAACATATATATCACTATGATATGTAAAGTAGTTTTCAACAATTTGTTAAAAAACTACTCGACATGTAATTTTTACATACTCAAAAAAAAAAAAAAAAAAAAAAAAATTTTTTTTTTTTTTTTTTTTTTTTTTTAAGATTTTATAATGTATGACTTAATCGATGACAAATGTCATCTACTGTAGGTGTAATTTCTTGTTGGAATGCATAGCCTACCGTTCCGAATGGGTGCATGACCCTACTGGTGTGGAGAATCCACGATGTAATATTGGTTTCCTCAAAACATCTCAGCAACACATTTAGCGCATCCTGATAAATTACATCAACTTGATCTTCAAATTTTTGCATACAGAGTACTGTAAATTTTCCTGCAACAATGAGACATTCTAAAACGATGCATTGATAGGGCATTGGTAATACTCCGGCCGACGACAATTCGTTGCGAAGTATGTTAAATTCTCCCAGTTCTAATGTAGTTTTAACAATTTCTCTTAATTTTCTTTCTAAGATGGGACAAATATCCGATAATACGTTCACTTCTTCAATACTGACATTGAGTTTGAAGGGATGTTTTTGAAAGAAACGTCCTTGCATTCTTAAAATTGTAGTATACATCATCCATTCAATTTCATTTAATTTTGAAAAATCCACGGGTTTATAGTGGTCCAGATGAGAACCATTGCTCACATTTGCAAGATATATAGATTCTGCAAAAAGATCTGGTAAAATGTAATCCATTCTGACCACCGACCTGTCCAAACAACAAACGTCAGAATGGCAAAAATAGCAGGGAAAATCGGGTAAACGTGCCATTGTTGCTGGAGTGTGACAAAGTCGAATGAGGCAAGGCTGATGCGCGGACTGATATTTATTTAAAAAAAAAAAAAAAAAAAAATTTTTTTTTTTTTTTTTTTTTTTTTTTTTTTAAACCTAGTGTCTAGCCTGGGTTCAGTTTAGGTCGCGATGCCCGGCTCACTTTGGATATTTTTAAAAGGTTTCCCGATCTCGCCCCCCCTCCTCCCGATTCGGCCGTTCGAAAATGTTTCTCCGGGGATCGCGGTGCGCCTCGGATTTCCGACTCAGTTTAGGAATTTTGAATGGTTTCCCGGTCTCGCCGCTCGATATGGTCTTTCGAACGCGTTTCTCCTCGGGTCGCGACGCCTCGCTTTTCAGACTCAGTTTAGGAAATTTGAAAGGTTTCCGGGTCTCGCCGCCCGATTTAGATATTCCAACGTGTTTCTCCTGCGGTCGCGACGCCTCGCTTTTCAGACTCAGTTTAAGAATTTTGAAAAGTTTCTCGGTCTCTCCGCTCGATTCAGATACTCGAACGCGTTTCTCCTGCGGTCGCGACGCCTCGGATTTCCGGCTGAGTTTGGGTA
Source organism: Maratus speculifer (assembly GCA_964019185.1). Taxonomy (NCBI): domain Eukaryota; kingdom Metazoa; phylum Arthropoda; class Arachnida; order Araneae; family Salticidae; genus Maratus; species Maratus speculifer. The sequence goes on from OZ025291.1 coordinate 110,485,317, forward strand.
TTTCGAAAGGTTTCCCGGTCTCTCCTCTCGATTCAGATGTTCGATAATGTTTCTCCTGCGGTCGCGACGCCTCGGTTTTCGTACTCAGTTTGGGAATTTTGAAAGGTTTCCCGGTCTCGCCGCCCGATACGGTCTTTCGAACGTGTTTCTCCTGCGGTCGCGGCGCCTCGGCTTTCCGGTTCAGTTTGGGTATTTCGAAAGGTTTCTTCGTCTCTCCGCTCGGTTCAGATGTTCGAAAATGTTTCTCCCGCGGTCGCGACGCCTGGTGTTTTCGACTCGGTTCGGGAATTTCGAAAGGTTTCTCGGTCTCGCCGCCGCCGCTCGATTTCGCTTTTCGAACGCGTTTCTCGGGCGGTCGCGACGCCTGGGGTTCGCGACTCACTTCGGGAATTTCGAAAGGTTTCTCGGTCTCTCCTCCCGATTCGGCTCTCTTAACGCGTTTCGCGGGCGGTCTCGACGCCTGGGGTCCGCGACTCGGTTCGGGAATTTCGAGAGGTCTCTCGGAGTCCGCGAGACCTCGCGGCGGCGGCGCCTCGGGCACCCGCTTCTCGGACTCGGGCGGTCGCGGCGCCTCGGGCTCTCGCTTCGGGGAGACGTCGTCGCCGTGTCCCGGAGCGACGGCGGCGGCGGGAGCGGCAGCGGCAGCGGGAGCAGCAGAAACAGGAGCAGCAGGAGCAGAAACAGGTGGAGCAGTGGGCAGTAAAAAATCCCGGACAAGTTTCGGGAAAACGAAAGGTTCTGGCACAGGCGGCGTGCTCGAAGGTTCTTCGAAGGCGAAACTTTTCATCGAGGGCAGGTTGCTCTCGGAGTCGGGAAAGGAGTCGAAGAGACTCTTGTGCGAGACGTTCCAGATTACATCCTCGGGAATAAAACAGTCTTCCAAGACTGAAAAGTCAATGTCCGAGGCAGGTAAAGAAAACGGAGAATATTGGAATAACGGGGCCATCTCGACGAGTGGCAATGTCGAATGAGTCAAGTCTGATGCGCGGACTGATATTTATACTAAATTGAAAAAAAAAAAAAAAAAAAAAATTTTTTTTTTTTTTTTTTTTTTTTTCAATGCAAATTTTAATTCTCCAAGGTTTCAGAAAAAAACATGAAAAATTATTTTTAGACATGATGACATATACATATTACGATTCGCAATTCGCAAGTTGCGAATTCGCAATGTGCGAATTCTTGAATACTTAATGGGTTTTAAATTCTCACTTTGGGTTCGGTGGGAAGCAAAAACATGAAAAATTATTTTTAGACTTGATGACATATACATATTACGATTCGCAATTCACAAGTTGCGAATTCGCAATGTGCGAATTCTTGAATACTTAATGAGTTCCACAAATTGTCAGGGAATTCAATTGTAGTAAGGGAACCTGACCCGTATTCACGCAAAAAAAAGACGTTCGAAGAAAACCGCGGAAAACTCCGAACGGTCAGGCCGACGGTAGCGACTGGGTTCGGACACGGTACCACCTACCGTCCACCAGTTTTGGAGATCAGAACTTCGCGGCCGCTGATGGGGTCATTTACATATTCGCAATTCGCAATTCGCAAATTACGAATTCTTCGATACTTGATGAGTTTTAAATTCTCGCTTCGGGCTCGGTGGGAAGCAAAGAAAATTGTAAATGTATTAGAGGTCATTGACCTTTGACCTTGAACCAAGATCAAATTATAAATTAACTCTGTGTAATTCGCAATTCGCAATTCGCAATTCGCAAATCACGGATTCTTCGATACTCGATGAGTTTCAAATTTTCACTTCGGGTTCGGCGGGAGGCAAAGAAAATTGTGAATGTAACAGAGGTCATTGACCTTTGACCTTGAACCAAGGTCAAATTATAAACCAATTATTAAATAAATTAAATTACAACTCTGTGTACATGAGTCGAGAAGTTTTTCACCTCCAGTTTAAAAGTTAACGGAAAAGTTTTTTTTACATGTTAATTTTAATAAATTGTTTGATTTTTGTTCATTTTTCAGCATGAATATTGCAAATTGATAAATTATTTTTTATGTATAAAAAGACTGTTAAATAATATAAATTTTACCAAAAAAATTATAAAAACAAAGAAGAGTTGAGTGGTATGAAGGCTAAAAAAAAAAACAAAATATTTAGGTCGCGAGGCGGGAGCGCCAGCGACCGCCTCGCGACCTAAATATTTTGTTTTTTTTTTTAGCCTTCACACCACTCAACCTCATGAATGAAACTCAAATTCTACTTCTTTTTGCTCTGCCGAGTTCCTGCTCCAATTCCTCATTTTTCCTTTTCAGCGTTTCGTTTTCTTTTTTGAGCGATTCGTTTTCTTTTTTGAGCGATTCGTTTTCTTTTTTGAGCGATTCGTTTTCTTTTTTGAGCGATTCGTTTTCTTTTTTCAGCGATTCGTTTTCTTTTTTCAGTGATTCGTTTTCTTTTTTCAGCGATTCGTTTTCTTTTTTCGCTTCGGCGAGCTCGTTTTTGAGTCTCGCGATTTCTCCTTCGTGCAGCTGATGAATTTTGTCGTTCAGTTGATGGATTTTATCGTTCAACTCGGAATTTTTTTCGTTCAACTTTGCGCATTTCTCGTGGGACTCGTCCAGTTTGACGGAGAGGCTTTCGACCTCCCGCCGGGAGTCCGCGTGCCTCTCTTTCCATCGGGCCGCTTCTTCTTTCAGCCCCGCGTTTTCGGACTCGAGCTCCCTGTTTCTGTCGACTATGGGCTTGAACTCGTTGATCAGGGACTGTTGGTAGGGCCGGGGCGTCCAGTGGTCTTCCCCCACGACGTAGTGGAAGAGGTTGCCCGCCTGGGCTTGCTTTTCGAGCCAGGCTTCCCGAGCGAGGTTTTTCAGAGTCGGGTTGCGTCCGAAAAAAAGTTTGCGACCTTTCGTGAGATGCAGGAAAATGTCCGTGGGACCCGGGCAGGGTTGAAATTCCTTCGCGACCGGGAGGACCGTGCCGAGCGTGATTCCGGGAATGTGTTTGATTTTGAAGCGCCATTTGCTTTTGTAAAAATCCATGTCCGCCTGTACCATTTTGTCTCGTTTCAAGTCTTTGAAGGTCAAATTGAGGAGATTTATGAGGCCGCCTTCCCATTGCAAGACGAGTGGTAGTCGGTAGTCTTTCGGAAGGCTTTCGAAACAGTAAAAATGGTTCAGTTTTTCGGCACCCTTTTTGTTTTCGCCCGCGAAATTGCAGCGGGATTCGCGCTTGGACAGATAGCCGATGGTGTGGACGAGTTGCAAGGGCGAATCGATGGATTTGCAGTACAGACACCTGAAATTTCTACGAGGGCGTTCTCCTACCTCGATTTTCGCCCACACGTCTCTCAAAAAGTGGCCTGGGGGCGACGACACCACGATCATGTGCCTGTGTTGCCTGAATCGGGCTTCTGGTGGCTCGCCCCCATCGCACCAGCAGGAAAACGTGAGGGTGCGCGTCCGGCCTTCGTCCCCGTCTATGGCTTCTAAAAAACCCGGAAATGCGGGAATTCGGACCATGGCGTGAAACCATTCTGCTTCGTTCCCGAGTTCCAAATATTTTCGGACGCAAGAAACGGCCCTGTTTAAAGAATCGTCTTCGAAAGTCAGCGGGTTCGGGTCCAGAGGCATGGGCCAGATGAGATCGTAAGCTCGTGATGGAGGATCGAACGCGTGATCGAACAGACATTTGGACTGAGCCATGGGTTTCGAGTCGAAAAGAACGGGTTCCGGTTTGGCCACGAAAGTCTGATTTTCTGGCGGTAAAGTATTCAGTTTTAAAAAATTTCTCCAACACTGTATCATGTGATCGCCGTGCTCGCGTTTCTGTTTGCTCGACCAAGAGGTCTCCCCGAGGCACCAGACGCAACAGAGTCTGGAATTTAAATTGTGTAATGTGGAGCAATGTTTTTCGAATTGGATGGATACGAGAGAAACGTTACAGAGAGGACACTGGAAGGAGGTGGGATTTCGCCTAAGAAAATTCCAATATTGTCTTAAATTCTCACATCCCTCTTTCGAAGATTTGTTTTGACAAGGCGACATGATGCGGTTGGAAGCAAAAAAAGATCCGACAAAAGAATAATTTGAGGGTGTGACTAAAAGTATTTATACTAAAAGTATACTCTCAAAAAAAAAAAAAAAAAAAAAAAAAAAAAATTTTTTTTTTTTTTTTTTTTTTTTTTTTTTGTGTGTGAAAGTTTAATGGTATATAGGCACGAAAAACAAAGATTTTAGCCATGAGACGGGAGCATTCATAAATAAATGAAAACTTAAATTCAAAGTCTTTTCGCCCTATCGAGTTCCTGCTTCAATTCCTCAAGTTCCCTTTTGAGCGTTTCATTTTCCTCACTCAGCTCTTTGTTTCGATCGACTATGGGCTTGAATTCGTTAATCAGGGACTGGAGATACGGACGAGGGGTCCAGTGGTCTTCCGCCACCACGTAGTAGAAGAGGTTGCCCTTCTCGGCTTGCTTTTCGAGCCAGGCTTCCCGAGCGAGGTCCTTTAAATCTGGGTTGCGTCTGAAAAAGAGACGGCGACCTTTCGTGAGATGCACGAAAATGTCCGTGGGACCCGGACAGGGTTCAAATTCTTTCGCGACCGGGAGGACCGTGCCGAGCGTGATTCCGGGAATGTTTTTTATTCTGAAGCGCCATTTGCTTTCGAAGAAATCCATGTCTGCCTGGACCATTTCGTCTCGCTTCAGGTCTTTGAAGGTCGAGTCGAGGAGGCTCGCGAGACCGCCTTCCCACTGCAGGACGAGCGGCAGCCGGTAGTCTTTCGGGAGGCTCTCGAAACAGTAAAAATGGTTCTGTTTTTCGGGCGAATTGTCTTTGTATTCCGAAGAGAAGTTGCACCGGGACTCGCGTTTGCACAGGTAGCCGATGGTGTGGACGAGCTGCATGGCCGAGTCGATGGGTTTGCAGTACAGACATTTGAAGTTTCTGCGGGGCCGTCGCCGCTCTCCCACTTCTATTTTCGACCACACGTCTCTCAGAAAGTGTCCCGGGGGCGACGAAACTATTATCATGTGCCTGTGCCGCCCGAGTCGTGCTTCCGAGGGCTCTCCGCCGCCGTCGCACCAGCAGGAGAACGTGAGGGTTCGAGTCCGCCCTTCGTCCCCGTCCATGGCTTCCAGAAACCCCGGGAACGCGGGAATCCGGACCATGGCGTGAAACCATTCCACGGAATTTCCGAGTTCCACGTACTTTCGGACGCAGGAGACGGCCCTGTCGAGAGACTCGTCCTCGAAGGTCAGGAGGTTCGGGTCGAGGGGCATGGGCCAGACGAGGTCGTAAGCGCGCGGTGGCGGGTCGAACGCTCGGTCGAACAGACACTTGGCCCGGGCCATGGGCTTCGAGTCGAAGGGAACGGGTTCCGGTTTGGCCACGAGAGTGGGATTTTCTGGCGGTAAAGTGTTCTGTTTTAGAAATTTTCTCCAACACTGTATCATGTGATCCACGTGCTCGAGTTTCTGTTTGCTCGACCAAGATGTTTTCCCGAGGCACCAAACGCAGCAGAGTCTGGAATTTAAATTGTGTGATGCAGAGCAATGTTTTTCGAATTGGATGGATACGAGAGAAGCGTTACAGAGAGGGCATTGAAAAGAGGAGGAATTCCGCTTAAGGAATACCCAATAAAGTCTTAAATTTTGGCAATTGTCTTTCGGCATGATGATGCGGTCGGTATGATGAGACAAAAAATAATCCGACAAAAAGATAATTTGGGGTACGACTAAATGCATTTATAGGTCCTAAAAAAAAAAAAAAAAAAAAAAAAAAAAAAAAAAAAAAAAAATTTTTTTTTTTTTTTTTTTTTTTAAACGAAATAGATTAATAGTATAAAGGCGCGAAAACATAGATTTTAGCCGTGAGGTGGGAGCGTTCATAAATAAATGAAAACTTAAATTCTAGGTGTTTTCGCCCTATCGAGTTCCTGCTTCAATTGCTCAATTTCCTTTTTGAGCGTTTCATTTTCCTCTCTCAGCTCTTTGTTTCGATCGACTGTGGGTTTTATTTCGTCGATCGAGGGCTGTTGATACGGACGAGGGGTCCGGTGCGTAATTTCCCATTCCAGCTCCCTTAATCGATCGACGATAGGTTTAAAATCGTTGATCAAACCCTGGTGGTAGGGGCGTGGGGTCCATTGTTCTTCCCCCACTGCGTAGTAAAAAAGATTACCCTCGTCGGCTTGCTTTTCCAACCATTCTTTCCGAGTGAGATGCCTCAAATCCGGATTACGTTCGAAATAGAGTTTACGTTTATCGGTGAGGTGTAGAAAAATGTCCGTGGGACCTCGGCAGGGTAATAATTCTTTAGCGACCGGAAGGACGGTGTCGAGCGCGATTCCGGGAATGTCTTTGATTTTGAAGCGCCACTTGCGATCGAAAAAACGCATGTCGGTTCGGACCAGTTCCTCTCGATTCAAGCTCCTGAAATTCTGGTCGAGGAATTGGACGAGGCCGCCTTCCCATTGCAACACGAGCGGCAACAGGTAGTCTCTCGGGAGGCTCTCGAACAGGTAGAAGTGGTTCTGTTTCTCGGGGGATTTTTTGTCTTCGCCCGTGAAATTGCACTGGGATTCGCGTTTGCACAGGTAGCCGATGGTGTTGGCCAGATGCATGGCCGAGTCGATGGGTTTGCAGTACAGGCACCTGAAGTTTCTGCGGGGCCGCCGCTCTCCCACCTCTATTTTCGACCACACGTTTCGTAAAAAGTGTCCCCGGGGCGACGAAACTATTATCATGTGCCTGTGCTGCCCGAGTCGTGCTTCCGAGGGCTCTCCGCCGTCGCACCAGCAGGAGAACGTGAGGGTTCGAGTCCGCCCTTCGTCCCTGTCCATGGCTTCCAGGAAACCCGGAAAAGCAACGGTTCGCACCATGGCGTGAAACCCTTCCGCCTCGTCTCCCAGTTCCAGGTACTTTCGGACGCACGACGCGGCCCTGTCGAGAGACTCGTCTTCGAAAGTCGGGGGGTTCGGGTCCAGGGGCATGGGCCAGACGAGATCGCGGGCGCGCGCGGGGGGAAATTCGAAATCGTGACCGAACAGACACCGTTTCTCGGCCATGGGTTTCGTGTCGAAAGCCGTGGGTTTAGGTTTGATTGACGGAATAAACATTTCGGTTGTGGGCGGTTGTGGTTTAGGTTCAACTTTGACAAGTTTCATAAATTTACGAAAACACGGAAGAAGGTGATCGACGTGATTATTTTTCTGTCCGCTTTTCCAAGAAACCTTACTCAAACACCAAACGCAAGAGAGTCGAGAATTTAATTGGTGGTTTTGAGAACAATGCTTTTCGAATTGCTTGGGTAAAAGAATGGTTTTGCATCGAGGACACGGGAAAGTTTTATGATTTTCAAAGATGCTCCTCGTATAACTTCTCAAAGATGTATAATCTTTAGCGTTTGGCGGCATGATGCAAAAGGTTTAAGAACAAGAAAATCTGTCAGATAAGAAGCAAAAGAAAACTGTCTGACCCAGAAAGTTTCTTTTATATAAAAAAAAAAAAAAAAAAAAAATTGTAATTTAAGAAATTACAATAACCATTTGGAAAAAATATTTTTTTTTTTTTTTTTTTTTTTAATATATATAATTGGATGAGTTTTTTTTATTCTATATTGATTACATTGGCATTATAATATGATAAATCGTGATCAAACAGTTCATCATAAGAATCTCTTTCAAACATATCACCATCGCCATCAAACGTGTTAACATGTGTGTCATCATCCTCATCAGACGAAACCTGAATTGGCTTATCAAATGAATCATCACTTACATCATCATTGGGAAAGAGACTGGAATCACAACGAGCGTAAAGGGGTAAATGGTAACTAAATATACTTTCATAAACACCGCAACAAAGTAATGGCCTCGAAGAAAATATAGCATCTATTGTTGTTCTACCTTTGGTCGTAAACTCTTTGGGATCATTTCGCATTTGCAAATAGTAGATATCATCCAATATATCTCTGAGATATAACCCTTGTTCAGAATTCATTTCAATATTAAAGTCGCCAAATAATATAGTAAACATTTCTTCAGTTTTTAATAAGGTTTTATTTATTGCTTTTAAAATATCATCTACGGAGGCTTGAGGTCTCGCATACAAAACAGCAATTTGGCATCGTCTCAATTTTACTGCGATAAGATGAACCCCGGTTTCATAATTTGCATATTTTTTATAACTATTTTCACCAAAACTCTTTTTCTTGAGATAAATGGACACGCCAGACGGTTTTGGTGTAGAAAGGTCACTAAGAATTTCATAGGGTCTATTAAAACCTTCGAATAGAAATGTATCATTAGAAACAGTCCAAGTTTCGGCGAAAAGTAAAACGTCGCTATTCATAAAACAAGGATTTGTTTTAATATCATCGTAATGTTTGCGGAGAGATTGTACGTTGTGATACATCATTTGAAGACCGTAAGGCTCACAACACTCTCGTAAAAATTTAAATCTCGGAATGACTGGATTTTGTCGCAATCTATCCAATGCCTTCGAAATAGGATTATCTTCTTTAGTTTCTTTTGGAAGTTGAAAACTTGGGAAAAGGTGCAATGTATTTAATTTTTTACAACGGGAACATGCCACATAATAGAGTTGAGGAGACATTTTGGGGGTTAAACCTACCGCGCATTCGTCGAACGTTGCCCCTTGAGATTTGTGAATGGTTATGGCTTCGGCTACTACGAGAGGAAATTGATTTCGAATAACAGAGAGGGCTCCGTTTCTTGTTTTGTAAATCGACTTTTTACATCGCTCAATGGGCGTCCACTTGTGAAAAATCCTATGTTGAATCATGTAGCGGAACACTTGATTTCTTTTGTTTTTTCCTACTTGTGGGCTGTCTAAAAATTCAAGCCATACTCTTTTGACACCCCTTTTCTCAGTGTTTTTAATAGGACATGTTTCAATATATCGCAATACAGCCATAGATCCATTGACGAGTCCATCTACTATATCCACATTGGAAGTTAACATGTAACGCGCACCTATTTTGAAAGGTGTTTTGTATGCTAAATTTCCCTCCCATTTGTGTCTAATTTGTTGTAAAACTAAACGCATTTATAACCTGTCATAAGCTTAAAAAAAAAAAAAAAAAAATTTTTTTTTTTTTTTTTTTTTTTTAAATATTTTGAGTTTTTACACAGTTAACAACTACTGCAACGCTTAGGAAATACCAACACCGATCAAACAACTGAAGGTCAAAGGTCAATGACCTCTTTAGATTTTTTATTTTTGTTGACACAAAGAATAAGTTATGAGTTATTTAGAAATTATTTTATAATACATTGATTCGTTTCTGAATAATATATTTAGAAAGTATTTTATATTTGATTTATTCATTCCTCAACTTTTAAAACAAAGATTGTGTCCCCTGGACTCTAAAATCTCCAAGCGAAGAATGACTTTAGATTCAGCATTAATTTTTTTTTTTTTTTTTTTTTTTTTAAATCTGAAACTTAGTTGTTTCAATAATAGACAAATAATTTTGTCAAGTTTTAAAAGTGCTACTGCACGTATTTATTTACAAATAAATCTCACAGTTTAAATATGTATAAAAACCAGAATTGTCATTCGAAAAAAAATAGAATTTTTCGATTCTCTGATTTTTTCCATAAGTTTGATGGGTAACACGACCCGATCGGTGTGATCGAGTCCAGATGACCACTGGTTAGCGGCATTGGAGCACGGACATCAACGGCAGCAGCCGGTCTCGACTCCGAGTGAAAAGCGACTCCCTGCAGTATGCGGGCACCCGAGTCGTCGAGGTCCACTCTCTGCGAACGCACGGTCACCCAAACTCGAATCGAAGAGACGCAGCTGGTCGGCGCGGACATCGGGCACGGTCATCGTCGTCGTCAGCAGCAGCAGCCGGCGTCGACTCCGAGCGAAGTATTTGAATGTCATTTTTCTTGGGTCACAGGAGGTGGGTGCATTATTGGCCACACGGCGCGCAGGTCACTCCAATGGACGGCGGTGGAACACGCGAAACACGTGAGCACGGATTCTGGATTTTTTAAATCTTGTTTTATTTTTCTTACGAGGCAACCGGCATGACATTCGTGACCACAGCCGTGTAAAATTATCTTCGAAATTTTTCTGGGATCTTTGCATAAGCGACACCAAAGTCGAGACGATGATTCCTCGTCGGCAAAATCGGGCACTGATGCACAGGCATTAACGGCGATAGGTGTTGAATGTTCCATCTCCGAGCGATAAGTGACTGCAGATCGCTCAATATCCACCTAATTATACCTTATTCCTGAAAAAAAAAAAAAATTTTTTTTTTTTTTTTTCGATTAATCTCCTTTATTTAGATTTTTATATCTGAGACAGAAGTCAAAACTCGTGGAAAATAAACTTACAAAACAAACCAATATATATTATATCACAAAAAAAAAAAAAAAAAAAAAAAATATCGGCAAAATTTTTCAAAGTCTGAAATTTTTTCAAAGTTCGGCAAAATTTTTCAAAGTCTGAAATTATTTCAAAGTTCGGCAAAATTTTTCAAAGTCTGGAATTATTTCGGAGTTCGGCAAAATTTTTCAAAGTCTGGAATTATTTCGGAGTTCGGCAAAATTTTTCAAAGTCTGGAAATATTTCAAAGTTCGACAAAATTTTTCAAAGTCTGAAATTTTTTCAAAGTTCGACAAAATTTTTCAAAGTCTGAAATTTTTTCAAAGTTCGACAAAATTTTTCAAAGTCTGAAATTTTTTCAAAGTTCGACAAAATTTTTCAAAGTCTGAAATTTTTTCAAAGTTCGGCAAAATTTTTCAAAGCCTGAAATTATTTCAAAGTTCGGCAAAATTTTTCAAAGTCTGAAATTTTTTCAAAGTTCGACAAAATTTTTCAAAGTCTGAAATTTTTTCAAAGTTCGACAAAATTTTTCAAAGTCTGAAATTTTTTCAAAGTTCGACAAAATTTTTCAAAGTCTGAAATTATTTCAAAGTTCGGCAAAATTTTTCAAAGTCTGAAATTATTTCAAAGTTCGACAAATTTTTCAAAGTCTGAAATTATTTCAAAGTTCGACAAAATTTTTCAAAGTCTGAAATTATTTCAAAGTTCGACAAAATTTTTCAAAGTCTGAAATTATTTCAAAGTTCGACAAAATTTTTCAAAGTCTGAAATTTTTTCAAAGTTCGACAAAATTTTTCAAAGTCTGAAATTTTTTCAAAGTTCGACAAAATTTTTCAAAGTCTGAAATTTTTTCAAAGTTCGACAAAATTTTTCAAAGTCTGAAATTTTTTCAAAGTTCGACAAAATTTTTCAAAGTCTGAAATTTTTTCAAAGTTCGACAAAATTTTTCAAAGTCTGAAATTATTTCAAAGTTCGACAAAATTTTTCAGTCTGAAATTTTTTCAAAGTTCGACAAAATTTTTCAAAGTCTGAAATTTTTTCAAAGTTCGACAAAATTTTTCAAAGTCTGAAATTTTTTCAAAGTTCGGCAAAATTTTTCAAAGTCTGAAATTTTTTCAAAGTTCGGCAAAATTTTTCAAAGTCTGAAATTTTTTCAAAGTTCGACAAAATTTTTCAAAGTCTGAAATTTTTTCAAAGTTCGGCAAAATTTTTCAAAGTCTGAAATTTTTTCAAAGTTCGGCAAAATTTTTCAAAGTCTGAAATTTTTTCAAAGTTCGACAAAATTTTTCAGTCTGAAATTTTTTCAAAGTTCGACAAAATTTTTCAAAGTCTGAAATTTTTTCAAAGTTCGGCAAAATTTTTCAAAGTCTGAAATTATTTCAAAGTTCGGCAAAATTTTTCAAAGTCTGAAATTATTTCAAAGTTCGACAAAATTTTTCAAAGTCTGAAATTTTTTCAAAGTTCGACAAAATTTTTCAAAGTCTGAAATTTTTTCAAAGTTCGACAAAATTTTTCAAAGTCTGAAATTTTTTCAAAGTTCGACAAAATTTTTCAAAGTCTGAAATTTTTTCAAAGTTCGACAAAATTTTTCAAAGTCTGAAATTTTTTCAAAGTTCGACAAAATTTTTCAAAGTCTGAAATTTTTTCAAAGTTCGACAAAATTTTTCAAAGTCTGAAATTTTTTCAAAGTTCGAAAAAATTTTTCAAAGTCTGAAATTTTTTCAAAGTTCGACAAAATTTTTCAAAGTCTGAAATTTTTTCAAATTTCGACAAAATTTTTCAAAGTGAAATTTTTTCAAAGTTCGACAAAATTTTTCAAAGTCTGAAATTTTTTCAAAGTTCGACAAAATTTTTCAAAGTCTGAAATTTTTTCAAAGTTCGACAAAATTTTTCAAAGTCTGAAATTATTTCAAAGTTCGGCAAAATTTTTCAGTCTGAAATTATTTCAAAGTTCGACAAAATTTCAAGCGAGAGAAACGGAAGAGCAGCCGACTGGCAGCGCTGTCATATGTCAACTGATCTGGTGAAACAATCTCACCTCCCCCCCCAACAAAAAAAAAAAAAAAAAAAAAAAAAAATTTTTTTTTTTTTTTTAACCCCTCTCTATCAGAAACTCTTTAAAAACGGCACTTAAAGGTTTTCCCCTTACATAAAAAGAAAAACACCTCAGACTTGTAAAATGTTTTTAAACATTGTTTCTGTTCAACGGAGCCACTTTAAAGTTTTCCGGAACACCAGTTATTCGTTGCAGAAAAGATTATTCTTCTTAGTGGGCTTCCGGGGGACCCGTCCGACGCGAAACGCGGTTTGAGTTTCGTCTTTTCGTTTTTTGTCTCGTTTATAACGATCGTTGAATATTGCCTTTTTAATGCGGGTCTCCGTCGGGACTTAAAAAAAAAGTTTGCAGCAGGCACTCGAAATTCGGCGCGAACGTTCCCCCTCCGTCAGAGCTTTCGTTTCCGCTCGGTTTCGCTCCCCTCCCGGGTCGACCGGGGGAGAGGGGCTCTTTGGAAATTTCGGGTCGAAACGCCGAAAACCTCCCTTCGTACGCGTTTACGGGCGGAAACGTTTCATTTTCTGCTCGGTGGAGAGACCCCCACCCGCCCTTCGATTTGGTACCCCCGAGGAATCGCTCTCTGTATCGATAGAGGTCGTTGACCCCTAATGAATGTTTTTGTCAGAATCGAAAAACGGGATCCCGGGGGTGACCGAAGAGCGCCTCGTCCGCCGTCGGATTGTTTTTCGTTTCGGTTCGGCACGCGTTCTCCGACCACCCCCCGTTCACGACTCGGGCGGGTGTGCCACCCCCTTTTTTCCGCGAGACACTGATTTCGGCCGAAAAGTTTATCGAGCTCCGCGGTCCCGCGGATCGCGGGACGACTGAAAAAATTAAATTTTTGAATCCTACGATCGTTTTCCGAAAGTTTGATATGCGACACGACCCAGTCTACTCGCCTTGCCTTTTTTAAGCGAATTTCCGCCGACCTAGAGACGGCAAAAAAAAAGTTTGCAGCAGGCACTCGAAATTCGGCGCGAACGTTCCCCCTCCGTCAGAGCTTTCGTTTCCGCTCGGTTTCGCTCCCCTCCCCGGTCGACCGGGGGAGAGGGGCTCTTTGGAAATTTCGGGTCGAAACGCCGAAAACGTCCCGTCGTGCGCGTTTACGGGCGGAAACGTTTCATTTTTTGCTCGGTGGAGAGACCCCCACCTGCCCTTCGATTTGGTACCCCCGAGGTACGGCTCTCTGTATCGATAGAGGTCGTTGACCCTAAATAACGTTTTTTGTCGAAATCGAAAATCGAGGGTCCGCGGACGACGGAGAGCGGCCTCGACCGCCGTCGGACTGTTTTTCGTTTCGGTTCGGCACGCGTTCTCCGACCGCCCCCCGTTCACGACTCGGGCCGGTGTCCCGCCCCCTCTTTTCCGCGAGAGAAGGATTTCGTCCGAAAAGTTTATCGAGCTCCGCGGTTCCGCGAATCGCGGGACACCCGAAAGAAAATCGTTTTCGAGTTGTTTGATTTTTTTTGCAAAAGTTTGACGTGCGACGCGACCCGTCCGGACCCGTTTTTTCGGACCCGACCCGAACCCGACCCACCTGGAACGGGTCGTGCGACCCCTCCGACTTTGGGAAAAAAATCGAAGAATTCGAAACTATCTCTGTTTCGGTCGGCATCCGCTTTTTTCGTGGGTAAAGGGGGCGAAAACGGTGAAATCGAGTCGTCTGGAAATGCTGAAAACGACCCCGGAGGAGGCCCCGTTCGCACCGACGCCGCCGGATCCAGATTTCGAGACGCTGACCGACCCGTAGATTCCGAAAAACATTTCGCGGCGTTCCGTCGATCGCGCGGTGCCCCCGGGGCCAGAAATTCGAGGTCCGAAATTCGAGAGGGGCCCGGGGCCCCCTGGACGCCGCCGGAAAGGGGCAGGCTCGGTACCGTCGGCGAGAGGGTCGCGAGACGTCACGGCGACAGTCTCCGCGATCTCTTCGGCCGAAAACCCTGCGCGGGAGACGACGTCGAATATTTCACCCGAAATTTCGAGAGGGGTTTCCGACCCCTAGTCGACCGAGGAGAGGGTCGGAACGGCGTCGGAACGAAAGCCCTGACGGAGAGGGAACCTCCTTGTCGAATTTCGAGTGTCTAGTCGAAAAGTTATTTTTTTCGCACGTCTCAGATAGGTACCGGAAATAAAACGATTAATTAAAAAAAATTTTTTTAAATGTGATTAAAAGTTTTTTTAGCGAGATGTGTCGGAAGACATTTTCAAAATTTTCGTTTTTTTTAAATTTTTCGGCATAGTGACAACGTTGTACCCGTAATTACGCCGTTAGTTCATATATTGTACGACAGGGGGCGCGCTGTAGAGTGTCACTGATGGAAAAGGACGCATTTCTAAAAAATCGATACGAATCCACCGATACCTTGCTCGAGAGGTATCTGAACGGTGTATTAAAAAAATTTTAAAGAAACATTTTGTACGAATCTATGAAAAAAAAAGCATTTATAAATTTTCTAAACGATAAAATTAGTGAGCTTGCAAGTCAGTTAAGCTGAAAAATAATATAAGATTAACAAAGTAAGTGATTTTGAGTCCCAGCCCTCTTTTGTGCCTATATTTTACTACACAGCTAAAAATCGCGTGTGAAAAAATCCAATCATACCACTTAAATTTAGAAACATTTTAAACAAGAAATTTTAGATGCGAATCGCACTAGAAACATACCTTAAAAATTATTTCTAAATGTAATTTTGTATCGCTTTTTACGTTTATAAAGAATCTGTGAAAAAGGCAATTAAAAAATTCATAAAAATCATATATTTAAAAATATAAGCTGATAGAACTGCCGTTTTTTTTTTTTTTTTTTTTTTTTGTTTTTTTTTTTGTTTTTTTTTTTAAAAATTCGATTTCATAAAGTATGCAGACTAAAAATTTTCAACACTGTTATTTTCGATACTGAAGACGCCTGGGATATAACTAGATAAAAAAATTCTATGCGAAACGCAAAATTTACCTTTTAAAACAAAATTCTTCGTAAATTAAATTATAGTACAAAAAATATCTCGGCATTTATATTTAAGTTACAAAATCAGGGCGTTTCGTTAAAAAAATCGCTCTTGGGTGGCGAAGCGACCGCGTTGCACGCAATTTTAAAACATTTCGCGTTCGAATGATGCGTTTTGAATGCTTAAAACGCGGCAGGGAATAAGCTCCGCCCACTCGCAAAGATATTTTTAATATTTACGCTAAAGATGCTTAAAATGTGATCTGAATACCGTTTCGGCGTCGCGAGGCGTGCGAAATGAAACGGTAAGAGTTTTTATTAATGTATTTCGCTGAGTTTTGAACGAGTGTTTTTCGAATGAGAGGCGGTCTTTGATCGAGATTGAAATTACGTCGCCAGTCACGTTTCTTTGGTGTGCACAGCGATTTTTCGTTAAAAAAATCGCTCTTGGGTGGCGAAGCGACCGCGTTGCCCGCAATTTTAAAACATTTCGCGTTCGAATGATGCGTTTTGAATGCTTAAAACGCGGCAGGGAATAAGCTCCGCCCACTCGCAAAGATATTTTTAATATTTACGCTAAAGATGCTTAAAATGTGATCTGAATACCGTTTCGGCGTCGCGAGGCGTGCGAAATGAAACGGTAAGAGTCTTTATTAATGTATTTCGCTGAGTTTTGAACGAGTGTTTTTCGAATGAGAGGCGGTCTTTGATCGAGATTGAAATTACGTCGCCAGTCACGTTTCTTTGGTGTGCACAGCGATTTTTCGTTAAAAAAATCGCTCTTGGGTGGCGAAGCGACCGCGTTGCACGCAATTTTAAAACATTTCGCGTTCGAATGATGAGTTTTGAATGCTTAAAACGCGGCAGGGAATAAGCTCCGCCCACTCGCAAAGATATTTTTAATATTTACGCTAAAGATGCTTAAAATGTGATCTGAATACCGTTTCGGCGTCGCGAGGCGTGCGAAATGAAACGGTAAGAGTCTTTATTAATGTATTTCGCTGAGTTTTGAACGAGTGTTTTTCGAATGAGAGGCGGTCTTTGATCGAGATTGAAATTACGTCGCCAGTCACGTTTCTTTGGTGTGCACAGCGATTTTTCGTTAAAAAAATCGCTCTTGGGTGGCGAAGCGACCGCGTTGCACGCAATTTTAAAACATTTCGCGTTCGAATGATGAGTTTTGAATGCGTAAAAAGCGGTAGAGAATAAGCTCCGCCCACTCGCAAAGATATTTTTAATATTTACGCTAAAGATGCTTAAAATGTGATCTGAATACCGTTTCGGCGTCGCGAGGCGTGCGAAATGAAACGGTAAGAGTGTTTATTAATGTATTTCGCTGAGTTTTGAACGAGTGTTTTCCGAATGAGAGGCGGTCTTTGATCGAGATTGAAATTACGTCGCCAGTCACGTTTGTTTGGTGTGCACAGCGATTTTTCGTTAATTTCGGAACTTTTACTAGCGTTGACAGGTACTGACAGATATTTTTAATATTTACAATAAAAAAAATTAAAATATTATTTAAAAACCATTAAAATGAGGTTTTTTTTAATAGAAAATTTTTTATTCCACTCATACCGCTTAAATTAAGAAATAATTGTAAATATATAATAAAAGCAGGATTTCTCTCAAATCAAGCCGTAATTTTAAAAGAAACTAATAATCACGCCCCCCAAAACCACTTATCAGTTACTTTTTTTTAATATTTATGATAAACATTGAAATGATGCTATGTAAATATAAAAACTAAGAATTTTTTTTTATTTTGTAAGAAGAAACACGAGTTTTCGTTTAGCCACGCCCATTTCAAATAAATAAGGTTCAGATTTAAACGTATTCTTAATATTTATGATAAAAATATTTAAACTGTTATTTAAATACTCCTTAAACTTACAAAATATAAAAATGAAAGAGATTTTATACCAATCTTTCAATTAGTAATAAAAAGAACCCTTCAAAAAATCGATTTTATATATCAGAAACAGGATTTCACTCCAACTATGTCGTAATTTTAAATGAAGTACCCAATATAAACTTTTGAAAATTTTATATAATATGGGAAAATATATGAATATATTTTTTAGAAGAAATGGTACTTTCCAAACATCTATAAAATATGATTTTTATTTTTGTAAATTTTTTAATTGTTTTTTCAAAGATTTTTTATAAACATAAAATTATATAAAAATTTCCAACTATGTACTTTTAATATCTATATATATTCAGTTAATTACAAGTAATTTTGTGCAGTAACTTTTGAAAAAATGAGGTTTTTTAAAATAGAAAACTTTTAATTCGACCCACACCACTAAAATTAAGAAGTGACTGTAGATATATATCAGAAGCGTGATTCGGACTTCAATCTCATCCCCGAGGGGATGAAGGGAAGCGCCTGCTACCTTGCGGTGTTAACGACAGCGCTTTTCCCGTTTTGGATGCCGGAAACCTTGCGGTGTTAACAGAAAGCATCCTTCGGCTGAACTCTGTTTCGCGAGACCACTTTGTGTCTCTCAGCGCTGCCGGTCGGACTTCCAGGTGATTCCAGACTTTGAAAAATTTTCAGGTAATTCCAGACTTTGAAAAATTTTGCCAAACTTTGAAATAATTTCAGACTTAGAAAAATTTTCAGGTAATTCCAGACTGAAAAATTTTGCCAAACTTTGAAATAATTTCAGACTTAGAAAAATTTTCAGGTAATTCCAGACTTTGAAAAATTTTGAGGTAATTCCAGACTTTGAAATAATTTCAGACTTAGAAAAATTTTCAGGTAATTCCAGACTTTGAAAAATTTTGAGGTAATTCCAGACTTTGAAAAATTTTGAGGTAATTCCAGACTTTGAAAAATTTTGCCAAACTTTGAAATAATTTCAGACTTTGAAAAATTTTGAGGTAATTCCAGACTTTGAAAAATTTTGCCAAACTTTGAAATAATTTCAGACTTTGAAAAATTTTGAGGTAATTCCAGACTTTGAAAAATTTTGAGGTAATTCCAGACTTTGAAAAATTTTGCCAAACTTTGAAATAATTTCAGACTTTGAAAAATTTTGAGGTAATTCCAGACTTTGAAAAATTTTGAGGTAATTCCAGACTTTGAAAAATTTTGCCAAACTTTGAAATAATTTCAGACTTTGAAAAATTTTGAGGTAATTCCAGACTTTGAAAAATTTTGAGGTAATTCCAGACTTTGAAAAATTTTGAGGTAATTCCAGACTTTGAAAAATTTTGCCAAACTTTGAAATAATTTCAGACTTTGAAAAATTTTGAGGTAATTCCAGACTTTGAAAAATTTTGCCAAACTTTGAAATAATTTCAGACTTTGAAAAATTTTGAGGTAATTCCAGACTTTGAAAAATTTTGAGGTAATTCCAGACTTTGAAAAATTTTGAGGTAATTCCAGACTTTGAAAAATTTTGCCAAACTTTGAAATAATTTCAGACTTTGAAAAATTTTGAGGTAATTCCAGACTTTGAAAAATTTTGAGGTAATTCCAGACTTTGAAAAATTTTGAGGTAATTCCAGACTTTGAAAAATTTTGCCAAACTTTGAAATAATTTCAGACTTTGAAAAATTTTGAGGTAATTCCAGACTTTGAAAAATTTTGCCAAACTTTGAAATAATTTCAGACTTTGAAAAATTTTGAGGTAATTCCAGACTTTGAAAAATTTTGCCAAACTTTGAAATAATTTCAGACTTTGAAAAATTTTGAGGTAATTCCAGACTTTGAAAAATTTTGAGGTAATTCCAGACTTTGAAAAATTTTGCCGAACTTTGAAATAATTCCAGACTTTGAAAAATTTTGCCGAACTTTGAAATAATTCCAGACTTTGAAAAATTTTGCCGAACTTTGAAATAATTCCAGACTTTGAAAAATTTTGCCGAACTTTGAAATAATTCCAGACTTTGAAAAATTTTGCCGAACTTTGAAATAATTTCAGACTTTGAAAAATTTTGCCGAACTTTGAAATAATTTCAGACTTTGAAAAATTTTGCCGAACTTTGAAATAATTTCAGACTTTGAAAAATTTTGCCGAACTTTGAAATAATTTCAGACTTTGAAAAATTTTGCCGAACTTTGAAATAATTCCAGACTTTGAAATAATTCTCGACTTTGAAAATATTTCGCTATAAACTGACTTCGGACTTTGAAACTTTTTCAGAAATCGAGACTTTGATGAAAATTAACATCGTTGTGGACTATGTATTTTTTTCGCGACACGAGACTTTGATAATATTTCGTGTTCATGCTCGACTATGTTAAAAACTTTGAAAAAATTCCTCATTTTTACATTTCTCAATACTTAACTGAATCCAAACTTTTTTTGAGATATTGGTATAAAGTGAATGCAACTGACTTAGGAGACCAGCTTGCGTTTGACAGGCCGATTAGGGACTCCTACCTTCCGTTCTTCGTTTATATGAAACTTTTTTTTTTTTTTTTGAGATGGTGTTATAAAGTGAGTGCAACTGACTTAGGAGACCAGCTTGCGTTTAACAGGCCGTGAAGGAATTCCTGCCTTCCGTTGTTCGTTTTAAAAATTCTTTTTTTTTTTTTTTTTTTTTTTTGAGATGGTGTTATAAAGTGAGTGAAACTGACTTAGGAGACCAGCTTGCGTTGAACAGGCCGAGGAGGAACTCCTGCCTTCCGTTGTTCGTTTAAAAAAAACTCCATTCCGGATCATGGAAAGGGGTAAGTATTTTTTTTGTCTTTAAATGTAACTTTTATTTCTCTTTTCTTAAAATGTACCTTTCATTTCTTTTTTTTCTTAAAATGTACCTTCCATTTCTAATTTCTTAAAATGTTTCTTAAAAACAATTAAAGTTATCAGTATTTAATTCTTTAAATATGCCTCTCTTTTTTAAATATATTTACAGAATTAAATTTCTGAAATGTGCATCATAAAATACTTTCTTTTCAATTTTATTATAAAATAAGTTATACACTATTTATATTAAAAAAAAAAAAAAAAAAAAAATTTTTTTTTTTTTTGTAAGAAATTTCTGAAATGTACATCATAAAATACTTTCTTTTCAATTTTATTATAAAATAAGTTATACACTATTTGTATTTAAAAAAAAAAAAAAATTTTTTTTTTTTTTTTTTTTGAAATAATTCTCGACTTTGAAAATATTTCACACGCGCTATAAACTGACTTTGGACTTTGAAACTTTTTCAGAAATCGAGACTTTGATGAAAATAAACATCGTTGTGGACTTTGAGTTTTTTTCGCGGCACGTGACTTTGATAATATTTCGTGTTCATACTCGACTATTTTAAAACTGAAAAAATTCCTCATTTTTACTTTTCTCAATACTTAACTAAATCCGAACTTTGAAAAAAAAAAAAAAATTTTTTTTTTTTTTTTTTGAGATGGAGGGGTTGTGTATAAAAGGGAGTGACTTTGGCTCGCCAGATCAGTCGGCATCTGGCAGCGCTGCAAGCCGGCTGCTCTTCCGTTTTTCTCGCTTCGCTCTCGAACTTCTGAGGTGTTGGAACGACGCCTCTCTCCGCGGACTTGTAAAATTTTTGGACACTGGAAACCCAACGGTGCTAACGAAGGTGTCTCGCGGAACTTGTAATCTTTTTCCGAATCTCTCGCTCTCGATCATCAGAGGTGTTGGAACGACGCCTCTCGCCGCGGACTTGTAAAATTTTTGGACACCGGAGACCTAACGGTGCTAACGAAGGTGTCTCGGGACTTGTGTTTTTTTCCGATACTCGCTCGAATCAGAGGTGTTGGAACGACGCCTCTCGTCGCGGACTTGTAACATTTTTTGGACATTGAACGTTGCTGGAGTTGGGGGGTCGCTGAACTTGTAATTTTTTTTTCTACGCTTTCGCATCAGAGGTGTTGGAACGACGCCTCTCGTCTCGGACTTGTATTATTTTTGGACCTTGAACGGTACTTACGAAGGGAGTCGCGGAACTTGTATTTTTTTTACGCTTTCGCATCAGAGGTGTTGGAACGACGCCTCTCGTCGCGGACTTGTAAAATTTTTGGAAACCTAACCGTTTTAACGTTGGTGTGTCGCGGGACTTGTAATTTTTATAGAATTCCATTTTCTTTCAATTTACTATTATGTTGTTCCGGTAAAATCATTTTCCTTTCAGACGGAAATTAAAAAAAATGTAGTTTTCGCGTAATTAGCTTTCCAAATACTCTCCGCTTCAAAGTCTCTTCGCTCCATTCCGGATCATGGAAAAGGTAAGTGTTTTTTCATAAAATGTATCTTTCATTTTCCAATTTCTTTTTTTTTAACTCAACTTTTTTATAAAAAAACTCAAATGTATTCGTTACATTTTTTGTTAAACTTACGCATGCACGCACTCAAAATCCATTTCCATCTTTTCGTAACCAGGCGCGAGAAGAAAAAGTCCGCTAAGATCCTGGTACTAGCGGTGAAAACATCGAGAATATTTTTTTTTGGTTAGAGCGCGGGTTTTTCTTCAACTGTCGCACATTTCATTCAAAAGAAATGGTTCCTAAAATTGCTGAGCAACCCGGTCTGTGAAGCCTCATGCGAGGGGGAGACGGGTCGGCAATCCATCTTTTTTCGAAACCAGGCGCGAGAAGATAAAAGTCCGCTAGGATCCTGGTACTAGCGGTGAAAACATCGAGAATTTTTTTTTGGTTAGAGCGCGGGTTTTTTTTTCTTCGGCCGTCGTACATTTCATTCAAAAGAAATGGTTCCTAAAATTGCTGAGCAACCCGGTCTGTGAAGCCTCGTGGGAGGGGGGAGACGGGTCAGCAATCCATCTTTTTTCGAAACCAGGTGCGAGAAGATAAAAGTCCGCTAGGGTCCTGGTACTAGCGATGAAAAAACATCGAGAATTTTTTTTTGATTAAAGCGCAGGTTTTCTTCACCTGTCGTACATTTCATTCAAAAGAAATGGTTCCTAAAATTGCTGAGCAACCCGGTCTGTGAAGCCTCGTGGGAGGGGGGAGACGGGTCGGCAATCCATCTTTTTTCGAAACCAGGGGCGAGAAGATAAAAGTCCGCTAGGGTCCTGGTACTAGCGGTGAAAACATCGAGAATATTTTTTTTTTGGTTAGAGCGCGGGTTTTTCTTCGGCCGTCGCACATTTCATTAAAAAGAAATGGTTCCTAAAATTGCCGAGCAACCCGGTCTGTGAAGCCTCATGAGAGGGGGGAGACGGGTCGGCAATTTCTTTAACGTTGCTCATTTTTGTATTCCACAGTACATCCCTACTTTGAGTTGGAAATAAAAAATCCACCGAAAAAAAATGTAACGAATAAATTTGAGTTTTGAGAAAAAAAATGACTTGAACGAGAAGAAATTGGAACACAAAAGGTACATTTTTTTTAAAAAAAAAGTCTGCTCTCGTAATTGAGAAAAAAATAAGAGGGAGGGGTAAGAAGAAAGGGGGCAATTCGGATCCGAGCCATTCTTTGTGTCGTCCCACAGTGCGCGGTCCGAGATGACATAGAGTGGCAAAGATCGTAGGCTGAGATGACGAGGGCTGCCCCCTTTTTTCCTTTTTTTTAACAGGATGCTTTTCGCATCAAAATTCTCTTTTTTTCGGCATTTTTTATTTCGCGTGGAGGGGGGAGGAGGGAAGGAAAGGAATGAATTATTGCAAGTAGGTACTTTGGGGTTTTTTTTCTCAACCTCCATTTTTCTCCACTTCCGTGGTCATTTTGGGGGAGGCAGTAACTGGTCCATGAGGGAAAGTTTCCGAATAATCTGGTTCCATTTTAGGTCGTTCTTGTCTCTCACGCGGATCCTGAGAGTAGCTTTACGTGTGGTTACCTTGCGGGCCCGGCCCGGAACCCTGGGGCGGGAATTTGTCGCGTCACGGGGCGCGGCCGATTTCCGCAGCAGATGCGGTGGCATGACTTTGTACTCACCGTAGATTCGGTTCCATGGATGGTCTGAGCCTCTCACAGATCGGTGGAAAATATGCCGTGTGGTCTTGCCGGGAGACAAGAGTCGACTTTCCTTTGAATTGAAAAAAAAATATCTATCAAAGGATGTCGATGGCCTGATTTGAAGAACCTTAGTGACTTCATCGCTTCCGAAGCATACGAAAGTCCTAGTACGATTTAGTTACTGGACAGCTTCTGTGAGGTATGGATGGAGTTGCTGCAGACATGGTAAAGCCTGCTTCAGGTGGGTGTAAATATCCATTGTGGATGGCCCATGCTGTAGAGTCGAGGTGGACGGTTCGGAGACGTACGGGTTTCTCGATGACGGATCGGCCTGTCTTTTTCAATCAGATAATGGAGGAATGAAAGTGGAGAGGAAAGAAAACCCCGAAAAAAAACAAAAAATTACTGAGTAGGGAGCGCGTGTGGGACGAGTCGAGGGGTCGCGCGCAGCAGGTGCCTCTCAAGGGAGGTTCGTAAGTCGTTTTGGCGACCTTTCGACATCGGACTGTGACGAGGGAAACGAAAGAGTTTTTTTATATCTACGCGCGCGCGCGCTTCTCTCTCGTCTGTCTATAACAGAGAGAGAGACAGAAAAAATAGGGGTAAAAAAAAAATCATCGTGATCTGGATATTTCATCCGGACTTACACGATTCATTTTTTAACGAGAGCAAACTTTCTGGTCCAATAAAGTATATTTCATAAAAAAAATATTGTGTCTTGTCTGATATTTTTGTGTCTTGTGTCATTTCTTTTTCTTATTCCCAAATATAGGGCGCACAGAAAAAAAAGAGTATTTTGGAAAGCCGTAGGTTATGAACATTGTACATTCAATTAAAAACGACTTTTGTTTTTCAGCTACTGTAACATCGACAACAAACCCCAACCCATAAAAAAAAGAGTCGACTCTCCCCCCCCTTCAAAACAGGTAGACGGCACCCTCCGTCAACCTGTTTTGAAGAAAGATTCGAAGGGTTTTTTTTTCAACCTTCGAACTAAATGCGAGTTTGTTTATCATTGATCCTTTTTTCGGTAAAAAAAAATGACCCCTTGCCACGGAGAGGGGAAGGGGTCTTTTTTTGCCAAAAATATATTTTACATAAAACAAAAGAATTGTGGAGTTGCGATAGATTACAATATCGCAGCGGGTGGTAAATGGTGGGACTAAAAAAAAATAATAATAATTTTGTTTCGGTAAAAAAGACCCTTTCATTTAAACGAAGGGGCATTTTTGGCATAAAACATCTTTTTCAAAAAAAAAAAAGAATTGTGGCGTTGCGATACGTTTGAATATCGCAGCGGGTGGTTATGGTGGGACACAATTCTAAAAAAAAAAATTTTTTTTTCCTTTTCCATTTTTCGACCAAAACCAACATCTTCCAAACAAATGTTGGAAAAATGACTTGAACGAGAAGAAATTGGAACGCAAAGGTAATTTTTTTTAAAAAAAAGTCTGCTCTTGTAATTGAGAAAATAAAAAACTTATCCGCGTGGAGGGGGGCGCGTAATGGAGAAAGGGAGCAATTCGGATCCGAGCCATTCTTTGTGTCGTCCCACAGCGCGCGGTTTCTATTCCGAGATGACGTAGAATGGTAAAGATCGTAGGCTGAGATGACGAGGGCTGCCCCCTTTTATCCACTTTTTTTTCCAGGATGCTTTTCGCATCAAAATTCTCTTTTTTTCCGCCATTTTTTATTTCGCGTGTGTGTGAGGGGGGGAGGGAAAGAGTTGTAAGGAATGTATTATTGCAAGTAGGCATTTTGGGGTTTTTTCCCTCATTCTCCATTTTTTTCTCCACCTCCGTTTTTTTTGAGAAGGGCAGAAAGTTTCCAGATGAAGTGGTTTCCGAATCCTGGTTTTTCGGTCAGGTCTTCTCGTCTCGTCGCAACGATCCTGAGAGTAGCTTTACGTGTGGTAGCCTTGCGGCGGCCCGGCCCGGAACCCTGGTGTGGGAATTTTGTCGCGTCACGGGGGCGCGGTGGATCCCTGCAGCAGATGCGATGGGCTGACTTGGATCCGCATCGTAGACTCGGTTCCATGGAAGGCCTGAGCCTCTCACAGATCGGTGGAAAATATGCCGTGTGGTCTTGTGGTGAGACGAGAGGCGACATTCCTTTGAATAATTATAAAAAAAAATAAATCTATCAAGCGACAAAGGAAGTCGGATGCCTGATTGAAAAACTAACAACTCCATTGACTCCGAAGCGAAACGAAAGTCCTTGGGCTTAGTAGTGGAGACGAAACGTCCAGGTGCACTGCTTCGTGAGTAAATGCTCGAGTTGACGCTAGAAACGGTAAAGCCTGACAGTCGGGCCTAAATCCATGTTACCCTAAGTTGTTTGACAGAATTGGGTGCCCCGTTTCTTTAGCAGAGTCACGTTGGACGGAGTCGGAAGCCGTTGGGACGGTGTCACTAACTGGACCGAGTCTGATTTCGGTCGGCAAGAGTCTGACTTTAATGACGGAATGCGGACTGCCTGGATCAAAAAGATAATGGAGGAATGAAGGTGGAGACGAAAGAAAACCCCGAAAAAAAAACAACAAAAAATTACTGAGCAGGGAGCGCGTGTGGGACGAGTCGAGGGGTCGCGCGCAGCAGGTGCCTCTCAAGGGAGGTTCGTAAGTCGTTTTGGCGACCTTTCGACATCGGACTGTGACGAGGGAAACGAAAGAGTTTTTTATATCTACGCGCGCGCGCGCGCTTCTCTCTCGTCTGTTTATAACAGAGAGAGAGACAGACAGAAAAAATAGGGGTAAAAAAAATCATCGTGATCTGGATATTTCATCCGGACTCACACGATTCATTTTTTAACGAGAGCAAACTTTTATTTTTTTATTTTTTTTTTCTGGTCCAATAAAGTATATTTCAAAAAAAAATATTGTGTCTTGTCTTATATTTTGTGTCTTGTGTCATTTCTTTTTCTTATTCCCAAATATAGGGCGCACAGAAAAAAAAGAGTCGACTCTTCCACACACCCATTTTTCCCTTCCCCCCCCCTCAAAACAGGTAGACGACACCCTCCGTCAACCTGTTTTGAAGAAAGGTTCGAAGGTTTTTTTCCGTGGTTTTTTTTCACCTTCGAACTAAATGCGAGTTTGTTTTTTGTTTATCATTGATCCTTTTTTCGGCAAAAAAAAGACCCCTTGCCACGGAGAGGGGGCATTTTTGGCACAAAAATATATTTTACATAAAAAAAAGAATTGTGGAGTTGCGATAGATTACAATATCGCAGCGGGTGGTAAATGGTGGGACACAATTCTAAAAAAAATAATAATAATTTTGTTTCGGTAAAAAGACCCTTTCATCAAAACGAAGGGGCATTTTTGGCACAAAAAAAAAAAAAAAAAAAAAAAAAGAATTGTGGCGTTGCGATACGTTTGAATATCGCAGCGGGTGGTTATGGTGGGACACAATTCTAAAAAAAAATTTTTTTTTCTTCCCTTTTTCCGACCGAAACCAACTCTTAGCACTCTACCAAAAATGTAACGCATATATTTGAGTTTTAAGAAAAAAAAAAAGAAGTGTTAAAAAATGACTTGAACGAAAAGAAATTGGAACACAAAGATACACTTTTTTAAAAATCTGCTAATATATATATATATATATATATATATATATATATATATATCAATCCGGTTTAATCAGTTTTTATTTCTGATAAAGAAATCCAAATTCTTGAAAAAAAAAAAAAAAAAAAAAAAAAAAATTTTTTTTTTTTTTTTTTTTTTTTTTTTTTAATATATAAGTTATTTTAACTTATTCTTGACTCTTGAATGACTGCATTATGATAAGACTGATTGTAAGAAGATTCGTAAATCATTATATTTTTTTGGTTTCAAAAGCATTATGTTGTCTAGTCGCTGGGTGTTTTTTTCAAACTCAGATTCTAAAGGGCCCGTTTTTTACCCAGAGAAACATGTGTATTTGATATATTCATTTGAGTATTCTAAAGATGGATCTCATACTATCCGTGGACTTGTAATTTTTAAAGAAATGTGTGACATATACGACTGTCAAGCGTGGTATCGATATGCAGTTTTTGATAAACATTATGATACAAGCAAATCGTTTTTAGACAAGTTCAAAGAGAATCGTTATTATGTGGAGTATGGATCCATACAGGCCTATTAAATCTAATTTACATAATATAACTCAAATTCCTGAATACTAAATAGGTTCCAAATTGTTATTTCAAAAAAAAAAAAAAAAAATTTTTTTTTTTTTTTTTTTTATGTTTGTGTGAAACAAAACCACCACCCACGTCCTTTTGGATTGGAAACGAGCGAGAGGCGGAGTCCCACTCTCTTATAAAACGTCCTTCTCTCTCCCAACCGGATTCAGTCTCACCATGATGATCCAGCTGCAATTCACCGCTCGACCCGCTTTATGGGGCTTCGTCGGGAGAAAAGGCATGCTCTTTTGGCTCGACACCTCCGTCGCCGAGTTTTTAAGAAGGCCCGAAGGCGTGGAGGGCCAAGCCCCGGTCCAGGAGGTGGCGGACGACGAGGCCCTGGAACAGTACCCGTTGAGCTGGCTGCGGCGTAGAGTCGTGTCGCATTATCACCTGATCTGCCTGCTCTCCGATCTTCCTTCCAAAAAACTCCTCGAGACGGTCGCGTCGGAATTTCGAGTCGCTGTTTCGCAAGAAAAAGGGGTGTATAAGCTCCGGCAGTCGACCGCAGCGGATGCGATTCCCTTTCGGACGTTCATCGACGACCTCGTCCGCCGTAGACCGACCGCGCCGGCCTGCTCGCCGGCCTCGCCCGCCCGTTGCCCCGCGAGCCCAGTCCACTCTGCCACGAGCCCAACCCGCTACACGCCGGCCTCGCCTGTCTACTCTCCCTGCAGTCCCTGCTACACGCCGGCCTCGCCTGTCTACTCTCCCTGCAGTCCCTGCTACACGCCG
The DNA here is from genome assembly GCA_964019185.1 of Maratus speculifer. Taxonomy (NCBI): domain Eukaryota; kingdom Metazoa; phylum Arthropoda; class Arachnida; order Araneae; family Salticidae; genus Maratus; species Maratus speculifer. Next base: position 110,513,430 of record OZ025291.1, read on the forward strand.
GCCTCGCCTGTCTACTCTCCCTGCAGTCCCTGCTACACGCCGGCATCGCCCCGCTACACGCCGGCCTCGCCTGTCTACTCTCCCTGCAGTCCCTGCTACACGCCGGCGTCGCCTTCCTACACGCCCCAGCCAAAGAGTCGAGGATCTTCCCCCTCCGTCGTCACTTGCAGCTCCAGCGATTCCAGCGACTCGGAGGACACTGCACCGAGCTTCCCTCCGGATTCCAGTATTACCATTATCCTGGACAAAATACCAGCGACGAAAGTCATTATCAAGTCGAAAGGACTGATACAAACCATTTACGCGTAAACTGGTCCATGTCTGTATGAAAAAAGATTCCTCGATAAAGGTTGTTCTGTTGTAAAAGGTGTGTTTCTTTCCCAGCAGAAAAAGGGGGTTGAAGGAAGTTGCCACAGCAACTTCCTTCAACCCCCTTTTTCTGCGAAAAAGGCTTTGCCAATCTTGGACATTTTGAAACGGATCCGGTCAAGAGAAACGATCCAATGTTAAAAAATATTAAGATTCATTGAAAGCGATGTGTTTTTTTTTTAGAATCAGGTTTCTCTCACACAAAACAAAATCAATCACACAAAACAATCAACAACAATCATCAACAAAACAATCGCACAAAAGGTACCCAAGACATACGGTTTAAAAAGACTGTTATTTTCTTTTAAAAGTTTCTGTAAATCTTTATCCTCACCCAAAATTTATAGTGTTTTACAAAAAAAAAAACAAATCTATGGCTTAGTTCATGGGTTGTCGTCACAAAAAGGGATGGAGTCAAAAAAGTGAATCAAAAGATACTATTTAAAATTCCATGAGGGCATGACTCAAAATAAACAGATAACGTGAAAAAAAAAAAAAAAAAATTTTTTTTTTTTTTTTTTTTAAATATATATCTGATTTTAAATTTTTAATCCGCAGTCACTTTTCGTTCTGAGATGGCGGAGACAACACTGGCTGCTGTCGATGAGCGTGCCCCAGTGCCCGATGCCGCTGGTCAGTGTTTGTCTCGAAGATTATGCTGCGTGTACTGCAGAAAGCGGAAAGGAGGGTCTGGAATTATACTGAGACGCTGCGGCCACGAATTCCATGCTGGATGCATCATATACAAAATTAAAGAAGATATGAAAACACCCGAGCCTACGCTGACGTGCTACGCCTGCTCCACTCCCCTCCATTGGCGCGAGTTGCGCGCTATATGTACGATACTATACCATCCGCACAGCTACGCGAGACCGAGAATGAGAAAAACTGATTTGATTTTAGAAAAAACTTTGATGAAGATCATTAGAAAACTGAAAAGAAACGATGAATCATAAAAAATTAGAGACTGATGTGATACAAACAAAAAAGTTTGTAATATTTACTTTGAAAATGTTTTAGAACATCGTTTCTTTGAAAAAATTCCATCTCGTATTCAAAAAAAAAAAAAAAAAAAAAAAAAAAAAAAAAAAAAAAAAAAAAAAAATTTTTTTTTTTTTTTTTTTTCTTGAGCCATTTGGAGTCAGTTTTTCGCTCGGCCATATGAAGTTATGCCACATAAAGTTTAAGCTTTATAAAGTTAACAGTTTGCATAATCGTCTCACACCTTTACAAACCATGACTAGTGTAGAAGTTTCCGATAGTGACAATTTGCAAAATTCTTTTTACCCTTTCTTGGGTAAAACATCAACCAATTACATATTAAGTGGTCCACGGAAACAGAGATTGAATAATGTGCTACGCTGTTTTGATTCTAATGCAATGACGATGGCCTATATTATAAACGAGTTATTTCAAAGACCTGCTGTTGAATGGCATATTTATGATGCCATACCCACGATCCCAATAGATTACTCGGAATTTGCTCAAAACGATACGTGTGTCTTGTGCAAAATCAGGTTTCGTCCTTTGGAGGCGGTTAAACTGTTACCCTGTCTTCATTGTTACCACGATGCGTGCCTAGCGAATTGGTGTAAAGAAAACGACGATTGTCCGTATCGGGAAAACGAAGACGACGACGAAAGGAGCCATTGTAAACAAAAGGTTCACCTTCCCAAGGATCCAGAGTTTCTGTGGCGTAACGAAATGATTCTTCAATTAATGGACGTTTTATTTCAAAAACATGAATTTTTTAGAGAGTTTATATTGAATCGTATCAATGAAAGTGTTTCGACGAGTGTGGATAAAAACCTGGATGAATGTGCCATTTGTTTTGAACAGTTTCAAAAGGAGCCCAAACAACTTCCTTGCACTCACAAGTTTCATGAACTTTGTATCCAAACATGGTTCGAGAGAAAAAACACGTGTCCTTTGTGCAGATTTAAAATGGAAAAATTGTTATAAAAATGTAAATCTATCACGCAGTCAATGTTTTACTTAAAGGAATTGTGTCCTTATAGCGATGTAAATAAATATGTATTTATAATTGTAAATAAATGAAACTTTTATGTTTTTAAAATATTTCGTGTTATTTTTTTCCCAAAGAGGGGTGTTCACGAAAGTTGTTTTGTCAACTACCTTGATATACAAATCTTCAGGTCAATGACCTGAAGATTTGTAATTTTACAAGCGCCAGAAAAATAAATTTTTTTCTTCTCCAAAAAATATATATTTAATTCTATAAATATATTTTATATTAATAGATCAGATCAAAAAAAAAAAAAAAAAAAAAAAAAAAAAAAAAAAAAAAAAGTTTTTTTTTTTTTTTTTTTTCACGCTAGTCTACTGGCTCTCAGAAATTTTTTTAGTGTAATTGTAAAAAAAAAAAAAAAAAAAAAAAAAAAAAAAAAAAAAAAAAAAAATTTTTTTTTTTTTTTTGACATAAATATTAGCCTGCGCATCAGACGTGTCTCATTCGACGCCTCCTCTTGTCACTCGTCGACATGGCCACGTTTCTTCAAGATTCCTTTCCTGATTCCGAGAACAATCTGACCTCGGTGAAAAATTTCACTCTCGAAAAACTTTCGAACGCGTCCTCGCCGGAGCTAGAAACGGAAGTTTCCCTTAAACTAGACCGGGATCTTTTACAACCCGATGCTGCTGCTGTTGCTGCTCCTCCTGCTGCTGCTGGTGGTGATGATGATGATGATGATGATGACGACGACCACGATGACGATCGAGGAGACGACTCCCCGAAACGTGAACCCGAGGCGTCCCGAGATCTCGCAGACCCTGCGACGCCGCCCGTCGCGTCCCTCGGCGGCCGAGAGGATCCGCAGCGGAAGCGGGCACTCGAGACGCCGAACGAGCGTTCGAAAACTTCTAAACCGAAACGAGAGTCTGAGAAACGTTTTGAAGCCCGAAAGTCGAGCCGCGAGTCTCGGGTGCTGCAAAAGTCAAAAAAACATTTTAAAAAAACTAAAGTCGAGCGGCGACAGTCTCGGGTGCAAAAGTCAAAGAAAAAGTTGAAAAAAAATAAAGGCGAGCATCGAGAGTCGAAGAAGAAAAAGTTAAAAAGATTTCGGCGACGGCGGTGCCCGGAGAAGTACCAATGGAGAATTGCCGTCTCCGACGAGCCCGGCGTCAACTACTCCGAAATCTGTCGCATTTACGATTTCGATCGGATCCCGTTTATCAAGGATCGCGTTCCGCGAACGTCGTGTTCGTATTACACGGACGGATCCAAGCGGCAAGAGCACGCCGGGTGCGCCTTCACCGCCGTGTCCGACGACCGACGGACCGTCGTCGCGGAAAAACAAATCCGCATTTCCGACGGTCTGTGCGTAGTCACGGCCGAACTCCAGGCGATCAAGGAGGCCGTGACGGACGCGCGCGAGAGGGGCGTCCGCGAACTGGACGTCTATACGGATTCCAGAGCGGCGATCGGATTCGTCGAGAGATCCTGTCTTCGACGACATCGAGTGGCCGATCAGATCAGAGATTTCGTCGCGAAAAATAAAATTAAAGTCTTTATGCACTGGATCAAATTTCACGCCGGTCACGTCCACGGCGATCGGGCAGACGCGTTGGCGAGAGCCGCCGCGACCAGGGACCAGGTGGACGTGACTGTGGAACCCTTTCCGTATCGAACAGAAACGCGTCGTCGTCGCGACCCGATATGGGTTCGACGCAAAAAGGCGAAAAAAGAACAAAACACGAAGAAAAGAAAGAAGAGCGAAAAAACACGCCGCCGCCACGACCGAGGATCGGTCGTGGACGCAAAGAGGCGAAAAATGAACAAAAAACGAAGAAAAGAAAGAAAAGCGAAAAAACCCGCCTCCACGACCGAGGATCGGTCGTGGACGCAAAGAGGCGAAAAAAAGAACAAAAAACAAAAGAAAAAAAATAAAAAAAAAATAAGAGCGAAAAAACACGCCGTCCCGACCGAGGATCGGGTAGAACAATGTAACTTAGTAACAATGTAAATAAGTATATATTTATAGTTGTAAATAAATATAACTTTTATGTTTGAAAATGTTTCGTGTAATTTTTTTTTGTACACTATAAAGTTTTGATTATTTTTTTTTGCATGCACTTTGCAAATTTTTCTGGCGTCTGTAAAATTAAAAATCTATATAGGTCATTGACCTTTGACCTTTGACCTTCATTTTTTATTTGGGAGCTACTTGAAAAAAATTTTCTGAGAGCTGGTTGAAACAAATTTAAAACGATTACGATTGTATAACGAATATTATATATATATATATATATATATATATATATATATATATATATATATATATATATATATAAAATTACTGACTACTTCTCCTTTAAGGTAATTACCCTTAAGGTAATCCCTTGATGTTAATCTTCCTCTTTTTTACCTCTTTATTCTGACATGTTAATTAAAGTAAATTTTGACTCATAAATCTTTTTTATCTTCAGTAAAAAATCTAAAACCCTAAGAAGATGAAATTATTTTTTTCATGCACTTTGCAATTTTTCTGACGTCTGTAAAATTAAAAATCTATATAGGTCAATGACCTTTGACCTTTTACCTTCATTTTTTAACAACAATTATGATTGTATAACGAATATTATTATTATTATTATTATTATTATATATATATATATATATATATATATATATTATAATGATTTTAAACATTTTGATTTTCCTATTCAATAATAAATTCTTCTAAAAGTAAAGAATTTCGCATAAAATAGCAAAATTTCAAAAGTGCGGACGCACGGGGGTCTTCACAAAAAAAAAAAAAAAAAAAATTTTTTTTTTTTTTTTTTTTGTACTATAATGTAACACAAATTCCTGAATATTATATAAGTTTCAAATTGTTATTTCATTAAAAAAAAAAAAAAAACAAAAAAAAATTTTTTTTTTTTTTTTTTTTTTTAAATATAAATGGGACTTCTTGATAAATTTAAAAATGACTTTTCGCCGGGAGATTCGCAGAGTCAAGATCTACTAACGTGTCTGTTCCACTTTCAGAAAATCGAGTGGCTAATCCCTCTTTTTTTTATTTCGAGTCAATCTCTCGTTGCCACCATGTCGTTCGTGGTCGTCTACAATATTCCCGGAAAGTCTTCGATCCCTCATCATTATCTTACCGGGATTGTCGGTTCAGATTGTTTCGTCTATTGGCTGTGTAAGGACGTCGCCGCCGTTTTGGGGTACAGCAGATCCTACGCGAGAAGACTGAGCGATAAAAAAGTACGCGATGTTACGGGGCCTTTGGATAACGTAGGTCCCGATTTCTTACGGAAACGGATAATTTCTCATTTCGATTTGAGTTTTTTGCTCAAAAAAGCGAGAAGGAGTACGGTGCGAGACTTTGAACGGAAAATAAACAGCCCAGGTACCCGAGTGGCAGTGAATCCCGGAGGAGACGTTACAAATTTAAAAGATCCTACTTATGTAGTGATAACCGAGACGAAAGAAAACCACAGCTCATTTTTCCTCTGGTTAGAGACGTTTAAAGTGACGGTGTTTGAAAATCTATACAGCATGCCAGTTTTAGACGATTCATTCGTATCGTCGTTCATAGAGTACGCCGAACCACCTGAAACGATCCCCGAGAATTTTCCGCCGGCGATTTTTTATAAATGTAACGGACGCACAATCAAATATTTACCCGAACCGTAATTTTTTTTTTCTCTCGATATCCTCTACTAATGACAGTTTTGAAGAGTCCAGCGCTGACTTAATTAATTGTGAGATATTTTTTTTTTATAAGCTTGGAAAGAAAAAAAATAAAACACACGAAAAACTTTTAAAATATTAAATAATATATTTATTTATATATCTATAAATGTTACATTCAAGTGTACATTGTTGCGAGGACACAATTGCTTTAGATTACAAAAAAAAGTTGTGAGGTTACATTTGCGAGTTTTTTTTTCGCCTCGTCACAAGTTTTTTTTTATGGTAGATTGCCCCCCCCCCCGCGTCGTCTGGAATCACCTCTTTGTCTCGACAGTTTGTCCAGAATAATTATAATAACGATATTTTTGAGAATTATAATTATTGTAACGATAATTTCGGGGATTGTAACGTCTCCATCTGCGAGTTGTTTCGCCTCGTCCGTGTCCGAGTCTCCGATGGTAGCCCCGCCATCTGGAATCGGGGTCTCTCGGTCTTCTCTGCCCGTTCCGGACGAACGCCGCCTCGTCGGAGATTTCTTCGGGAGGTGGCGAAAGGGAACCGTACGCGTCGACGAATTCTTTCCGCTCTTCCTCGCTCACGTCGACCACGAGTAGGTCTCGGGACGAGGATTCCTCGCTGGGAGTGTCGGGTTCGGATCGATCCTCGTCGACCGTAGCGGCAGAGGCGGCGTCGGACTCGAATTCGGGATCTTTCGGAGACGTAGAAAGTCGTCGTCTGCATAAAACTTTGTCCCGAAAATCGCATAAGATTGCCGGCCATACGAAAGGTTTCAGTAGACGCTGATGGGTCCATTTTTGGTAACACGGTCTTTCGAAAAGCGAAAAATCCATCTCGGTCGAGTGCCGCGGAAAAATGGAAAGATTTGAACTGACTCCTACTTGTAATCACCTGAAAAAAAAAAAAAAAAAAAAAAAAAAAAATTTTTTTTTTTTTTTTTTTTCAACGAGGCGAGACGTGCTTTGGATGCTCTCTCCAAATGTACGTGTTTTAATGGTTTATAATACTAAGTTATGCTTATGTTTTACTTTTTCTAATTGATGTACGTATATGCACACGCACACACATATAAATATATGAAATACAAATATAAATATATAGTCAATTTTACCATTTAATTGATACATTACGTGACGTAGGCGTTGAAAAATGTCATCGATGAAACATAATCCATAACAATAAAAGATGCACGATGTGTATCTTTTATTATTATGGATTATTGTAATGTTTATGTTTTGTTATGATTATATATATTAAAAAAAAAAAAAAAAAATTTTTTTTTTTTTTTTTTTTGAAAACTCTTACTGGTTAAAATATTATTTAAGAGTTTACCTGCCGCCTTCAAGTGAAATTCTTTTTTATCTTTTAGAGCTTGCCACCGAGAAAAACTTGGAACTTTTTTATCATGCGTCTTTCGGAAGTTTGTCTCGTGATTGATTTTGATGGATTCTGCATCGACAAAAAATTTTACTGCAGAGAGATGGGATATGCCTCCTTAACAGACGGACGCAGCGGATCGTACAAATTCAAATTGAATCATCTGGTAAATCGAGTGACCCCTCAAGAGTGGAAGACTATAAATTATTGTACAAATAACGTGCACGGCATGTCTTTTCAATCCTTGCCTAACGAGACAGATATTTTTGACATCAAATTTTTTAATTCAATTCTAAAAGTGGAATACGAAAATCACAAAACAGAACAAAAATATATTGTGGCGTTCAAAGGAGGGCATATTGAAAAAGATGTGTTGATAAAATTGGGCATTCCGTACGTCGACTTAGAAGATTTCGAATGTCCAAAATTTGACGAAATTTCCCATCCAATAAAATATATTGTGGTAAATGGTTGCGGAATCCATCAAAAACTGCAAGATAATAAAAAGATGGCCCACTGCTCAAGAACTGAATGCGTCGTTTTTGCCGACTGGGTGAGAGAACGGCTTTAATCCCTTGGGTACGAGCGACACGCATACGTGCCACAAAATGGTTTAAGAATCCCTGATGATATACTCTCAAAAAAAAAAAAAAATTTTTTTTTTTTTTTTTTTTTGAATTGTATATATAGAAGCTCTTGATCAACTCAGTCACTTTTCTCTTGGAGATTGACATCTGCATCGCATCTTCCTTTGCCTATGAGATTTTTATGGAGATTTCAACTTTTAACACGATAGAAATTCCTCAAAATGCTTTACCTGATCTTAAATGTAGGTTGTGTAAAAAATCTATAAAGCTTACTTATTTGTTTATGATGAAATGTGGGCATTTTTATCATCATACTTGTGTTTATAAAATTGGACGTGCAACGATATGCAAGACGTGTAGGGACATTTCACATATGGACGAAATGAGACTTGCAGAAACCGAGCACTGGATCGAAAACAGAATTCGAGAAGACCAAATGTAAAAAAAATATATATGTATACAAAAAGTTTAACTGTCAAAGCATAATAACCATGTCGTATAATTTTCAAATTGCGTGTCGTTCTCCAAGCTTTACTCCAACGCGTGTTGCTGTTCCTCATACAACGAATTACGGGAAAAGACTAGTGGAAGTATGCGAGAAAGCTTTTCCTATGGATATGATATGTAATATCTGTAGCACCATCATACATCCAACGGAGATGTTTTTATTTGCATGTGGACATTATTATCATGGATACTGCGCAAAGATGATTGTAAAACACACCATTCAGCACATTGAATGTAAAAGATGCACCAAAAATTGCAGCAATGAAGACTTTACAAGACTGCAAAGTTTACCAACAAAAAAACCAGAAGGTCACGATATATATTTTGTAGTTGTAAATAATGCACCCATAGCTCCAAACACCCATGACACATGAAAAAAAAAAAAAAAAAATTTTTTTTTTTTTTTTTTTTTTCGCGGAATATGATTGTATAAATAGGAGCCATCGATCAGCAAATTCCCATTCCCTCTTCGCCATGGAAGAAGCGTCCAATGCTCCTGTTGCTCCCGCTCCCGCTGCTGCTGCTCTTGAGACGCCAGCTCGAAAAAAAATACGCCTTGCCGTCTGCGAACCCATTCTTCGCCTGGCCGAAAGACTTGCGGCCGAGAAGAGACTTCGCCGCGACCACCTGCCGCCGCCGCCGCCGACTACGACACCTCCTCCTCCCGGAAAGACCGCGGGACGCCCGAAATCTACCTATCGACACGACAAGATAACTGCCGTGATGGCCGTTCGCGACAACGCTTTCGCCTTAGACAACGGAGTCCACTGCGTCTTCGTTCGAGAAGCTTCGACGTCCGCCTTCCTGGCCAGAGAGTTGGACGAAATGCGAGTGGGAACGCTGCACTGTTTCGACAAACACACCTACGGCGCCGTCCAGAAGAGCCTGGCGAAATTTCCGTCGCCTCGCCTCCGCGTGTATCGGCTGAAACCCTTTCCCGTGAAACCCTGCTTGTACTGCAAAAGAAGATCGTGTCCCCTGTGGAGAGCGAACGCGGGAATTTCGCGTCTGCACGGCATCCCTTTCGATCCGATGGAGCACGGGTCCGCGACGACGACGGGACTCGAAGGGGAGGAGGAAGAGGAGGAGGAGGAGGAGAAGAAAAAGAAGAAGAAGACGCGCGTTTACCGACACCAAAAGATTGCGGCAGTTCTAGCCATAGGAGGTAACGGATTCACTCTCACCAACGGCGTCACGAGCACTTCTTTCGAAAAATCTTTCAACAACTCGATTCTTTTCCGGGAAATTTCGGAAATGAATGTCAGAGTTCTCAACTGCATGGACGAACAGAGTTTTAAAATAAGCTGCGACCTTCGAAAATCGTACGCCAGAGAGTTGAAGAAACTCCAAGTCGTCTTGTTGGACGCCGTCGAAGTGAAAGACTGCCAGTCGTGCAAATCGAAAAACTGCCACAAATGGAAGGCTTCGGTGGGCATCGCCTCTAGGTACAAGTTGAGGCATGATCCCATCAAACATTGAATTTCGAATCCTTGTTTACAAAGTGACCGTTGCAAAAAAAAAAAAAAAAAAAAAAAATTAAATATTCTATCAAACATTAAATTTCGAATTCTTATTTTACAAAGTGACCGTTGAAAAAGAAAATGTATCGTCCAACAGAAATTTCCCAAACTTGATATCTTGAAAAAAAAAAAAAAAAAAAAAATTTTTTTTTTTTTTTTTTTTTAAATATAAAAGGGAGTGACATTGTTTCGCCAGATCAGTCGGTGTGTAGTAGCACTCTAAACGAGGATGGCGACGGCACTTCCACAGTTATTAGACTTGCCCGTGGACATTTTATTCCTGATTTTGAGAGACTACGTTCCACTGAAAGATAAATTGCACACGCTTTATAAAATGCCTGAATTTCGATCGTTTCTAGAACATCGTGCATCTTATCTGAATTCTCCTGGTCCATTTTCGATGGACTAAATTGAACTTTTGCGCTTATACAGACCCGGCTATTATGTTCATCGGATTGTTTTGGGTTGGTGGACCTATCTGCGATTCGATGACGCCACGTTACAATTCACAGAGTATCGCTTTGACCTCAACCACTGTTTCTTCCGACCCAACAGCCGTGTTGAGTTTTCTCGTCAATCCATTTCGACCATGAAAAAAGAAAGAGAATTTTTGCTTCGTTTCCAATCTTTCGAAGAGAAAGAGTCAAAATATTTGCTCTATTATCTGGAAGTGTATGGATACATTACGGTACTCTATACACCTCCTTTGTGTAAAATAGCCTTTCACGTTTGTCCTTTGAACGGGTATCGCGAAATTTCGATCGACAAACCCATCCGTGTGAAACATTTTTTTGTAGACCGCTTTTGGGAAGTGACGTTGACTCGAGAGAAAAAAATAACCATTAAATGTGTGGACCATGTCGAGTGCCGTTGCAAAAAATTATTTTATGAACTGGACCCTATAACCTTTGAATTTTCAAAAGATTTCACGTATCTGACGACGGATAGAGGGGGGATAATTACTGTGCAAACATGTTCCAATTACAGACTGGCGGACGAAAACCACGTTGAAGGATTTACTGTATACCACAATTATGAAGAAAAGAAAGGAAGATTAATCGTAGAAGAAGACAAACACGACCCACAGTTGAAAAAACTTCTAATGGATAAAGACACAATCTGTAAGTTTGAAAACTTTATGTAAATATTTTGAGTCTTGACACAGTTAACAGTTACTGGGGATACCGACAAAAAAAAAAAAAAAAAAAAAAAAAAAAAAAGTTTTGGATAGTATATATATTGAACGCGAGGCTCCGAGCGTCAGCATTTCAAACCTTTCTGGAAGCCCAGCTCGATGGAATCGTGTATATTTTGTGCTCAAAGTGTCAAGCGACGATCGAGATTGAAAAATTGTAGGCATAAAGCGCACGGAAAATGTTTGAAAAAATATTTGGAAACTAATGATGACATGCGGTGTCCTAAATGTGGCGAAAATTTGAAATCGGCTGATTTGTGGTACGTTCTGTATCATTACGAAACAAGTTTCACCCCTGAACGTTATCGTGAATTACATAGACGCATGCGAGTCATGTCCTTCAGAGATGCAAGCGAGTTGAGCGGCGCCGAATTATCAGATTGATCAAAGGGGGGGGAAAAAAAAAGATGACGACATCGACCAAAGTAACCACCACCCCACTCGTTCTTTTGCTTTAGTCGAGAGGCGGGGTGAAACAACAAGACTCCGACCGTTTCAATTTGCATCTAAAAAAACTCGTTCTTTCATTCGTGGCTAAACTTCCAAGGACAGTACGTGACTGGCATCTTTTTTTTTTGAAGCTGGGAACTCTGAACCGAGTCGTATATAAACGATCGAAAAAATTCTTTCCATTCTCATTGCTGTTGCTACCGTCGCTACTACTACTCCTCCTACTCCTCCCGAGAGAGACAGAGAACATGGCATTCTTTAGAATCCAAATCAAACTCAATGAAAGGACCGAAACCGTCATGGGCGTGTTGGGAGACCACGACGGACAAGTATATTATTCCGTGGACGACGTGGCCCGGTTCGTTCCCGCGTCCATGCGGCGCACCACTTGGCTGCCGAGTCAACGTCTGGAAGAAATTGTGATCGATCCACCGTTTCCCAAAACCATGATGATGATGGGACATCGAGACGTCCTGGATGCGCTCCGGTTTCTCCCGTGGTCGCATTCCAAGCGGTTCGTGCGAACGCTCGAATACGGCTGGGTGACAGACCTGCCGTACGATTACAACTTGAAACTTTTCATCATCAAGCAATGCGAAACGGGAGATGGGATACAATATCATCAGTGGATTGAGGATTTTAAAAAAAACTATGGACCTGTGCTGCTGCGACAAAACTGACAAAACATCCCAATCTTTCTCAAACCGAAAAAATCGGTGTTGAAAGAGTAAAAAAAATGGGGGGTCGAAGAAAAAGTCTGGATTCCAGACTTTTTCTTCGACCCCCCATTTTTTTTACGACAGACGACATACCAATATTGGTTAAATGTTATGTTAAAAAAAATTGTTTTTGTAAACTGTTTAGAAACAAAAAAAAATAAAAAAAAAGTTGAATTACAAATCTCATGTTTTTATTTCACACACGCATACACAAACTTACACTGTGTACAAGTGGTTAAAAAAAAATGAATTATATTTTTTTTTACATCGAAATTTTTTTAACATAGAAAAAATCATCTTTTATTTTTGCAATGTTTTATTAAAAGAGTCCGCAAGTACTTTGACGGAGATGAACTATTTAAAAAAAAAAAAAAAAAAAAAAAATGATTGAGCGATAAGTAAAAAAAATTGTATATACGCATGCTAATGTTTTTTTTTACAAATAATAAAGTATGACATCGCCTCCCAATATTGGAAACCAATAAGTTGCAAAAAAATGGGCCAAAGATTTGGGGGATTTTTTTTCACCCCCAAAATCTTTGGCCCATTTTTTTGCAACTTTTTTTTTTCATAATTATGTAAAAAAAAGTTAGTTCTCATCATCGATTGTTCTGTTTTCCGCCTCTTCTTGAGCGCATTTTTCTTTAAAGTTTTGTATCCAAGTGTCGAACGGTATACCTTCTTTCTCGTCAAAAGTTTGTTGGAGCACAGGAGGACTGTTCCCGTCGTTCTGGATTTCTTTCACGTACCCGAATCTCAGGGCATAATACACCGATCCTTCTCGCTCCGATTTCAACGAATCGAGCAGGGCCGAATGTTCGATCACCCAAGTGTCCGATCTCAATTTGCACGCGTTCGTGACGTCTTTCATCTGGCAGGTGGCCATCGAGACTCGCCATCCGTAACTCTGTCCTATGGCCAGGGCGATATCCGAAGTGCAAAAGTACACTTTGCCGTCGTTTCCCACTACTCCTAAAATGTCGAAAAAGTACCAACGTTTCGAAATATGGAGTCGAAACAACATGTTGACTACCAAACGAAAAAACAAAAAGAACAGAACCGTGAAGTATAAAGTATTACTCTTACGAATGAGTGTGCGTGCGCGGAGAGAGAGAGGGAAGCTCCACCTCCTGTTTTTTTTTTCTTGTCGCACCACGTGGGGGAGGGAGGGGGGGAGATAGGGAGATTAACTTTTGTATCTCTATTTTTTTTAAAGTCTCGAAAACCAATATTGGTAAGCAAATTGATACAAAAAAAATGGGCTGAAAGGGAAAAATATCCCTTTCAGCCCATTTTTTTGTACTTCAACACTGAATATTCAGCATAAGAAGTTTTTTTTTTTTTTTTTTTTTCAGTCCTTGGGTAAAAATTCTTGAGCAGAGCTTCCGTGCAGTACAATCAATTTTTTAGGTGGAAAACCGGAAAGCCAAATCATGACGCCTTCTTCCGAAGTGTTGTCGTTTACGAGACGAAATCTTTTTTTCGGAGGCAATGCATTTAAAGGTTCGGGACGTTTGGTTGGTGGTGGTGGTGGTGGTGATGGTGGTGCAGCAGCAGCAGCATCATCGTCGTCCTCCTCTTCCTCCCCTTCTGTGAAATTGTAAGGCGGATCGGCCGGAGTGTAGGGTTCGAAAGCCGAATTTGCACTGACTTTCAAATGAACGCAAGTCGACAAGTTGGAAAACTGACTGCCGCCGCCGCCGCGAGGATCGGGTACCGGACTGGGCGGTGGTGGGTACGGAGGAGACGTGGGTGTATATTCGCTCGATCGGCTCTCTGTAGCGAAAGTATCCATGGAAACGGGTTCGATAACCACAGCGGCAGATTTAGCGTGTGCAATCACCGAATCTGGATTCGCAGCAGTAACGGGATTGGGACTCGCAACGGGAGAAATCCTTATAGGGGGCGATACGTGGTAGGTAGGGGTTTCTTTCGAATAACCGGGTTCCTCCTCGTCTTTGTCGTCTTCCTCATTGAGATGTCGAGCGACTTCGGCGGCGGCTTCTTCGGAGGCGGCACCTTCTTCCTCGGCATTCAGAGCCCTTCTGTAGGCGTCGATCCATTGGTAAAATTCGACTGCATCCCAATCGCTTCGAGAGCAGTGTTGGGCGATTGGAAACTGAAAAGTTTTTTTCACCCGAACGTAAAACTCTTTGCCGCTCAGTTTTTTGAAGGCGACTTGCGCTCGTTTCGATTTGCAACGTTCGAACACGTAGAGCGCGTGGTTGTGGGTGAAGAGCTGCAATTTCAAAAGAGATTTTTCCAAACCCCGAGTCCAGTACTCGCTGGTGACGTCTTTCACTTTGGTGGTCGAATGATTGCGAGCAAAGTGATAGGGAGATCGATAATTCAAGTATCTGGCCACAGAAACGGCTCCCCAGTACAAGTTTCCCTTATTGCCGATCACGCCCCACAATTTACCACTCGTTTTGTCGAAACTCACTTGAAACAGCATCTTTTATTGGAAAGGAGGGCTCTCGAGTAGTTCGCACGCGAATGAAGAAAAAACCCCGACGAGCGAGTTGTTTTATAGTCTATGATTTCTCTCTCTCGGTAAACGAGGGGTGGTGGTGGTGGATACACACGCACGCGGGTGAGTAGAAAAAAAAAATAATGAGAGAATCAAAGTCGAAAAACAGCGCGCACATGTTACTAAAGAAAAGAAAAATTCCGCATCAGTGGCGATTGGAGAAGTAGGAGGGGGGGAAGAAGAAGAAAACCCGTTTGCTAGGCAAAGAGGAAGAGGTGTGTTTCTCGCTCGCATACTCAAAAGATGAATAAATTATTCACATCATCTCTAAAGAAAGTAAAAAAAGGGGAGGGGGGAAGAACAAAATGAAAGAACTATTATGTATTTTTTTTTCAATGTTAGGTATCAATCGATTACTATTTTTTTTTTAAAGTCGCGATTCCAACATGAGCCTGATTGCAATTTTTTTTTGTAAATAAAAAAAAACAATAGGTTAAAAGTAAAAAAAAACAAAGAATTGCATTTATGTATAGAGTTTTGAATCATATAGATCTTTTTATTTTACACTTATTTTTTTTTTATGGAAAAAAAGTTTCCAACGTTGGTCACGAGTCTTTTGCAAAAAAATGGGCTAAAAGAGCCGTGCTTTTTTTTTGTTTGTTATGCAAGCACGACTCTTTTAGCCCACTCTTTTGCCTCTTCAAACAGAGTTATTTTTAATTATTAGGAGAAAAAAAAGATGCCAACGTTGGTCATGAGTTGTTTGCAAAAAAATGGGCTAAAAGAGTCGTGCTTTGTTGTTTACACGCACGACTCTTTTAGCCCATTTTTTTACCTCCTCAGGAGAAGTTTTTTTTTTTTTTTTTTTTTTTTTTTTTTTTTTTTTTCAGTTTATATATGTACTTTTATGAATCGGGGTATTATTTCATTACTTTCAAGACAGTAAAATTTTTTGGTGATACCTTTCCACGTTAGCAATAATATTGTGGGATATCCTTCTGTATTATATCTCAATATTTTAGCATAATCCATGGGAGCAGTCTTTGCGACCGGAGTCGTCGACATGACACTGTTTTGCGGCTGCGGCTGTTGTTGCTGCTGCTGCGATTGTGGCTCTGGTTGTTGTTGTTGTTGTTGTTGTTGTTGTCGTTGTTGCGGTTCGACTACTGCTACTTGTAACGACTGAGGTTGTTGCTGCTGCAAGAGGATTTCTTCTTCCGTCGTGCGATCGACGTGCGTCTTGTACAACTTGTCGACCGCTTTTTTTTTGAAAAAAGTAAACCACACGAAAAACAGGTCGAGCGTCAACATGTCCGTGATGGTCATTTCGTTCACGATCATCAGTTGGGTGAGATTCTGGAAATCCGCGGGATCGTGCTCGGCCAGCACTCGGACGTACGTTTCCGGCGAATCCAGTTTTCGAGCAAATTCCTGGACCGCTTCGACGGGACTCGCCAGCAAGAGTTTGGTCGCGGATTCGTGACTCGTGACGTGTTTTCTCGACGCGTTTTGTGACAGGAAAGATGGCAACAACGCGTCCTTCAGAGTCGCGGCCACGTGTCTTACGCGCACGCTGCTGCTGTAGTCGCGATGAAAAATTCCCAGGATGCGGTTGAGGTCGGACGTAAACCAGTAGAGGGACTCGTCGAATCCCACGAACCCGGTCAAGACGTAATGTTGGTAAGGATTCGGTTTGTACTGGATGCAGAAAGCCATGATGGTTTGTCGTCGTTGTGTGCGCGCGTTTGGCGAGAGAGAGCGAGAGAGAGAGAGAGAGTAAAACACGCGCCCAGTTATACTTGTCCACATATACGAAACGAGTTTATATTTTTGTGTTTGTGTGTGCGAAGAGGCGGGACTATGATGAGCGAGCGCAGCGAACCGGAGGACGACGGGAGAGGGAGGGAGTAAACAAAAAAAAGAGCGAATGCGAGAAGAAACCACTTTGAGAAGAAGAAGGGGGGTAAAAAAAGTTAAGGGTGGGAAATATCCGTAAGTGTGTGTCTCTGCCACCGCGCCGCCGCATCCTCCCCTCAACGAGTAACGAAAAAAAAAATAATAATAACAGGATGGATGGATGGATGGATGGTGGTGATGATGGAAAAAGAGATGCGCGATAACTGGTCTTTTTTTTTCTTTATTGGGAGAAATGATGGCTCAGTGTATAGGTTGAGAAAATGATTTTTTTTTTTTTTTTTTTTTTATTTTTCAGAAAAAAAACCCGATATTGTTTCGAATATTTCTGTTCAGGAAGAGTTAAAAAAAAGAAAATGGGTCGAAGGAAAATTTCCTTCGACCCATATTTTTTTTGTGTTTGAGATGTTACCAACGTTGGAGGAGGAGGGGGGGGGAGGGGAGAGAGAATATACCAAAATATTACTTTAACAATTTATTCTCTATAACTTTGAATATATATTTTTTTTCGCAAAACGTGAAAATGTAAAATTCTGAGGTGGGTCCGGCGCTCAACTTATTTTGCTGTCGACTGTACTCTAGGAGAGCGGAGAGAAAAGTTTTCCAGAGCAGAGAGAACAGAGCGGCTGTCAGTGAGTAGGACGTAGCGACCATTCTCTTTCACATAGGAGGTTAGAGCGATGAAAATGGCGAAGGCCTCGGCCGTGAAGATAGAGTTGAGATGATGTACAAGCATGGCGATACTGGATCCGGAGGAAGAATTGTGAACAGCAACGGCTGTTTTGGCGGTGTCCTTGGAGGCATCAGAGGAGAGCAATACAGTGTTTGACATCGAGGCGCTCCACGACTTCCAAGCTTGGTAGATGGCCTCCGAAGGGAGAGAAGTATTTTGGAAGGGAAGACCGTCCAAAAGGATATGGCATTCAGAGTGAAGAAAAGGCTGAGATGGCCACGAGAACTTGAGTATATCATTAGGATCAAGGTTGTAAGTGCTTAAAAACTCAACAGCAGCAGCCGAAAGATGTCCAGAAGCAATGGAAAGGTCAGACGAGAAAGGGGGGTGTGGGAGAGAAAGTTGGCGAGCTAGGAACCTATTGGCAATGCAGCGGATACGGCTGACCATACTGGAGGCATTCGCCTCGCGGCGAAGGAGTGGAAGAGCAGTATATCTCGGAAGGCCGGTGGCAACACGTAGAGCGGCGTTGTAGGTGACCTCAAGAGCGTTCAAAGTTGAGGGGCAGACTTTGAGAAAAAGGGGGCAGGCATATTCGAGAAGACTCCGAATAAGAGAGTCAACGATGCGCAACATGTGTACCGTATGAATGCCGTGAGAGTGCGAGGCGACGGCTTTCAAGTAGTTGAGCCTCTTGAAGGCCTTGGCACGAAGGTAAGAGAAATGGTAATTGAACAGGAGGGACTTGCCGAACCAGACCCCTAGAACTCTAACAACGGGACTCCACTCAAGTTCAAGACCCCTGATATTAGCTTTTGATTCAAGTGGCCGACGGCGAGAGAAATCAATGGCGGTGCACTTCTCAGGCGAAATAGAGAGGTGGTGAGCAGAACACCACTGAACGAGCCGGTCAATGCAGTTCTGGAGTTTGGCCAAAGTGCGTAGAGGGTCTTCCCCCAAGGCATACATGAAAATATCGTCTGCATAGATCAGGAGATGGACTCCACACTCCAGGATCTCGAAGATGTCAAAGAGGAAAATCATAAAAAGAAACGGGAAAAGGACACTACCTTGCGGTACCCCTCTCCTACAAGGACCACGGTTGGAAAACTGAGACTTCCATCGAACGTGGATAGAGCGCTCCGTCAGAAAATGTGCAATCCAGCGGCCAACTTTGCCCCGGATACCAAGTTGAGCTAGTTTATAGATTAGGCCATCGATCCAGACTGAATCGTAAGCCGAGCTGATGTCAAGACATACTGCAAGCGCAGTCAGACGGGAGTTGCGAGCTCTTGATATATCATCAAAGAATTTACACAAAGCGGCCGTAGAGTCCTTGAAAGGCATAAATCCGTAGTGCGAAGCCTGAAAAATCTCGTTGTTCTCAGCCCAAAAGATAAGGCGGTGGAGAAGAAGACGTTCAAAGACCTTCGAGCACACGGCAGTCAGCGCAATGGGACGATAAGAAGAGACCAGGCGAGAGGGTTTGCCTGGCTTGCAGATTGGGACGATGGTGGCTTCCTTCCACTCAGAAGGCACGGTACCCGAGTCCAAAAGCTCGTTGTAAAGGGTGAGAAGTTTCTCCAGATTTGGGTCGGAGAGGCCTCGGAGTAATTTAACGGATATTCCATCACGCCCAGGAGTTGTAGGACGAGTCTTCTGGATGGCAAGACGTAGTTCATTGAGGGTAAAAGGAGCATCAAGGCAGGCGTCCCCATCGCTAAGGTCATAAGGAATGGGAACCAAAGGATCATCTTGGCTGAAAGCCTCAAGGAAAAGGTCCGCTTGGGCACGCCAGGAAGCCACAGGGCCCCCGTTCCACAAGATGTTATCGCAAGGTGGAGTATCTTTGCGAGCCAGATTTTTGAGCAGTTTGAAGATTTGGCCGTTTGAACCCTGAGAGCGACAAGTCCTGTCCCAGTAGCAGCGGGAAGTCTGCTTGATATAGCGCCGGAGCTTGCAGGCAGTTTGTTTATAGAGCAACCACATCTCCTTGGAGCAGCAGGATCTTGCGAGGCGGAGGTAACGACGTTTGAGTCCAAGTAGTTTACGACATGTGGAATCCCACCAAGGAGCATTGTGACGAGGCACATAGCGAGGAAAAACGGAGCACCTGGAAATAGCCACTCTACAAGAGTCCGAAAAGGAGTCGTAGGTAGAATATGAATTAAAATTATCTAGAGTCGAATTTAGAAGACAGCCGGCCGAGGTCCAGTTGACAAAGTGGCGACGGGAATTGTCGTGAGTATCGTGCCCAGCAATCTGAATAGTTACGGGCTGGTGATCGGAGTCATAGGGATCCGGGTGCACCGAACAGGACAGCGAACCAAAAAGGCCAGGAGAGGAGAGGGTGAGATCAAGAAGGGAAGGGGCAGAACCGGGCACAATACGAGTCGCACTGGACGTATTGCAGACACAAACTTGATGACTGAGAATCCAGGAATGGAAGCGCTGAAGAGGAAGAGGGTAAGGAGGCTGACGACAGAGAAGGTTGATGTTGAAATCACCCACCAGAAGGAAGGGCGGCTCAATAGAGTTGATTAAACTATCGAACCACTGAACTACAAAGGAACCACTGGGAAGGTAGATGTTGACAATGGTGAGCCAAGTACCATGAATGTTGATCCTTACGCCAAGAGCCTCCGTATTGCCGGAAGAGTCAATAGGAAGAGAAATGCGATATGACGGGTAAGAAGCGCGGACCGCCGTGAGGAGACCTCCACCACGGCCGCCATCTCTACCAGCCAAAAAAGTGTGCATATGGGGAATAGAGAAGGTGGAACCCGAAGCCAAAAAAGTCTCTTGTAAGCAGATGACCTGGCAGTCTCTAAAGAAAGGGGCACGTAACCAATGTCCATTAGCTCTAAGACTCCTACAGTTCCAATGGATAACCTGAAAACCCATGAAAAACAAAAAATCGAATACCAGCAAAACGAGAAGAAAGAGAAGCCCCCAAAAGACAGTCACGTAAAAGAATAAACCATGACTTCCTCCCCCCTCCCTAAAAAAAAAAAAAGTAAATGGGAGAGGAGAGAGAAAGAGGGAAGAAGAGAGGACCCAACTCACGTGAGTCCAGTGGCTTGAGGAGAATGTCCAAGCTCGGGCTCGTGATTGGAGTTGTCATTTGAAACTCCAGATGCTGTGGATGAGAATTCCATGAGGAGGTCTGACAAAGACCCCTTTTCCGATATGGCCTTTCGCAACTTTTTCAATTTCTCTGAATTATGTTGTGTTCTATGTGAATGCGTAGGTTCACTTCTTTTCCCAGTGTGAGGAGGCAGTGAGGGGGAATCGTCTGATGTTAAAACCTCTTTTATTGCACCGATGACCGCTGAGGTAAACATGGTATGCAAATTTTGACAGTTGGCAGCTTGAGCAGTTAGCACTTGCTGCAGCATGTTAGCAATGCTATCATTAAAACCTTGAAGGGTCTCCTGGAGTTCCGTTTTGGTTATGTAGTTAGTAGGAGGGGGGGAATAAACAGGTGATGCAGCCGCGGCCGCATATGATTCAGACTTGAGACTGGTGCTGGCGCGGAACTGTCGCCGGGCTTCACTGAAACCTAAATGGTGTTCGGCTTTATATTTTAGGAGTTTAGCTTCATGTATATAGTGGGGGCAAGTCTTGTCAGAGGCGGCGTGGGGACCTTTGCAATTAGTGCAATGTAGGGAAGTAGCGGAGCAGGTGCTTTGATGGGACTCATTTTTTCTCTGCACACTGGCCGCAAATGTTATCACTCTTACAGTCACGTGAGTTATGAGTAAATTTTTTGCACTTAGAACATTGCCTTGGTTTGTCAACAAAAAGTGAAATGCGATGAAACTGATAACATAATTTCACGTTGGCAGGGAGGGAGTGGCCAAGCTTGGTTACCAGGACCGACGTAGTAGGCATCGAACCCTGTCGCAGGAAACGTCTAACTTCTAAAGTTTTTATTCCTATAAATTCCAGTTCTTCCGCGATTTCGGCACAGTCGACAAGTGGGTCGATGTTATGAAGAAGGAAGCGGGTTGATATTTCTTCTGGAAGGTAGGACGCGGTTACTGTGATATTTAAAATAGCTTTGATTTTCAATATTTCAATGGCAGTATCTGCCGACTGTGTGTGAATAAGTAATTTACCCTGGCGGGTAATTTTTATGTAATCAATATCTTTGTGAGAGGAAACTTGCGAGGCAATGGCATCCCTTAGAGCCTTGGGGTGTGTCTTTGGTAATGACCCATTTACAGCGGTTAAAGTAACCGAAATAGCCCCAATACCGACTTTACTAGCTTCAACTAGGATATTTTCAGGGGAACTGTTTAGGCAGTACATGAAAGGGTTATGAGTTGCGCTGTTGTTAGTTTCCATGTTCGAAACAGATTCCTGTACCTTTATTTCGGTGTTCATAATGCTATCCGGGACCGTCACTGGTTGACAGTCAGACACAACTACAACAAACAAAATTTGAAACAAACACAAAGGAAAAAAAAAAAAACAGTTCAACACTTACCAGTGCTGGAGAAAACGAAAGTAGAGAAAAAGCACTTACAACACAAAATACAAGGAAAATAAAGCGAGAATGCACGAAAATATGAAGAAAATCCCACCCCAAAAGGGTGTAAAAGAAATACACCTAACACGTTGACAAACAATGCCAACAGAAATCAGTACACAAGTTTAAAGGTGCGTTTTCACGGGCCGCTCTAACGACCTAAAAAACCTTAGCTTACCCAAAACCTAACCTAAGAGCGTTTTCACTGGTTACAGATTAATCCTTATGCCAACCAATCAAAGGCACGTCTTCACTGCGCAAGCGTCTACTTTAGGGCTTTAACAGTCTACAGACCGATCAGCTGATATAAAATTATAAACAAATAACTTTTGTTTACGTTCATAATGATAATCGTAAATATTTCGTATAAAAAATAATAGAAAGTTTTGACTGTTTTTTCTTACTAAAACAGCTTTAAATGATGCTCCAAAAATCATTTTTTATCCAAGTTTCAAAATGAAAAATACATAAAAGCACAATTACTATGATTAATGTATTAAAAACACATAAGTAAATTTTCACTTATGGAAAAGTGATAAGTTACACACTTTGATCAGGTTATTTCATGTGCGCAAATGACATAAATTTGTCGAAAATTTTGGGAAAATTGTTCAATTTGTACAAATGGCATAATAATGATAACACTAATTAATATATCTCTATCCATAACATATCAATAAAACACACTGCGTTTGGTACTTCTTTTCCATTAGTTTAAAAATTAAACGTTATTACTAAATAAGTATAAAAGTAAAAAAAAATATTTTTTAAACATTCTTATATAAACTTAAAATATTTATAAATATCATGACTAATTACAAGATGGTAATTCATGATGGATCAAAAAACTTCTCTTCACTATTTGGCATGACTCTAATTATGGAAAAATCCCCACTATGACTTGGTAGAAAGCATGAACTGCTGAATTTATTAAAGAAGTTATTTTTTCTTTCTTTTTTTCTGATATGACAACAGAAAAGGTAAATTAAAACTATTTCTTAAACTATGAATTGAGAATTTTTAAACTATCTTTTTTAAGTTTAACTATAATTTACTTAATGCTAAAATATTAATTGATAAAAACAGATACAAAAATTATTTCTTTATTTTTGTAAATAAAAATTATCTCATTATTTTTATTTATGTTTCATTTCTTGCCTTCAAATTATGTTGTTGTTACAGTTTCATTCCCAGTTGGCATATTTTAATGACACGGTTTGATGCATAATTAACTCTGCTTGTTGTTATTGTAACCTTAAAAAATATTTGGTTCTTTATAACAAGTGGTTAACAGAAAAATGTTTTAAAATTCACTTATTACTTTATATTAAATTCCTAAAAAAAAAAAAAAGTAAAAAGAAAAAAAAAAACATATTTCCAAGAGAAGCACACGGGTATAGATATTTTTAGATGTGTTCCTAGAACAGCTAAGACACTTGATTTTGGCGATTTTTTAACATGTACCAAGCACCCACGAGCGGCAACTGAGATTTTAGCAACTCTGAAATTATCCCCAATCACAATGCACATATTTTGGCTGACAATTAGTGATTTGCACAGTTTCAGTGATGACTCCTTTAATAAAATAAACATTTTACAAACAATTTACAACTAGTTAACTTCTTTTACCACAAATTTTCACTATGCAAACATTTTTCTCGATATTTTTCAATCTTTAAAATTTTGCAGCTCCCCATTTTCTGATTTTAAGAATTTTTTTTCATATTAAATGTACAGATTTTTATATGCATCAGTTTCTAAAACAAAAAAATACAATAACAATCAAATAAAATTCACTTACTTTTGCTTCTCATTATCATTAAAGAATCTTACAAAAAGGATCCTGTATTTATTTACTTGTTATTTTTATTTAAGAAAAAAAAAAAAAAATATCACACGTTCCAAACTAAAAATTAATTAATTTAAAAATTTTAAGATTTTCTCTAAACAAGCTAACATCAAAGCGTTGTTTTCATCTAATGTCCAGTATTCTGGTGGCAAATAGAGAAATAGTAAACGACACTGAACAATCAGAATTCAGCATTTTTACAAAGCTTTTTATTTTCTAAGTGAGAAAATTTTCTGATAGGTCAATCTTGTTTCGCCAACAACACAAATTCTATCTAGATAAATGCTATAAAAAATGTTTTTGTTCCTTAAAAAAAAAAAAAAAAAAAAAAAACAGCTTAAAAATTTAAAAAAAATGAATTTTAAAAGCACACTGTGTACATTCATGGGAATTTGTTTAAATTGAGAAATATTTTATTTATGTAATTTACAGATATTGTTCATTTCAGTGAACAGTCACCTAAACTTTTTGTCAGCGTTGTGCTAAAGGGGGGGGGGAATACAGTCCCATGGGGTGCAGAAACTTAGGGGATGCCAAATTTGTACTACGAATGTCGTTTTGGGGGCTTTAGTGTCAAATTAGAGGAAAGGGGGGGGGCGAATTGAAACTTTGCCCCGGGTGAAGTTTTCTCTTAATCTTCTTCGCCTCTGCTAGCAACAAGCAAATAGATATAGTTTTAACACATTTTGCAAAGTAAACAATCAATGATTGAAATTAACAATTAATAATTTTTAAAGTTTTGATTTGATATCATAATGTTATTTAAACTGCCTTCCAACATCAGAAATAAATTTCAATACCTTTTAAGGAAAACTACTAATAAAAAATTACAGAAAAGGAATTTCTAAATTTTGCCACATACATTTGCACAAAGTTATATAGTTTTACGACTTCTGTTCATGAATTTAACAAATATATTTTATTTCTAAAACTTATTTAGGATATTTATCAAACATATCAATTTCTATAATTTTAAACTAAAGCACTTATGAGCGCTATGTGCCCATTAAAACGAAGGAAAACAAAATCGCTGGATGTACGAATTTTGCTGTATATCAGGCTCTAAAATCCACGAAATTCATCAAACATCCATTGACTAACAACACTAAAATTGAAAAATTAATCTCTGGATGCACAAAAGTCGCATCGAAGAAGTTTCTAAAATGAGCAAAACCACAGTTATTAACCACAACAGGTATCAAATTATTAAAATGTCTATAAATTTGTACAAAAATATGCAATAAAATTTTGAAATATTTTTTTCTAATATTTATGGTACAAAATTAGGTACTTCTAGGTTATCCTGACGACCAATTTCGCCAAATTATACAAATCGCCAAACTAATAGCCAAATTATACATGTTGACATAATTTTTATTTTAAATAATGAAAAAACAAATAATTAGTAGAATATTAATGAAAATATTAATAAAAAATCGAAATAAAAATCACTTAATGACATTTTAAACACGTGAATCTTATTTAATGTTATCGAATTTGATATTTACGATCATCCATTATTGGCATTTAATCTTATAGTTTGGCGATATTTTTTTGATCGACGGTATAACCTAGAAGTACCCAAAATTATTATGCAAATTTTTAAGTAAGGAAAAAAGTATTTCTGATATAGGAATTTGCTTTCAATAACATCAACATGTCATTCATTCTTTTAATGTTATTGACAAATCAATTTAAATCATTGAATATTTATTTCGAAAAAAGCATACACTCAATATATTTGTCTGCTGTACCACACATATATTTCCAAATTTATATTACTATTTATTGAATAAGCAATATCTTTAAAATGCATGAATAAAAAACCGGAAAATATAGTCATACACATATAATGCAATCTTGTTTTTAAATATAAATAATACAAGACTGACATAATAATAGCATTTCATGAAAGCCAATCAAACAAAAGACAAGAAACCAGCCAATCCAATTAAATTAATCAGAATTCCTGATCAAAATAACTATAGACATGGAAAGAATTCAGGAAACGAACCAGTAACAAGAAAAAGCCATTTATCATCTCGCCAAATTCAACGATGCTAAGTGTCTCGGCTGTTTTAGGATTCAGCCATTTTTTTTAAGCTATAAAGTATTTAGTAGTAAACCAATTATGAAATTTCAGCTTTACATATTTAAAGCAAGTTAAATAAAAGAAAATAAAAAGAAAAAAATTTCACAGGATTAATAAAAATACAACCCATACTGTTTTTTTGAAATAACAAAATGAAAATGAGGGGGGGGAGGCCCAGTATCATGCAATCAATATTAATAAAAATGTGAAAAAACGTACAATAACAATAAACCCATACATTTCCTAAGCTAGATTACTTGCTGGTTAACATAGCTTTTCTCATTTTACAAAAAAAAAAAAAAAAAAAAAAAAAAAAATGTATTGTTTGTATATAGAGATGCACCGAATATTTGGTATCAGACTATACTGCCAAATGTCAGACTATTCTGCATGTCAAATATTTGGCTTGGCCAAATTTAATGCAATTCAGTATGTATACCAAATATGGTATATGCCAGATCGAATACTTAAAAAATATTTTTTTAAACCTTAAAACAACACCTATTTTTAACCGTTGATTAATAAAAATATTTAGAAATAGAATTAGATTTACATAAAAGAGAATGCTTTTATGTTTTTTATTTGTTATTTGAAAAGTAACCTAAAGACAATTTACCAATAATGATAATTTTAGTTTTTTCTTGAAAAACAAACAATATATGACAATAAAACTTCTCTAAAATTTCACTTTGATGTCAAGATATTTGTTTCAGAATATCATTCAGTATTTGTATCAGAATTCATTTGTTTTAATTCAGAGAGAAAACTATCCTCTTCTTAAGTAACAATTCAAAACATTTTTTTTTTTTTTTGTAAAATTTACTCGTAAAAAGATCTTGTTTATCAATATGAAAGTTTTTATATTAAATATGTATCTAAAATTATTTTAACTTTTTATTATTTTCAAACTCTGAAATTAGTATTCGGGTAAGCCAAATATTTAGTGTTTGGTTTACCTGTTGGCTGAATTTTTGGCATTTGGTTAAAATCAAAATTCGGTGTATCTTTTCTTGCGTATATATATGGGAAATTTCATTACTGGCCAGTTAACCAGTTTTATAAACAAGCACTTTTTTACTTAAAAATACCAAACAATAATTTTTTGTTAAAACTTCTATTAATCTAAAAATTGAATAGCACAAATTAATATGCTAGTATGAACATATTGCAGCCAGAAAAAGAAAATATATAACATGATGGAATACAAGAAAATTTTACTTTCTCCTTGTAGTAGCTACTGACAGCCAATTTTTTTCATTCACTTTCCTTGTGGCCAGTAGTTAGCAAGAATCCAAATCCTTCCAGCAAGAATCCTAATGCGATCTAGCCTGCAAGTATGCCATCCCAAAAGGCCAAAGATTATTTCTAACCTATAGCCTTTCAAGCGACATTCCAACGGACCAACGCAAAAGTATCTAAATAAGCTGAAACAGTAGCACTTTAATTTTGCGAGAAGAACATATCACAAAGGTATGCATCTATTCGCACCATCCTTGTTGCATTTCCATCATCAATGTAGCATATGAAGGAACTAGCAAATTAAAATAAAGAAATGAATCAAATATGTGCATACATATATATAAATAAGTTCTTGAAAAGCAAATATTTACTAATGAATAACTAACTATTAATCAGCTAAGAAATTTAAGTATGCTTGTTTGAAACCATTAGACAAAACAGAAATAATTAAGCTTCTATACCATCTAAATATTTATAACAGAACGTTAGTTATGAAAAAACACTTTTAGAATGCTATAAATATTAAAATAAATTAATTGCATGGTATATCATAAAGGATATGATAACTGCAATACTATTCTTTTGTTTATATTACATTTTCATCCAGTTTTAAGATAAGGTTGTAATATAAATTTAGAAAAAGCAACTCTTAACACTTTAGAAATTTTAAATCAAAGTATCTTATGCATAGTTATATTTTAAAAATTTAAAGCAACAAAAATACATATTTGATTACAATTGACAAAAATACATATCTGAAACCTCAGTAAAGAATTTTATTTTTCCTAAGCAAAAATTTATAAAACTATACACGTTTCTATTAGGCCTAAGTTCCATCAACTGTCACGAGATTTTAATAAAACTACATTTAAATACAGAAATAGTTATATTAATCCTTTAAAAGTTAGGATGTTTGTCCAACCGATACATATTTAAAGTTATTCTGGTGAACTTTAATTTTTTCAGAAAAAGATTGTTTATAATATACATGAAAGACTCACTTCTAGTTATAAAAAATGCTTCTATTATCATAATGAATTATTAGCTTACCATTAATTTTCCTAAACATTATTTGCAATGTGCCAATTTGTTTACTTAGATATACAATGTGACAGTTTGTTTATTTAGATATTTTTTTCTTTTGCAAGTTACATGCTTTATAAATCACTGTTTTCAATCTAGTTTTCAAAAAGATAAAGCTTTCACATAATTTTTTTTAATTTTTTCTGCATTAACAATTATTAACAAAATAATAAAGACTAAAAAACAATCAAAATTTGACAATTCTTGTTTATAATTTTAAGCTTGATACTTTTTCATCGAACAAATAAAGTGTATGTTATAAATTCAAAGGGATAACTTTCAAATTCATTGGTAGGGCATATTAAGAGAATACTAAAATATTTTAAAACAAAGTTAGAAGATCCTTAATTCTGATCAAAGTTACAGGATTAATGGATAAACTCTAGTGAATTAAAACTTAAGTGTTTATCTTACTGGAATAGCACATGAAAACATTGTCCAATTAGAAACAAACCATGCATGAAAATACATACAAATTCTTAGAAATAATCAGATAAAAAGAAGCTATACAAGATTTAAAATGAAAATTCCATGAGGAATTACTTTGTATGTTGTAAATCTTCATAGAATTTTCAGCATGAATCCAAGAACAAAAAGGATCTGTTGATGAAATGCAATAGAAGAAAAAAAAATTCTAAAATAGCAGTTTTTTGTTTTTTTGTTTTTTTTAATATGACTATGTTCATAAGTAAATCTCTGTAAAGTGATGTAATTTGCAGTTAAATATTTATTTCTTAAAATAGAATAAGAAAATATCTAGTACAGTGGCTTATTTATTTTAGAGAAAATTCTTTTACATGCTTGCAATAATATACATAATCAAGTATATTAACAAAACTGGATTGCAGCTTGCCTTTCACTTATTTCTCCTTTTAAAACCAACGAGCTAAGCTAACAAAATTTTTCTTAACATTTGCAATTATTTTAAATGAAATTTATTCAAAATTAATCGGAAATACTCTACTAAACAACCGAATATAATCAAAGAAGCAAGTAATTAATTTCAAGAAACAAATATTTATAAACAAGTAATTTTATTCTTTGTCCTGTTAACTTTCAATAAAATAGTTTTGAGAACAGTACATTATATCATTACAGCAGCACATTAATCTTTATTATTCGAAACGAAATCCATGAAATACGAACTATATAAATATTATAATTATTTTAATATTAATAAAATGCATCCCAACGATTACCAAAGACAGACAGATATATACAAGATTTTTACAAACTGAAAAGACATTAATAAAACCTACCATCTTCTTTCAATCCTAAAAAATAGATTCTGCTTGAATCAAAAAAGAGTAATTCGAAAT
Organism: Maratus speculifer; assembly: GCA_964019185.1. NCBI lineage: Eukaryota > Metazoa > Arthropoda > Arachnida > Araneae > Salticidae > Maratus > Maratus speculifer. Next base: position 110,543,007 of record OZ025291.1, read on the forward strand.
AAAAATAACTGTAAAATGAAATTTCCTTTTTAATGCTACATTTCTTCACCGCCATTATTTGACAAAATACTCTTTTCTGATTGGCTACGCTTAAGTAATTTGTGCTTAGGTTTGAACACGAATCGAACCTAAAAAATCGCGTTCTAACTACCTAAAATCTTGTGCTTAGGTAAAGAGTTGGGAAAGTTAGCGCTTGGGTAGGCCCGTGAAAACGCACCTTAAGCCGCTGCCACGTGCAACCTACACATCCGACGACCACGGCGCGAAAAACCCGATGTTTGTTGTTGTTTTTGTGTTATTGTTGGGTTGGTTAATTGTTTAGTTGACATAATTCTTGGCTTACATTTCCACTTTTTTTAATAGCTGATATTTTCATATTGATGAAAGAACAAGCATATTATATTACTCAAAATGTATTCATATTTATCGATAAACCAAGTAACTCAAAAAAATTTTAAAGAGAATTATCTGTTGCACAACATCAGGTTTTATTTACTGTTTAGTGGCAACAAAACCGGAATGTTTTGTTAAGAAAATTTGATGTCGAATTTATGTTTTGTTGTACATTATGTACTCTTACGATATGAAAGACGATAATACATGGGAGGATTGTGTCAGATTAATTTTCGCTCATAGTAAAAATCCACTGATATCATGTTATGTTTTGTAGCTGTTAGATAATCCAGATTAAAAGCTGGAAAATCTACGAGAAGAGATGAAGGCCTCACCTTCACAGATATTTAAGTAAGTTTTCTTAGATATTTCTAAATTATAATAAATTGCTTTAGTAATCGAATAATTGATTTTTTACTGTAACTTTATATCCTAGACATTATTCTACCATTCATGAATTTTGTGCAATGAACAGTATCAAAATGCAGAAGCATATGTTCTATGATAGCATTTGTAGCATAATTCCGGTGGCTTTTGTAATTAATGCATGTTTTTAATTTTTCTATAAATTAATATTTATTCATTTGTATTTTTATATTTCTAATTAATCTTTTCTTTAAAATAAATCGTATAAAATTTTGAGTCTGTCGAAAATAAGGCAACTGTAAATAATAACTCAATTATTCGCATTATTTCTAATTGAAGGACACCTAAATTTCCTTATTAATGTGCTACATAATAGATGTTAAGGGAGTAGTCTTGTTAATTTTCTTAAAAAGATATGTTGAAAATATCCCTTTTTACTTTTGAAAGTTTCATACTCAGATATAATGTCATCATAAGAATATTCCTCTTTCAAATATCCTACCGCCTCATTTTTTAAATTTCATAAAAATGTTTGTGTGACTCGTAACTTTCAATTGATTGCTTACTTATATTATTGCAAAAAAAAATCATTACCTTTAGTAGGAAAATCATGCACCCTAGTGTCTTATCACCTTGCTTATTCTTTAATGTAGCATGTCTTCATTTTTGCATGCTTGCACATTGTATATGTGCCTCTATAGCATGTTTGATTATATATTCCTTTAATGGCCAAGTACTTTGTGTACATTTTATTTAATAATTTAAATAAGTTTATTCGCAAAGGAAAATAAACTTACCTTTTATAATAAGTGTCTTTATATATTTTTTTCCTTTTTATTAATGCATATCTTTACTCTTTAGCTTCTTTCCATTCTGTAATAGATACATCGCTGTGTCACCATAACTTCATCCATATGTTCAACCCAATCTATGGGCGATTTTTATGTGACGCATGGGACAGTTATGTGTGTTTAACATTAAACTTTACTAAAATTAAAGTTCTTAAATACTCTGATAATTATGAGATATAAATCCGTAACTTGCACTTCAGATCTTCAGAAAGACATGCAGGTTTTTTTTCCCACATTTAAAAATTGAATAAATAAGAAGTTTAAATATATGTGTGATGCATGTGATTTACAAAAAATCAAAATTCCAATCATCCATCATATGGTGTGACTGAATGTTAATTTCTGTGATGTTTCGCGGGTTTATTCATTGTTTATGTATATATATACATATATATATGGCATAGTCCATGTCAATTCAGGCAGCCAAAGAAAAAATCTTACCTTCATAGTCTCAGAAGTTCTTTAATTGAACATATGTTAAAATTCAGGAAAAAATAAAATTCCCGTAATTTTTGGTTTTCCCCAAAAAAATTTCTGGACCGAGATACAGGGTGCTAAAGATGGCATCCCGAGCACCTTTTCCCGTTTGCGATTTTCGAAAAAAAGTTTAAAGTGCTCTATCTCTGAAACGATGCAAGATATCTCGTTGCAGTTTATTTTATTAAGATAATATTTTTCTGCTTAAAAAGATATACTCTATTTTGAAATATGTATTTAATTATTTTTACAGCAGCCTTCTAAAAAAAATTTTTTTTAATAAAAAATAATTTTTTTCTCAAAAATGCCAAATCTTAATTTTTTTTTTTTTTTTTTTTTTTTTTTTTACTGTTAGTCAATACCATTGAGTACTACCTTCACTGTCAAGGAGAACTTCCACTTTTGAGTTTAACAAGTTTTAGAATCATTTCAAGAATTTAGAGAATTTTACAGGAACTTCATATCAAAAGTTCCAATAAAAGTCTCTCAATTTTTGTTTATTTGTATCATATGTAGCCTATTATATATCCTATACAAGTAAGAAATCACACATCAAACATGGTAAATAAGGTGCATTCATACTATGACTAGTTTTATAAATATTTAGATCTTGGTGCAATAAGTATTACACTCTTGTGAAAACTGGCATGAATACAAAACTTATTATGTTTCTATGTATTAAATTCAGTAATACAGAAGTAATATGAATCCATCTTAAAAAGAACATAATCATTAGGGCAGCCTAGAATCATTACCTATCATGGGATATTTAATTATGTATGATAGAATTTAATAGAATGAACAATCATCTATTAATATCATAGTGATGGGTATATTCATCTATTACTATCATAGTACCTATATTGCACAAACTTTGAATAACAAGCAAGAAGAAATTTCATTTGTCCAACCAAGATCTCTGAAACAATTGCAAAATATTCAGATTCACAATTTATAAAAAGGAATTTTTGTTTCCTGTGTATATTACTGTGAGTGGTGGATTGCAAAGGTAAATGATATCAATTGTTTATGAAATTGTCCTTAACTTTATGCTCCCACTTGGATCGGCTGTTGGGTATAGATTTCCAACTGCAAGACAGCAACATCACCACCTGTGTTCACTTCCTATTCACAATGTTTTAAGGATTATGGAAGCCTCAGACCCTATTAGTTAAAAGGAAGGCATCACTAAATATTAAAGGAAGATACAGATACTGTTAAACAAATTATAAAGTCTATGAATTTCTAATTTCAGTTCTAAGCAGAGTACACTGGAAATAATATGTTTTGAAACTTATACATATATTTTGTAAACTTTAGTGTACGTTTTTTTTCTTTTGTAAGCTATTTTTAAAGCTGTCAGTTTCTTATACTTATTAAAAAATAAAATCCTGTGTCAAACAAGACTAAGATTTTGATTTCCTGAGACCAGTATGTGATTGTCATACAGGAACTGGTAAAATATATGGCAAAATTTTACATGCGTTTCGATAACTTGTGAAAATCAAAAGTGGAAGTTTTCCGAAATAAGGAAGGCAGTAAGTACTCAATGGTATTAATCAACAGCAAAAAAATTAATAAATAAAGGATTGGCATTTTTGATTTCTTTTAATTAAAAAAAATCAAAAGGCTGCATCAGAAAATATGAATACATTTTTACAAAATTGAATATATCATTTCAAACAAAAAAAGTTACCCCCCCCCCCCCCAAAAAAAAAAAAAAAAAAAAAAGCAACAAATGTTGTGAAAAAGGTTATCAAATGTTATGAAAGTCAAATTAAAACTTTGAAAAAAAAGACACTCTTAAGTCTTAAATATTTTATTCATTTAGTTAAATCCTATCCTGCATAATTAATTCAAACATATCCCATGATAGGTAATGATTCTAGGTTGCCCTGGTGATTACATTCTTTTTAAGATGGATTCATATTACTTCTGTATTACAGAATTTAATATATAAAAACATAATAAATTTTGTATTCATGCTAGTTTTCACAAGAGTGTAATACTTATTGCACAAGATCTAAATATTTATAAAACTAGTCATAGTATGAATGCACCTCATTTACCATGTTTGACGTGTGATTTCTAACTTGTTTAGGATATGTAATAGGCTACATATGATACAAATAAACCAAAATTGAGAGATTTTTATTGGAACTTTTGATATGCAGTTCCTGTAAAATTCTCTAGATTCTTGAAATGATTCTAAAACTTGTTAAACTCAAAAGTGGAAGTTCTCCTTTACAGTAAAGGTAGTCCTCGATGGTATTGATTAACAGTAAAAAAATCAAAATTTTTGAGATTGGCATTTTTGAGAAAAACAATTATTTTTGATTTAAAAAAACTTTTTTTAGAAGGCTGCTTTAAAAATAATTAAATACATATTTCAAAATGGAGTATATCTTTTTAAGCAGAAAAATATTATCTTTAAAATAAAATAAACTGCAACGAAATATCTTGCATTGTTTCAGAGATAGAGCACTTTAAACTTTTTTTCGAAAATCGCAAACGGGAAAAGGTGCTCGGGATGCCATCTTTGGTACCCTGTATCTCGGTCCAGAAATTTTTTGGGGGAAAACCAAAAATTACAGGAATTTTATTTTTTCCTGAATTTTAACATATGTTCAATCAAAGAACTTCTGAGACTATGAAGGTAATCTCCCTGCCTGAATCGACATGGATTCGGCCATATACATATATATGTGTATATATATATCCTTTTCCTTCTATAGTAAAAAAAAAACTAGCCTTAAAAGGAATGACTCCTGGAATGATGCTGATGTGGAAGATTTCCAGAACTAACGAATCCGGGCTGTCCACTCCTTCCATGAGTCGAATAGACCAATCAGGAAAGGACTCCGTCTATGCATCGCAGCGTTCGAAATCCTTGGTGGTCCGCTGGTCCGAGACCACCGATAATTCAATCGGACCACTAATTTGAAAAATTTAGTGGTCCGCAGGACCAGTGTCTTTTTTCTGGCCCTGAGAAAACCGCAACCGATCGCACATAAGATTTTTTTATTATTATTATTTAAAAAGCGATAATAATAAATAAATAAATAATTCAAAAAGCGCAATTATCTTCTCTCTCAAACAATAGATGCACTACTTTCTCTTCCAAGCAACCCTGTTGAGCACCATTCCTTGGCTTAAAAAAAGGTTATAGTCTGAAGATTCCCATCGAATGCCTCATCTGCAAGAACACAAAAGGCGCCGTCCCGCCCCGCTACGCCGTCGTATCGCAAATGCTCTTCGTCCAAAGTAACTTGCAAAGCAATTTTGCGCCAAATGCGTTCACCCTCCTCAAAGGAGAGTTTGCTTGCGTCACTTCGGCGTACTGTATTGTAAAGCAGTTCTTTCAAAGCTTTTATTTCATACTAACAAAATATTCCCGACTCGAAAAAATGCTAAAAAATTGCATAAAAATTAGCAATTTCAAAAATTGCTCATGAGCAAATTTACTACAGTAAAACCTCGTTAACATGAACACGCTTAACGCGAATTATTTTTAGCAAGAACTGTTTCCGATTGCCCCGTTCTGTTGTGCATAATGTATTTAAGTAAGGATAACAAGAACAACTTTCAACAAGAATAAAAAAAAAAATGTTTCCCCCTGAGTGTTCGCGTTATCGAAGTTCGACTGTATACAGTAAACTCTGTCTAAGGCGAAATTGGTCGGGACTAAGAAAATTTTTCATCGTAGACAATATTCCGGCTTATGCAAAAAAAAAAAAAAATTCTCCATCTTTACAAAAAAATAAATAAAATATCCGTTCCGATGATGTTCTTTCATTTATTTTCCTGACTCGAAAATTGGTTGGAAACTGAAATTCTGAAAGATCCTTTGTTTTTATAAATAAATGAGAAACGCTATTCAATTTCTTAGTACGGCTATAAAATGCGCTAATTGGAAATTTACACACACAAGAAAAAGAAACAATAAACTTCGAGAATGAGACAGAACGCTATAATTTTGAATCTGAGGATAACTTTAAAGTATAATATATTGTACTTTAGAAAATACATATTTTGATGAATGTGCATTCTACTAGAAATAATAACTTTTAAATTCCATTTTGTATAGGAAAAAATGGCATAAGCAAGAATTCCTTAAAAATTAAACAGATTCTGTTCTTTTGAATTAACTTTTTCGAAGTACTATTACAGAATTTAACTAATATGCTCGACATTGAGAATTTGAATTGTCAGTTTTAAAGTTTGATAAACAAAATAAAAACCTTTCATTATTAAAATATCCTCTTTTCCGCCTTATGCAAAATTTTCGTTTCGGCGGGACCTTGCCTTTCCGTTTCCGCGTTAGACAGATTCCACTTTATGCAGCATGAATTAATGTAATTTTCAATGGGTTCGCCGAGACTTGAAAAAATTTCCTCTTTATACAGATTTCCGGCTTGCACAGAGCCCGCCTTAGACAGAATTTACTGTATTAAGAAAAATAATCACTACCTACCAGATTCCTTGTGCGAATATCAAAAAATCGCCATGAAAAACACTAAAAAACGTCGTAAAATATTTGTGAAAAATTAAAAAATCGCTGAGGACGAAATTTACTACATTGGCTGGTCTAAAAGATTTAAACCACATTCTTTTTTATGAATGTAAAAAATAAATAAATAAAACGTTGAACTCAAAAAAACTAAAAAAAAAAAAAGCATTAAAATGTTTTGAAAAATTCAAGCATTGCAGAGAAAAAAATTTACTTTTTCTGCTAAACAATTGAAACCGGATTCGTTTTACAAATATTTAAAAATACCGAGGATCGCGAAAGTATTCTAAATATCGTAAAAACGTTAAAATTCGCAGATGACAGAATTTAATGTATTATTCTAAACGACTAAACCAACATTCCTTTTATGAATGTCAAAAAAAAAAAAAAAGAAGAAAGAAAAAAAAAGCGTAAATACGAAAAATTAAAATTTTCTATATTGATCTAAATGATTGAAATAGACCTATTTAAGAATGTCGAAAAAAATTTCATAAATATCGTGAAAAATTAAAAAATCGCAGAGGACGAATTCTTTATTCCTACTATATTATTATTATTATTATTTTTATAGCTCTGACAAAAGTTCTTTGAAACGAACAATGTTTCTTAGTGATTCTTTCTCTTATGTAGTATTATTGAGCCATTTTAATGCATATAATATTTGTGTGTATCTAAATAAAACTTTTACTAGTTAAGGCTTAATATTATCAAGTCATCGAAAATTGAATTTTACTTGTTCTTAAGTATGTGGAACCGTATTTGTGTTTCCACATCCAGTTGTAGTGATTACGCAATCGCGCCAGAATTATTTTGTATTAGGAAGAAGCTTCAGAGATAATGGGAGGGGTTTAAGACAGCGTAAGCACAGAATGGTTTGTTAATTGGTCAATTGTGCGAGCGCTAGGAAGGGGGTGAAATTTTGGCGGCTGATGCGCGGCGCGGTGTTTTGGTTCTCAAAGTTTCGTTTTCAGAATTTTTTTTCTGGTTGCTCGGACTTCAGTTTTATTTAGTGATTTTTGCTTTACGAATTTTTTTGCTTTTGCTCTATTACTTTGATTGATTCTAAAATGTGGAAATATGGGATTGGGCAGCCTCCAGCAAAAAAATTAAAAAAAGATGATTCATCTAAAATTGAAAGGGACAAGGATTATGATGCCAATCGGCGAATACGTGTTTTCCAAGACAAGTGGTTGGAAACCTATAATTGGTTAAAATTTGATGCTCAGAGCAATAAAATGTTCTGCAGTGTGTGAAAATCTTCAAAACTAGCAGAAAAATCAATTTTTATTGATGGATCTAGCAACTTTAAGCTTGATTCCATTAAATCGCACCATGTAAGTACTCCGCATCTGCGAGCAGTACAAGCAGTGGAAAATTTGAAGAAACCCCCGGGCACATCTGAAGCCAGCAAAGCCTTGATGATGCTGCATGATAAACAAAAAGATCGTTTGATTTATTTATTTCGTACTGCTCATGCTTTAGCTAAGAATGCCCGTCCTTTTACAGATTTTGAGTGGCATTGCAAATTAGATAAAATGAAAAATGTAGATATTGGTGATTCATATCAAACTGACAAGGCCTGCAAAGATTTTACTTCTTGCATAGCAAAAGCGCGCCTTCAACAATTAATTAGTGAGATTGCTAATGCAAGATGTTTTTCCCTAATTTGTGATGAATCTACTGACACATCCATCAAAGAACAGTTAATTATATACACAATGCACTGTATCAATGGAAAGCAGAGCATAAATTTCTTAAACTTGTGCTCATTAAACAAAGCTGACGCAGAAACAATTTATGCAGCAATAAGAGACACTTGCATCAGTGTTTTGCAACTTAATGAAAATAATCTTTTTGATAAACTTTTGTGTTTTGCTGCTGATGGTGCTGCAGCAATGCAAGGTGTAAGAAAAGGTGTAAGCCAGAAATTGTCAGAAGACCAACCAAATTTAATAAAAATGCACTGCATGGCACACCGATTAGAACTGGCCTTCAAAGACACATTAAACCATTTTCCAGCATTTGAAAGTGTTCAAGCATTTCTTTTACAACTCTTCAAATTTTACCATAATAGCACTGCAAATCGGGCACAGCTGAAAGAAGCGTCAGTTGCCTTAGAGTTGAAAGAGTTAGTTCCAACTCGAGTTGGGGGTACTCGTTGGTTACCACATCTCCACAGAGCATTCAAAAACTTTTTTCTACTGTATGATTCTGTTTTGCTGCAACTCGAAAACTGTAGTATCTCCTCTAAAACTGAATCAGCATCTGTTTCTAAAGGACTTCTGAAATCAATGAAGTCAGAAGTGTTTATGCAGTCGGCTATAGAACTTTCTGAAGTTGTTTCATATCTTGAGAAAGTTTCGCTTACTTTGCAGAATAGAGACACTACCCTATTTCATGCTTATAATACAGTGTGCACAGCAATAGATTTATTACAGGATTTAAAACAAAATGATGAAATCATAAAAAAAAAAAATTGGAAAAATTAAACTTGAAAGCAGTAAGAAGTAGGAAATGCATTTCTGAAGGAGACAAACTGACAAAGTTCATAGATGATATTGTTGAACAACTGAAAAGGAGATTTCCTGAAATTAACAAAAGTTTAATAAGCATCAGTAAAATTTTATCCTTCGATGAATGGCCCACTGCATGCTCTTATAATTTTGGGAAAGAAGAACTTAAAGCCGTTGTTTCAGAGTATGAAGTAGTACTAAAAAATTTTAATATTGAAACAGAAAATTTGACTTTTGAATGGGCATCTTTAATAAGATCGATTTATGCCAGTACAAAGGAACCCAAGAAAATGACTTGGGAAACTGTAAATTCAGAATTTCATATTGGACATGAAAGTATTTTGTTGGCTATAGATATATTGCATTCCATTCCTTCAACATCCGTTGAAGCAGAAAGAGGATTTAGAATCTTAAACGAAATTAAAAATGACTGGAGAAACCAATTAAACAATGAAACAATTTCAGATTTAATGAGAGTCTATCTGGACACACCAGATATTGAAAAATTTGATCCAATTCCAGCTATAACACTCTGGCTACAATCTGGAGAAAAATCGAAAAAAATTTGCATTAAACCTTATAGTCAGTTTAAATAAGTACAGTACACTCCCTCTAATCCGCACAGGTCGGGGCCAAGGGTTTTGCGGATTATAAAATTTTGCAGATTATAGGTCATTTCTTTGTTTACATTCTAATATTTGGAATTTATCAACAAATGCAGTAAATATACAGCAAATAAATAACCCAGATATGAAAGAAAGTTTCTTATGCATAAAAAGCTACAGTCAATAGGAACACATTTAAATGATATAATACAGAATTAATGGAAAACATTTCAATTTATTTTTAAATCTATCAAAAATCACAGTGATAGTGGTTTGCTTTATCATTTTTTATTTATGCTATGCAGTTTATTCTTGATGCCCTTAAGAGTTAGGTTTTCTTGATCAATAACAGAAGTTTTTTTTAATTATATATTATAAAAAAATATTTTAACTTTTATATAGCCAGCAAATGTTCTCAGAATATAGCAGTATTAATAGTTATTTATAAGATACATAAAACATTTCCTTCTAATGAATGCAGAAATGCATTAAAAATTTCTAAATTCATCAGTACAGTTCAACTTTTATTATGATCAAAATGTGCATTATCGTGGTTAAAAAAAAGGAAATTTTAATGCTTGTTTACATCTAAAATATAGTGCGGATTATAAACGTTTGTGGATTATAGGGTTGCGGATTAGCGGGAGTAAACTGTAATTACAAATAAAATATCTAATTAATAATTTGATAGATTTTCTTTATGTACTGTTTATTTAATTTTTAGAAAATTTAATTTTACATTTTATTATGCTGAAAATTTTGGATAAATGTAAAGTACGATTGGTTTATTTTCCAGGGGGGGGGGGGGGGGGAGACCACTCAAAGTGTTAAAATTATTTAATAGAATTTTATATAGCGGACCAGTAAATTCTCATGCTTACTGGTCCGTAGGACCAGTGACTTTTTTTTTGGAATTCTAACGCTGCATCGCCATATGGGTTACCATAAAGAGAGGAAAGGTTACCATCGCCAACAATCGCCAAGTTTGTCGCCAACTTGGCGATATATCGCCAAATTTGGTGACCAAAATTAGTTGTCAAAAGTGACGCCAACTTGGTGATAACTGTAATATTTTACGCTGAATTTTTAACCGCCAAATTTTTTAATTTCTTTACAACATCAGTCGTTTGATACATCATTTGAGAGGTTTGCAACTGCTTATTCATTTAAAGGATGTCTTGTGTGTTATCCCCCATTCTGCTCCCCAGGGGGGACACATTTTTAATTTCTTTACATCCTTACATCATCTTTCTTTTTCTTACATCCCAGATTGTATAGAATGTATATTTTAGTACATACTTCATAGATTCATGTCAATTCTATTAATTCAAATGAGTGTAATACCATTAAAATGCATTTGAAACTTTTTTTCCCATTGATCGTAATGTAACGGAATACTTTTGATTGTCCCTGTAATCAGGGTTCGTGATTTTTTTGATTTTTTTAATAAAAATCAAAACAATCGGATTTTTTTGATTTAAATCGGATTTTTTTGATTTAAATCAGATTTTTTTGATTTTTTTAAAAATTGCCACACATTATTATTATTTTATGATTTTTTGATTAATTTAAATAATATAAAGTTTACATACATAGACATGCATATTATAAGTATTATCTATTACTAATATTACACAATTTACATAAATGATTCATACTATTTCAAGGTAAAATTTTAGGCTATGAAAAAAATCTTGATTACACAAAATGCATGAAAAACTACAAATTAGATGTCAAAAATTAATTCAACCTTCAATATTTTAATTAAAATAAAAAACATCTGCAACACATAAAAAAATTAAACAAAATTGGAAGTTTTTAACTAAGTTTTTAACTTTTTTTTTTTTTAAGTGTTGACTGAGAAAAATGAGTTCAATTGCTGCCATCAAAATACTTAAGGCCAGAGGACACAAATTGAGATGTCATCACTAATCGGCTGACTTCTCAGTAGTGTTGGAATCTACACAGGAAAATTTTAAATAGCAATTTTATTTTACTTGTGGAATATTTATCATTATCATCTTATAAAATAATAACTTTTTAAACTCACTAATAAGAACTTGGAATCCCTAAATAAAAATTCAGCCAGAGAAGAATGCTACAGTGTTGCCACATCTGGATATTTTTTTATTAAGGGATTCCAAATTCTCATCTGTATGTTTAAGGCCCGCCACACACTTGTGAGACATTGAGCGAAAAAACATGAGACATTGCGACAATTTCATCCTGGTAACAAAGAAAAAACCGGTTTGACTGCGTCATGTTGTACGATTTTTGATGCATGTCTCCCTAGTGTGTGGCGGGCCTTAGAAGTAATTAATCATAAGTTAATCAGTATGTTCAGTGTTTTATATGATGATTGATATTCCACAAATAAAATAAAAGTAAATTGTTATTCAAAATTTTCTAGTGTGAATTCCAACATAAGTGAGAAGTAAATCAATTAGTGAATACCTCACAATTTGTGTCCTCTGGCCTTGAGCATTTCAATGGCAACGCTTTAACAGTTTTATCTGTTAATTTCTAATTTCTGAAAGTATCAAACCGAAGGCAAAAAACATTTGTTCGATTGAAGCAGATAAATCTATTGCAGTAAAAAGCTAGTTGATCATTAATTCTATTTTTAGTATGAGCTTTTTTGATAACTGTAACAAAAATATCTTCCACCATTCTAAAAGGGCTGAGATCAATTATATTAAATTAAATAAATCAATTGCTGATTCAGATTTGCTCAAATCCTTATATAGCCCAGGCTTCACCAAAATACAGCACATAAAGTCATACAATTTTATTTTACCTCAACTTGCAAAAGTTTTTCTAAATACTAATGAGTAAATATTCAAATATTTAATATATTTCTGCTTAGATTTTTTTACCGTTGCAAGATTATTTTATAATATGATTCAAATGAAATTTGAAAGCATTTTTTTTTTCTAAACTTTACATTTATTTTACTTTTTTACTAAGCTTAAGCTTTATCTTTCTGAAAGAATATAAAACTAAATTATATTAAAGCACATTATTATGTTTGTTTCATCTGAAATTTATAAAAAAATAACTTTAAAAAAAAACTGATTTAAATCAATGATTTTTTTAAAAAAATCAGTTGATTTAAATCGTGATTTAAATCATGATTAAAATCAAGCCGATTTAAATCAACGAACCCTGCCTGTAATTGATCTATGCAACCGATTTTCATAACATTTGAAATGACTCGACAATATTATGTAATAATTATACGTTTTAAATTTCAAACGATTAAAATGCATTTGAAACTTTTTTCTTCATTGACCGTAATGTAACGGAATCCTTTTGATCGTCCCTGTAATTGATTTATCCATCCGATTTTCATAAAATTTGAAATGACTCGACAAAATTATGTAATAATTGTGTATTTTAAATTTCAAACGATTCGGTTGGGTAGTTTTTGCGTTGTTATAGGCGGACCGACAGAAGGACGGACTGAGCGACAACAATAGGTGCTGCGTATTTACATAATTACGAAAGCACCTAAAAACGCACTCAGTAATACTGAAGATCTATGAAACATTTTAAAAATTAATCAAGCAGGAAAATAAATCCGTTACTTTTTTTAAAAAAAACTTTGATTTTGAGCTTTTGTGGTAATCTTTCAACAGCATTTTTTAATCGCTAAAAGAATTTTTTATACTTCGCGAGTGAAAATTAAAAACAATTATGTGTTTTAATAAAATATTGCTTTTTATGACATTTTCTTTTTTTATTTATTTTTATTGCACGCTTCGTTTTAACTTTTATTTTGTTTGTGTATGGAAGTCATTTCTTGTCACTTATTTTTCGGCACGTTTGTCATAGGTGCACCAGATTTGGCGCAATATTTTCTAAAGCCTATTCGGCGAAAATGTCTTTGTGGTATAACGCTTGCATATACATTTTTAATTATTTTCTATTATTTTCAAAAGGAACTTACAGTAAATAAAAAATATATAATTAATTACTATAGAAAAATAATAACTTATGTAAGTAAAAAAATGAATATAAATAAACATTTTATTACTAAAAAAACAATATTAGCTAGTTTGCTATTTCGGACAAAATAATGCTATTTTCACGCCAGTTATGTGACATCTGTGCTCATTTTTGACCAAATTTCTTGTTGTAGATCTTTGAAATTTGGAATACGTATGAATACCTGAGAGCAATACAAGAATTGGACATTGATTTTTTTTTTTAATTCGACAGCTAATTGGTACAATGGTGGTTATTTTTTAAAGATTTATATAACTTTTTCCGTCGACTAATTTCGCCAAATTATAAAAATCGTCAAACAAATTGCCAAATTATACATGTTGACATAATTTTTATTTTAAAGAACAAAAAACAAATAATTAATAGAATATTAATAAAAATATTAATAAAAAGTCGAAACAAAAATCACTTAATGACATTTTAAACACGTGAATCGCATTTAATGTCATTGAATGTGACATTTACGATCATCCATTATTGGCATTTAATCTTATAGTTTGGCGATAATTTTTTGGTCGACGGGATAACCTAGAAGTACCACCTATTTATCTATACAAGAAGAAGTAAATGGTATAAAAAACAATGATATTATCCATATATAAAATGCTCAAAGCGGTATAAGCACTGGGTTTGGCAAGATTTTTTTTTTTATGTCAGTTTGGCGAAAATATCAAACAGGACATTGGTTATTATTGAATCCCGGTTATTCTTGTTCTTCCTCACAATGCATTCATTGTATATAAGCTTTTTTTTCCATTATACATTTCAGCTAATTATTATTATCTTCTGTATTTAAAATGGATGAAACGGAGATTCAAAGAAAAAGAAGATTATGCAATGAACGTCAAAAGAGGTGCATGGAAAAACAAAAATTTCAAAATAAAACAATTGAAAGTATTAAAATCAATGATCATATTGAACCTTCGGAAGATGCAAAGGTTCAAGTACCTGTAAATAAGAAAGAAAGCAAAACAGGAAACTTATTTCATGTTTTGCCTTTAGAAATAGCTGGTGTAACATCCACAGATGAAACAAATACTTTTCCACTTTTTAATGAAACTGTTTCTTCTGAGGAAATAACAAAAGAAATGAAGATTCAACAAAAAAGAATATTAAACAATGAATATCAAAAAACATGGAGAGCAAAACTAACTGACAAATCTAAAGAAACAATATGTACAAGTAGAAGAGTTCAGAACATATTTCAGAATATTTTAGAAAAAAAAAACAAGCTCAAGGTAGCACAGGCTCGGTATGCTGCCAAAAAGAAAACATAACTTTCAATCAATCTATCGAAAATCAAAGGGGGGGGGGTTCTATTATGCTTCGACCAATGAGGAGAGGGATTGTTATATTTGGTGAGCGTCATTTTTCACCGGCTAGATACTTTTGTAGACAACCTAATTAGAGTACATAGATACCTTCTATAGTAAAAAAAAAAAAAAAAAAAAAATAGCTTTAAAAGGAATGATTCCTGGAATGATGCTGATGTGTAAGATTTCCGGAAATAACGAATCCGGGTGGTCTACTCCTTCCACGTGTCGAATAGACCAATCAGAAAATGGCTCCATCTATGCATTGCCAAGCGATTCCAACCAGGTTTGCAAAGCAATACCGAACGGAATCACGAAGCGATTACGCAGGGGGCGGAGTCCCCATATAGTTTAAAAGAATTGTAACTGCTCATTCCAGTTATGCATGTTTCGGGCGCCGCATCCCACTTTGCCCCCCAAAAGGAAAAGGGAAGGGTCTGCAAAGGGGGGGGGGGATTTAAAAAGTTCCGCAAAGGGGAACTTTTTAAATTTTCATCCACAGCGCTCGTGTTGTATATCTTTAGAAAGGTCTGAAAATGCCTTATCCTATTATGGATGTCTTGTGTGTCCCCCTCTGCTCTGTCCTCCAGGGGGGGCACATTTTTAATTTCTTTACAACACCAGTCGTGTGACACATCATTTGAAAGGTCTGCAACTGCTTATTCATATTATGGATGTCTTGTGTGTCACCCCCCACCACTCTGGCCCACCCAGGGGGTACATTTTTAATTTCTGTACAACGCCAATCGTGTGACACATCATTTGAAAGATCTGCAACTGCTTATTCATATTATGGATGTCTTGTGTGTCACCCCCCTCTGCACCCCAGGGGGGAACATTTTTAATTTCTTTACAATACCAGTCATGTGACATATCATTTGAAATGTCTGCAACTGCTTATTTATATTATGGATGTCTTGTGTGTCACTCCCCACTCTGCTCCCGCCAGGTGGGGCACATTTTTAATTTCTTTTCAACACCAGTCGTGTGACACATCATTTGAAAGGTCTGCAACTGCTTATTCATATTATGGATGTCTTTTGTGTCACCCCCCCACACTCTGCTCCCACCAGGGGGGGGCACATTTTTAATTCCTTTACAACACCAGTCGTGTGACACATCGTTTGAAAGGTCTGCAACTGCTTATTCATATTATGGATGTCTTGTATGTCAACCCGCCACTCCCCCCCAAAGAGGGGCACATTTTTAATTTCTTTACAACACCAGTCGTGTAACACATCATTTGAAAGGTCTGCAGCTGCTTATTCATATTATGGATGTCTTTTGTGTCGCCTCCCCCTCTGCCTCCCAGGGGGGGCACATTTTTAATTTCTTTACAACACCAGTCGTGTGACACATCATTTGAAAGGTCTGCAACTGCTTATTCATACCATGGGATAATGGCGAGCGCAGCAAGCAGGGGTAGCCAATAATTTGGAATCGCGAAGCGATTATGCGGGGGGTTGGCGAGCATAGCGAGCAGGGGGCGGGGCCCCCCTAGTATAGTAAAAAAAAACTAGCCTTAAAAGGAATGACTCCTGGAATGATGCTGATGTGGAAGATTTTCGTAACTAACGAATCCGGGTTGTCCACTCCTTCCATGAGTCGAATAGACCAATCAGGAAAGGGCTCCATCTATGCATCGCCATATGGGTTACCATAAAGAAAGTAAAGGTTACCATCGCCAACAATCGCCAAGTTTGTCGCCAACGTGGCGATATATCGCCAAATTTGGCGACCAAAATTAGTTGTCAAAAGTGACGCCAACTTGACGATAACTGTAATATTTCGCCAAATTTTTTATTTCTTTACAACACCAGTCATTTGGTACATCATTTGAGAGGTTTGCAACTGCTTATTCATATAATGGAAGTCTTGTGTGTTATCCCCCATTCTGCTACATTTTTATTTTCTTTACAACACCAGTCGTGTTACACAAGATTTGAAAGGTCTGCAACTGCTTATTCATATTATAGATGTCTTGTGTGTCACCCCCACACTCTGCTCTCCCCAGGGGGGGGGGGGCGATCACATTTTTAATTTCTTTACAACACAAGTTGAGTGACACATCATTTGAAAGGTCTGAACTGCGGTATTATGGATGTGTTGTGTGTCATCCCCCACTCTGCCCCCCAAGGGGGCACATTTTTAATTTCTTTACAACACCAATTGTGTGACACATCATTTGAGAGGTTTGCAATTGCTTATTCATATTATGGATGATACCTTGTGTGTAACCCCCCCCCCCCCTCTGCCCTCAGAGGGGACGCATTTTGTAATTTCTTTACAACACCAATTGTGTGACACATCATTTGAAAGGTCTGCAACTGTTTATTCATTTTATGGATGTCTTGTGTGTCACCCCCACTCTGCCCCCAGGGGGGCACATTTTTAATTTCTTTACAACACCAGTCATGTGACATCATTTGAGAGGTCTGCAGCTGCTTATTCATATTATGGATGTCTTTTGTGTCGCCTCCCACTCTGCCCCCAGAGGGGCACATTTTTTATTTCTTTACAACACCAGTCGTGAGACACATCATTTGAAAGGTCTGCAACTGCTTATTCATACCATGGGTTATTGGCGAGCGCAGCAAGCAGGGGTAGACAATAATTTGGAATCGCGAAGAGATTACGCGGGGGGGTTGGCGAGCATAGCGAGCAGGGGGGGCGGGGCCCCCCCAGTATATATATATTAGGGATGCACCGAATAGTGATTTTGGCTGAATACCGAATGCCGAATATTCGGCCAACAGGTGAACCGAATACCGAATATTCGACTAGCCGAATAGTAATAGTTGGGCCGAATACCGAAAAATGTTAAAATGTTACTTTTTAAAACAGTTTTATATAATATTTAATAAAAGAAACTTACATTTTGATAAACAAGAGCTTTTTATAAGAGCATTTAGTATTGAAAAAAATCTGCCTTGAGTTATTTAAGATGTGCAATTATGAAACTTTAATTAATAAAATTTTCTACGAATCAAAACAAACATTTTAAAATCAAATAATGAAAAAATGGCCGAAGAAAAATTTTACAGTCTGATAATTGTCCTTTTTAAATAAGGCAGATTTTTTTTTCAATATAAAGTACAAATACTTTCAACTTAATTCTGAATAAAGGTATATATGGCTCATAGTTCTTTTCTTATGAATGGTGGTATTTTCTACCCTTCCCATCATATTTTACAGAAATCAAAGCATGTGAGTTGAAAATATGTTATCTTATTTTTTGTTAATGCAATAAACGAACACACAAGTTTTGACCTAGAGTGAGATGAAATACAATGTACTCATGACTCAATAAGTTGATTATGATTATGGTTTCATGAACAAAAATTGTCTGCCTTAATAGCTATTACTAATCTCAAAAGTTTTTTTTTTTTTCTTTTTCTTTTAAAGGACTTTTAATTTGGGGAAAAGCAAGAAACAGATTATTTACTAAACAAAATTTAGAAACTTGTATCAGCACATAATTTATTCTTAAGGAGAATCCTAGTAAATCACCATGTTAATCCTTCTCATGTTTAATTTTCTTAAGTTACACTTTACAAACAGCAAATAAATAATATAAAAACATTCTATTTTATTTAAAAATGATTTTGTTTCTAATTATTTTAAATATAAATTAAAAAATTGATATTTAAAAGTAGAAATAGTGAAAAGTTTTTAAAAGGTTTTATTAAGTATAGTATTCGGCCGAATAGATTGATGTTCGGCCAAGCCGAATATTCGGCTCAACCGAATAGTTTAATATTCGGCCTAACCGGATATGCGGTAACATGGCTGAATAGGCCGAATACCGAATAGATACCGAATATTCGGTGCATCCCTAATATATATACATATAGGGCTCAACACAGGTCACTATTTTCACTAAAAGTCACTATTTTTCGCATTGGTCACTTTTTGTTACTATTTTTGATCTCAAGTCACTTTTTCCACTGTTTTCGGAGAAAACTTCAAAAATCTTTGACAGATGAAAAAATTTTGCAACAAAATGACGGCGAATTGGCTCTTGCAACAGATTCGCCATTTTTGCACATCCATTTTGTTGCGAAATCTTCTTCCGTCACCTGCTAAAAGGTAGAACCAATGCTTCTGTTTACTTTCCACCCCTTTCTCCCTAAATAAGACTGTCCTCATATGGGATTGCATGTGATTTGTTACCAGTGATGTAGCTACGTGTTTTGGCACCCGGGCAGGATTAATTTTTGCCCCCCCCCCCTTCCCCACCCACCAAAAAAAAAAAAAAGATTATTTTTTGAAAGAAGAAACAAAATAGTCTTTTTGACTTGTACTGGGAGGAAAAAACATCTTTACTTTTTCATGTTTTTAAGGATTTGGCTAATTTTACTCAAACACATTAAACTAAAATACATAGAACCGGATTACTGAAGATTTCCAATTTCAAACAACGGAAAATTCTGAACGGTTCGGTCGACGGGTGCAATTGGGGTCGAGCACAGCATCTACCATCTGTGATAGCATAACCTTTTCCACATATTTCTGCAAGTCTTATGTTATTTTTGAAGCATTGTTTAGTGATTATCAAAAATGCGCGATACTATTATTCTGTGTGTCACAGTTTTCTTTTTTTTTTTTTTTTTTTTAAAGTCATATCAAGTTGTGCTTCTGATTATTTATTTATTTTTATTTTATTTATTTATTTACTTATTTATTTTTTTGTACTTATTAATTACTTTTTTAACACTTTCCAACAAAGTTGAAATTTGTTTATGATTTTGGTTTGTCTGCATGTAATTGACGTTTACCCAAGCACGAACCCCATTGTAAATGAAGTTTCTACCATGATTAGCTTATTTACAGGGAGAGTTAAAAGTTTTCCGGTACATTACGGCCAGTGAAAAAAAAATCGTTCCAAATGAATTTTAAAGATTTTACCTCTTTTTCAAACATATTAAAATGTATATGCATTTACGAATTGCACTAAAATATGCATTCTGTAAAATATGAGGTGAAAAGAATAATTATTATTTATTTATAGGCCACACAAATTAATTTCATACATAATGGTAAAGAGGTGTATATTTCTCGTCATATTTTAACTATACTAAACTATCTCACATATAATAAAACTGATATATGTCACTGAGGCTTAATATAAGTTATTTCGTGCATAATATGAAATGCACAGAATTCACAGGGACACAAGGAACATTTCAATCAGTCTATTCTATCTGAAGTATTGTATGTTATCGATAATAGCCGATTAATGGATAAAATGCTTTTTTAATTATAATATGTGCCTTTAAGTTTCCTAAATTTATACATATTATATAATATGCATAAATGCTATAGTTAATATATAGGACTACACAAAAGAGCTCCTAAAAGTTAGTGAATATGAACGTAATTTACTTAAAAGTTGTTTTTAAATAAATCAAGTATTTTTATGTTATTTCAGAGTTTCCCCCAGAGGGTTTCAGGAGGGCGCTCCGCCCTTTTTGCCCTTTAGTTTAAATAATAGCGCTCCTCTTGCCCCTCATCCAAAAACTAGCGCCCCTGTTGTCATTCATCCAAAAAAAAATAGCGCCCTTCTTCCCCCTCATTTGAAAAAACGCAGCCCTGCAGCAATTATCCGAACGCGTTAAATCGCGTAAATTACGCAAAAAATCGGCGACAGAACGCAAAAAATAGCCTCATATATGTGTGCCGTGAGACGGGTAATTTCGTCAAAAAGTCGCTGAAAAAACGGCAAGTTTCGTTAAAAATCTTGAAATAACGACTAATTTCCGGCAAGATTCACAAAAAAATGGCTAATTCCATCACAAAATTTCACAAAACGGCAGATTTCCTCAAAAGATCGTGGAAAAATGACAAATTTCTCCCAAAAATCGCGATAAAACGGAAAATTTTGTCAAATGAGTCGCAAAAAACGGCAACTTTCGTGAAAAAATAGTGATAAAACGACAAATTTCTTCAAGAGATTTGCAAAAAAACGGCAAATTTCGTCCAAAAATCGCAATGAAACAGAAAAACTTGTAAAAAGTTCTGTTTTTTCGCAATTTTTTTTTTAGCAAAATATGCCGTTTTTTGTGTTTTTTTTTTCACAAAATTTGACGTTTTTTCGCAAAATATGCCGTTATTTGTGATCTTTTAACAAAATTGGCCGTTTTTTTTTTGTGATCTTTTAACAAAATTGGCCGTTTTTTTTTGTGATCTTTTAACAATATTTGCCTTTTTTTCGCGATCTTTTAACAAAATTTACCTTTTTTCAATTTTTTGATGAATTTTCTGTTTTTTCATGATTTTTTGAACCGCTAGATAAGTGCTTTTAAAAATGAAAAAGTGCCCTGAAAAATGTAAAAAGTGCCCTTTTCAGAACAGTAGCGCCCTGCCCTTTTTTAAACCTGGGGGAAACTCTGGTTATTTTTATATAGGGCTACAAAAAAGAGCTCCTAAAAGTTACTGAATACTAGCAAAAGCTATGCTTTGTTTGGATTCGGGAAGCATTATTTTATAAAGCATATATTTGAAAGTAACAATATTTTTAATATTATTTTTGCATCTTTATTAAACAAAAACGTTATTTTATGTTTTGGCGCATTTTAATTCTACAAATGTAAGTTCAGCCAAATAACTATCAATTTCCTAGGAATTTTTTATTTATGATGTAAGACTGGCATAAAAAAATATTTTCGAAGCAAACTTTTACAAAATATTTTTAAATTTTCAACTAAAAATTCTTTTAAAGATTTTTTTACAATTTCTAGTAGCCACTGGTGTTTTTTAGAGTTGTTTGAAATATGCATGTTTCCAATCTTTGTAATTAACATCAAATAATCTTTTATAGCTATTTTAGAATAATATATTTGAAGAGAGCTTGAAGAAAGTTACTTCTTCAAAATCCTATTTTCTGGAAAAACATTTGAAATCTGCTCTCGTCGATACTATGAATTTTTAACTGTAAAACTTTTTCTTCTAATTTCTTCGTTTTTATACATGTTAGTGCATGAGATATTGTAGAGATATTGTAGAATTTTTCGTAAGGAAAATTTCTATTGAATACTTAATTTTGAAGGATTTTCACTCTTGATAACGTTACGTACGTTTTTAAGCCAACTGGTGCCTATATATCCTCAATATCTGCAACTGCTTCATCTAATGTTAAACCTTGGGATTTATAAATTGTAACAGCAAAAGCTAACTGCAGAAGAAATTCTTTCCTTGAGCAATTTATGCTTCCATTTTTCCAGAATTCAATTATTGGGGGAATTGGTAAGCACCAATTCTTATAAGTTAAATTACTATAGTATTCAAATTTATCCATGATTATTCGCGATATCTGGTCTGGTGGCTTGTGATTTTCTTTAATACGTGCAACAAAGTTTAAAGTCCCGCTCACTAAACCCTTTTCGGTCCACAAATAAGAACGTAACATTAATTTCGATATAAATGATAAAGTAAGAAATGATTGAAGTCCATTTGTCATTTCTGAATCGGCCAACTTTTCCTTTAGTACATTTATAAAGAGCTTGAATCGAGGCAACAAGTTAACGCATTTCTTTTAATTTTTCATTTATATAACAAATTTAACAATTAATTTTATTTGTTTATAATTCTTTTGTTGCCACTTTACAGAAAAAAAAAAAAAAAAATCCATAATACTATTCTTTTAAAATGTTTAAGTGTCATCTGTGCAAACGGTTTTGCTGAATAATGAAAACATATTTTATTTATTAAATTAATCATGATTCTATCTATAATTACTTACTCTATGATTTATATTTTTTTCTGAAAATATACGCGTTTCATTTTTTATTTATTTGCTAAAATGCGTCCGTATTGGAAATGCATGTAAAATAAATTAATTAAAATAATATTTTTTTAACGTTTTACTGTAAAAAAAATTATATTCTGCAAATCTACAGATCATATTTTATTTTTGTGTTTAATTTGAAGTCAAAATATTGAATAGTTTTTTTGTAAAGTGTACGACAAATTGTAATTTGAGTGGCCTAGTAGAGGATTCGCTTCGCTCATCCTAATGAACGTAATTTACTTAAAAGTTTTTTTTTTAATAACTTATGTATTTTTATGCTGAACTGCATTCAGTTTACTAAGGAATGTTTGTAGAATACAGATAAAATTATTTACAGGGTCACGCAAAGAATTGGATACATGGTCGCCTATGGAATGATAATTTCTGTAAATCTAATTTCAGTAATTTTAAGAGTGTTTTAGTTTGATCTAAATTTTATCTAAATACAGGCGTATAATAAAGGTACCAGGTAAACTACAGGCTGAACAAAAGTATATGGGTCATTCCATGTCAAATCAACCAAAAAAATTCAATATTCAACCTGACTATTTCCGATTTCAATGAAACTGCAAACGATCATTCTCTATGATGATATAAATTAGGGCATATTTTTATTTTTTGTTTATCGCTTTAAATTTTTTATATAATAAATTATTTAAATTTTGAAAAATCATCATTTTTTGACTTGCATAAATATTTTCAATTTTGAATTTCCCAAGCTCTATCAAATGATTTTATGACCACTCATTTCAAAGAGGAGTTTATAAGGTTTAATTTGATATGCAAGTCGGCTATGTATAATTAAAATAAATAAAATTTAATTTTTTTTTTTAATTTAAAACTTGAAAAATTTTTAGATAGTCATTTTTAAAAATTCTGAAAAAATTGTATGTTTGTTGTAATATTATAAGCTTTAAATTCTGAAATTTTTAGAGTGGGATCTCAATGGGATCAGGAGTTATGAAATAAAAGCTAAAAATTAACATACAAATCATAAATAAATAACAAAACAAACAGAATTAAATTGCTATTTTAATGGTAATTTTTGCTTTTATTTAATAACTCCTGATCCCATTGAGATCCCAGTCTAAAAATTTCAGAATTTAAAGCGTACAATATTACAACAAACATACAATTTTTTCAAAAATTTTAAAAATAACTATCTAAAAAATTTTCAAATTTAAAATTTTCAAAAATTTTATTTTTTATTTTTTAAACTATACATAGTCGACTTGCATATCAAATTAAACCTTATAAACTCCTCTTTGAAATGAGTGGTCATAAAATTTTCTATGTTTGATAGAACTTGAGAAATTCAAAATTGAAAATATTTATGCAAGTCAAAAAATGATGATTTTTGCAAAATTTAAATAATTAATTGTATAAAAATTTAAAGCGATAAACAAAAAATAAAAATATGCTCTAATTTATATCATCACAGAGAATGATTCCTAGCAGTTTCGTTGAAATCGGAAAGGGTCAGGTTGAGTCACTGGTTGATTTGGCATGGAATGACCCATACAAGTGTGTTTCAACTTTTAGTATAAACTGCTGAAAAAAAGGTACCAAAACACAAAACTTTTTACTAATCTACTTCAGTCAATCGAAAAGATCTGTTCGTTGATCCTATTTTCTAAACAAGAAATTTATAAAGATATCTCGGTTGCATTTCAATATTTTTATTTTTATTTTTTATTTTTTTCGTAGTATAGATGAAATTGATTTGTAAAAAGGCTGTTTTTTATTTTTCGATTTTGATTGCAGAATTTATCATGGGATTTATTTTACTTTCGGGACTGGTTTTGAAAGTGAAAGCGTCCTCACTGAAGATATCTGTAAACAAAATCGAAAACAGTAAAAAACGGTACCAAAACAAAAACATTCAGGGAAAACATTGTACAAATCTAATCTGAAATATGCAAAAAAAAAAAAAAAAAAAAAAAAAAATTACCAACATTGATGTAATCGAGACGAGGTTACTTCAATCAACCAAAAAGACCCCTTCGTTAATGCTATATCCTGAAGAAGAAAGTTATAAAGATACCTCGATTACATTTCAATATTTTTATATGATTTTTCTTGCGTTGGATAGATGAGACAGATTTGTACAAAGGAGGTTTTTTACTTTTCTCTTTTGACTGCAATTTTTTTTAATGGGAATGATTTTACTTTTGTAACTGGTTTCGAAAGTGAAAGTGTCACCTGAAACTGAAAATATCTAATATCAATAAACAAAATCAAAAAAGCAAAAAACGATACCAAGATAAGAAACTTTCTACAATCTCATAATATATATATACAGTCGAACCTCTATACAACGAAACTCCATATAACGAATTTTTAGTAAGAACTGTCCCCTTTTCGCATGATTACATTAAAAACAGACTCTATATAGCGAAATATCTATCTCCATATAACGAATTTTTTAATAAATTGATCTTAATTTATTCAGTTTTAAAAAAGCTTCGAAATCATATGGAATCAATTTTCCATAACTTATTTTTGATTTATCGTTCAGTGGAGAGTTTTTTTTTTTTTTAATATAAATATTACTTCTCTCCTTATTCTTCAAATCTAACAAGTTCATCCCACCTCCCACACACCTTTCAACATCCTTCTCAAAACACAGTCAATTGAATTGTTACACATATAAGAGAGGAATCAATGAGAGCACATAAGAGAGACCTTCAAATGGAGGAAAATATCAACTACAATTTTTCATTCCTTACTAAAATTTAAAAAAATTTTTTGAGAGCGTAACAATTGTAATTTTAAAATCAAAACAACAAAAAATTACAGATTTCTTCCTCTGAAATTTATGTAAGTCTTCCTTATTTGATTTTCATTAAGCTTTCAAATAAATGTCTTTTTTCTTTTTTGAAACTGCTTAAATAAGTAAGAAATAAAATGTTAGGTTAATATATACTTTTAAACATTTCAAATTCTTAATTAAAAAGATCAAAAATAATATTTGTTCAAAATTTACACATTAAATACTATTTTTAACATCATACTCTATACATCGAATTTCTCTATATAACGAATTTTTTACTGGAACGATGGATTTCGTTATATAGAGGCTCGACTGTATATATATGTATATGTATAGGGTGTCCCAGAACTTTGTGTACAAACTTTGAGGGGTGGCAGAGAACATCTTTAGGAACCACAATTACATAGGAAAGCATGAGCGGAAACGTCATCCTCACTTGTTAACCCTTTCACAGACTGTAATTTCTCTATGAAACTACAAAATTTTTAATACAAAATAAACATTGGTATAAAAATTTTAATATGATTTTTCCATTTATTTTGTATGTGAATTATTTCTATTTTCTTCTTTGCAAATACATTTTCCTCCATTTCTGGTGTAATTCCTATTTTTCCACATTTCAGCAATGGAAGTGCTTTGTCCGTGGAAAAGAAACACAAAGACACAGTTATGACACAATGCAGAAAGCAGTGTAGAACGCTTTATTACACAGAAAAAAGTACAAGAAATGATTTAATTTTAAATTAAATTTAAAATTATGTTTCTTTAAAATCAAGTATCATCGTAGCTATAAGAAATTGCTAAAATGTGGAAAAATATGAACAACATCAGAAATTGCGGGAAAATGTATTTGCAAAGAAGAAAAGAGGCATTTCACATACATAATAAATGAAAAAAATCATATTAAAATACTAGTGTCAATGTTAATTTTGTACTATAAATTTTGTAGTTTCTTAACCACTGTATTTGAAAGGGTTAACAAGTGAGGATGACGTTTCCACCCATGCTTTCCTACGTAATTATGGTTCCAAACGATATTCTCTACCACCCCTCAAAGTACACGAAGTTCTGGGACACCCTGTATATATTGAAATGCAACCGAAACGACGATACATGAGTCAACCGAAAAGATCCGTTCATTAAGGGTGTTCCGCTCAACAAGCGAAAAACGTTTTGACACATTTACAAATTTATTTTTTAACAGAAAGATATAAAATTTTATTGAAATGCAACCAAAACGACGATACATGAGTCAACCGAAAAGATCCGTTCATTAAGGGTGTTCCGCTCAACAAGCGAAAAACGTTTTGACACATTTACAAATTTATTTTTTAACAGAAAGATATAAAATTTTAATGCCTGACTATGGAAGCGATTTCGAATTGGACTTATTTTTCCATTTTATGATAATTAAATTACTTATTGAGTTATAAGCTATTTCGATGACGCAATCACCCGTTTTTCTCCTTTTTGACCGGTTTTTCTGCTTTCATCGGGAAATATGCTCAAAAGTGTCAACTTTGAAGGCTTGTAATAAAAAAACTATGTTTTTTTAAAAAACAGAAGAATGAGTGCCATTAGACAGTTTCTGAATAACAACATCTGCTATTTTCATGCATTTCCGAACAAAAATAAATTAATGCATGTGTCACAAAGTTGCCTTTTTTTATTTAAGAACACCCTTAACGCTGGATCCCATAGAAGACATTTATAAAGGTATCTGACTGCATTTTAACATTTTAAATCATTTTTTATTTATTTATTTATTGTATTGGATAGTTTAGATAAATCTTCACAAAAACTATTTTTTACTTTTCCTATTTTGAATGAAGAATTTTCTTGTGGAAATGCTTTCACTTTCGCAACCGGTTCTGTAAATGAAAGTGTTTTTACTGAAAATATCTGTAAACAAAATCAAAAAAGCAAATAAGGTACCAAAATAAAATCGTTGAGGAAAAATTTTTGTACAGATGGACAAAATTGATATTTGACAGCTATCATACACCAAGAAAAAAGAAAAAAAATTAAATATAATCGATAATACCCGGTCGTTGATGCTATATACTAAAGTAGAAATTCATAAAGACATCTCTACTGAATTTCAATATTTTTAAAAGATTTTATTTATTTTTAATTAATTTATTTATTTTTACGCTGGATATAGCTCAGGTCAATTTGTAACAAAGGCCGTTTTTTATTTTTCGATTTTGATTGCATAATTTTTATGTGGAAAATTTTACTTTTGGAACAAGTTTCAAAAGTGAAAGTGTCCTTACTGAAAAGTCTGTAAACAAAATCGAAAAAGGAAAAAAGATACCAAAACAAAAAAAGTCCTTCCGGCAGTACCGGTAGGAAGAGGTAGCTTTCATATACCTTATTTATTTATTTATTTATTTATTTTAAGTATTTATTTATTTTACGAAGATCAAATTGGAACCCGATTGTATAACATTCAAAACTAGTTTTTGTCAATACTGAATATTAGTGGGAATTTTTAGAAATTAGTCATCTTTTATTTAACCCAGGAGTACACGTGCTGGGTCTTTTTGACCCGGAGTGCGTATGGTTTTTGCAATTGTAGCCAGTTATCTTTTAAAAATAATCTTCAACTTATTTTATCGCAAAATTTGTAAGAATTGTCTCCGCCTAAATAAAATAACGGTTATAATTTGATTTTATTAGACATTATAGAGTTCCGGGGAGGAGATTGTACTTTTTGACCATTGAACACTCAAAATTTCAAATTTTCATGGGGTGGGGGATTTTTTATTGCTCCGGGCCATCCTCTACATTCAACACTGATTGCAATTGAGAAAGCAGCACGAGGCACTTTTTTCTTTGCAATGATTTTTGCTACTCTTCAAGGACTGAAACTGAAACTAATTAGTTGATAACACTTGTATGACTGCATGGGGATCACAGATCATATGCCCATTTCAACCTTTTCCGTTTTGGGGTATGTTCGTAATTACGTAGCACCTATAGTTGTCATTCAGTTCGTTCATCTGTCCGCATGTTACAACGCAAAAACTACCCAATCGAATCGTTTGAAATTTAAAATATATAATTATAACATAATTTTCTCGAGTCATTTCAATTTTTATGAAAATCAGACACATAATTCAACCACAGGGACCAGGGACAATCAAAAGTATTCCATTACATTACGGTCAAAGGGACTAAAAATTTTCAAATGCATTTTAATGGTGTTACACTCTTTCAAACATAATAAAACTGTTATGCATCTATGAAGTATGTACTGTAATATACATTCTGTGCAATCTGCGGTGCAAAGAACATTTGTTATTGATTTACAAGGTCACACAAAAATTTTCCATTACATAATGGAAAATTTCACATTTTCACCATTACAATGATTTTTACAATCATTAATTTTCACCATTATATAATGGTGTAGGGAAAACATTGTTTTTGGTGCATTTTTATTGTATTAAACTGTTTAACATTTTATGAAATTGTTATACATTCCTGAGGATTACTACAAGTTATTTCCTGTGTAATAGAAAGCATATAATATTTACACAGGGGCACACACATAATTTCGGCTAATATACTGCATCCTAATTACTGTATACATATTATTACCTCCATATCTGAATATTTTAGGTGCGTTCGTAATTATATAAATACATAGCACCCGTAGTCAACGTTCAGTCTGTCTATCTGTCTGTCTGCCCGCATATATCGGAGCAAAAACTACCTAATCAAATCGTTGAGATTTAAAATATATAATTGTTGCATAAAGTTCCATGCTTTGGCACAATTGCATCTTTACCAAAAAAAAAAAAAAAAAAAAAAGATATATATATGGGTGATTCTCAAAATAGGGGACAATTTATGTCTTTCGGCATACAAAAAATTGAGAGGTTTTCTGTCATGTTTTTATATTTAGATATGTTTGTCTTAATATTATTCATTATTTGCACTCAAGAATTACTCATTTTTTAGTTAAAAACACATTAAAATAACAGAATAAATGTTCAAAATGTCATTAGCATGGATGTCCACAGCAGCTGTGCCTTGTGTATACTACCATTTTTCAAGAGTTAATATCATGTTTATAAAATAAATCAAATGTTATTCTTTCTTTAAATTAATCAAGGAGAGGATTTATCCAATAAATTTATTTTTAAAAATAAAATTATAGTACATAAAAAAAGAATTAAAGTTTGTCCTCCATATTCTATTTTCAATACAAGATCATATTATAACAGCTGGTTATTAATCAAAATTTCATTTTCACATATGACAATAGTTTGAAAATATGAAGTTTCTCCATGGCAACAAGTAGCCATTTTATCCCAGCCTGAAAATAGAAGCATGTATTGTATTTTAAGAATATAAGTTGAATATTAGGGGAGTACATCAATTGTATGTCATTAGAATGGATAATAATTTTCATGTTTATTTTATAGTTAAAATTTTTATTTTACTTATTTGCATAGAACTTTTGTGTTTTAAAAAGCCCCAGAAAGGACTATTGGGCATTCCAAGCAAAGTGGTCCCAGGGTCCAAAATTTTAAAATTAGAGATATAATTTTAAAAAAAAATTATTTATGTAGTTGAAAGTGTATATTTTCTTGTAATAACAGTGAAATTTGATTTAGCGATTTTAAATGCTTGAAAACTTAAATTAATTAAAGATGTTTAAAAATTCATGTTTTTTGACAAAAGTTTTATGGAAAGAATATGTTGTATTAAAAATGCAATAAACACAATAATTATTAAAATATCATCATATATCAGAATAAATACTTATATACTAACCCCCAAAAATTGCTAGAATAGTTTATTGTGATTTCGGACATTTTAACAATGATAAAATGACAGTTCTTCGATTCCAGTGTCACACATGTCACAAAAAGTTAAAAATTTTCCTCTTGTCATTTAATTACTAACTTTAAAATGTTGGAAACTTTATTTATAAGTTAACTAAACATGCTGAAAATATTGCAAATAAAAAAAATAATTTTGACCAAAAAATAAAATTATTATTTATTTTTTAATTCTTGTCACACACGTCACTATATGTGGTGTGTGTGACTGTGACGTGTATGACATGAATATCTGTTTAATTAAAAATGCTTAACTTCTTTTAAATATGTTAGGTATATATCAGCAATATATACACAAACACCTGGTAGCTTATTGTAACTCATGATGCAATTAATAAATTCATCTATTTTATACATTTTTTTTTTCAAAAAAAGCAAGATACATTAATTATTTTGTTTTCAAGAAAACTGTTTTTTCAGCTATTATTTCTATATATTTTATCTAGTCATTCTAAACAATTTGGAAAGGTATAGCAAAGGAGGGATTTTTGAACAACCAATTATCTTCTGTAAAATAATGCTTATTGTTTGTTTGCATATAGATGACAACACATTTGCTATTCTTGTAGTAAAATAAAGTTGATGTCTATCTTTTTGTTTTCAAAGTGGTGAGTGATTTTTCTATCGTTATTATAAACTAATGAGAATAAATTTGTAAGCAATGATGCCCTATAATTTTGTTGTTAATTTAATATTTTTGAAAATAGCTTTTTTTAGTTGTTTCCGAATAATTAAGACTAAATGATTAGTTGTTCTTAACTTTATATATTGGAGGTATCACTGAAAACTAAAAACCAATCTTAACAATGTGAATTATATAAACAACTTTTTATCATTGAGTTTCACATTCACAATATTTTAAATTATCACAATATTACAAAAAATATGTTTGAGTTTATGCAATGTTGTATTCAAGGGGTGGGCTGATGGAGCTGCAGCCCCCTCTGGAATTTGTAACAAACATACAATGTAATTACAAAAGTTCATCAAAATGTAATGAAATATGCTAAGATAGAATTTATAGGAAGTGCAATAATATTCCATTTTAGGCAGGTTTTCATTTAAAAAGTATTATTTTGCACAGAACACAAAACAACTATTTCATCCAAGTTTCCATTACACACAGACTATCTTTACACGCCATAAAAATTATGCTAATTAAGACAAAAACCTGCTTAAAAAGAAATTGTTTGCACTCTTATGCAATTCAATCTTAGCAAGTTCTGTATAATATATGCATTACCTGCATGATAAAAATCTGTTTAAAGTGGAAAAAATAACTTTCTTATAATTCTCTCTTAGAAACTTTTACTATATCTCAGCCCCCTCCGAAATGATAAGTCTAGATACGCCACTGAATTTATAGTTTCAGCTTAGAAATTTGCTATGAAATATTTCATATCTATGTGTATGTAACTTTACAAGTTTGATGTTCATGATAGATTTAATTGTTGAATCAATAAATTGTTTTATTTTGTGGAGTTCAGTGAATATTTAATTACTTAAATATTGTAAGACTGCTAAAATGAAAAAAAAAAAATCTTAAAGTTTATAAACACAAGTTTGAACAACCAAACTTTTCATTTAAAAACTATAATTTTCTAATTTAAACAGCATAATTGTTAAAGGTACTTTTCAGTTCCGAAAAGTACTTTGTTAAGTACCAGACATCACTTTAGAGATATCTGGTATCTAGGTGCATTTTACATTTAACTCTTCAATAATCATAGAATAATCTTTGAAAAATTATAATTAAGCTTAATAGAGTAGATTTATTGAAAAAAATATTAAGTTTATTAATTAATAAAATTAAAAAAATATTAAGTTTATTACTGCTTTTCCACAGATATATGACCATTTTAAATCTTTTCATGGTAAATTTCGCACAAAGTCACACACGTCACAGTACTATTTTTTTTTTTTAGCCCAAGTATTTCTAGCTCAGATTTCTAACACCACTTTTTTTAATTGTTGTATATATGGCTTATAAATGATATTTTTTATTTTCATGAATATTATAATAATTCACAGAAATATAGCAATATGTAAGAGACATGAAGAAAAATGCTTACAAAATGGTCACACACGTCACAAGAATTAAAAAAATAAATTCTCTATAAATGCAATATAAAAAATTTCCAACCATGGTGATTATGTTTCAAGACAACTATGAAATATACTAAAATATTGTTTTCAAAATGAAAAAAAATTTTCACACTCAGAATAATTGCAAATGTTTTGAAAATGTTGTCTGAATGTCACACACGTCACGCTGGAATGGCCCTATTGCATTGTGATTATATTATGGCTCATAATCTTATTTAAATTAAAATTTGTCATTAGCATGGACAAATATCAGTGTCATTAGCATGGTCTTTCTGTCCATGCTAAAGACTCCTATGTGCATAAATGTAACCAGTGCTTATATTGTATCCTTTATAAAGTTTAATTTTACATATAAATTTAGGTATTATATTTATTATCCCTAAAATATGCATTAAGTCTGTCAGAAAATCACTAAGGCAGCTTCTTACATTGTTAGTGTCAGAATCTTGCTCGTGTAAACAAAGTTTGCTCTTTGGTAATGTTTTTATTCTCCTTATATGTATATATGTAAAAATGGAAACCATTTGCTGAAAAGGAAGGCTAATAAATATAGAAAAAATTATTTAAACAGGAAGAAAATAAAAATTTCTTAATATATTTATTCCATGCAATTTGTTTTGTCATTAGCATGGCTCAAAAATACTAATTATTTTTTTTAAGTTAATTTTTAAATATTTAGCTCTGCTGACTACATGTAAAGTATACCTAATACTATATTAACAACACCTATTTTTTTCAGAAATTTTGCTAACAGTAATTTTTTTAAGATTTCACTTTTGGAATTGTCCCCTATTTTGAGAATCACCCATATATATATATACATATGCTTACATAGTTTTTGAATAAGAGTATTTGCTAATCTGAACTTTTGAAAACAAACAAAAAAAAAAAATTGTTAATGTGTCAGAAATTAACTAGTATAAACTTGAGAAGTAACTGTTATTTCAATTTAATTTGCGATACAATAAAATGAGATATCTAAATAAAAAATTTAAAAAATACATAATATAATAAAATTTATTTTCATCAATTGATGATTATAATAATGTGTGCAATTTTTTTTTTTTTTTTTTTTTTTTGAATTATAGAAATCATATACACCGTATAACACACTAAAAAGTTTATGTTTAAACGTGCATTTCACAGGTAAAAAAGCATATATCCGGCAATTATCAATTATAGTCAATCTTAAAATTGATTTTTTTTATTGTAAATGAATGATAAGTGTCATTCTCTATAATCTAAACAACAACTTGTTATTTTATCTTAAAATTTACAAACCTTTAGTAGTATTTCATTAATGTTAGTTATGACATTGTAGAAAGAGATCCAAAATTGTGCAAATAATTGCATATATAATAGGGATGGGACGAATATTTGGCCACTATTCGGTATTCGGCCTATTCGGCCCTTTTGCCGAATATTCGGTTGGCCGAATATTGAAGGCTTGTTGACCGAATACTTCGGCCGAATACCTGTAGCCGAATATTTAGAGATATCTGGCCGAATATTGGTAAAATCTCGCCGAATAGTGAAAGATATCTTGCCAAATAAATTTAGGATTTAAAGAGTTTCATTTCTTACAATTTTTTTTTCTAATCCAAATTGGCTACTTCATTCATGGAGTCATTCTTACTTACAAAATATGCAGTTATTCGATTGCTAAAAAATACACAGCCTTTCTGTATTTCCTATAAAAGTGAGTGATATTTTAGAAAATGCTGCCCAAGTTGGAGATTTAATTGTATGGGAAATGTCTTCATTAGAGAATGATATATTGCAATTCAAGATATAAAAACACTTATAAAGGAAAAAAAAACTGCCTTATTCTAAAACACTTGAATATTTATTAATGTCTGCAAATCCAATGCACAAATAAAAAAGGCTTATATGAAATTTGTAACTTATTTCCGTAAAGTAAGAAATGAAAAAATTCATTCACTAGGTGTATTATTACCAATGATTCATTTTCAAAATTAGACATCAAATATCACTATTCCAAATACTACAACGGTACATCTGAAAACAGAATTGATGGCAAACTAGATATGCATTAGATAACACAACTACCTATTACGAAGATCGTTTTATAAGTATTTAAAGATAAATTCTAAATACTGAACAAAATAATTTTTTTTATTCTATAGTTTTCAATTTTAAATAACTAGCAAAAGCCATGCTTTGTTTGGACTCCCGAAGTATTATGCTATAAGATAAATATTTGAAAGTAATAATATATTTTTAAAATTACTTTTGCATCTTTATTAAGCAAAAATGTAATTTTATGTTCCGGCGCATTTTAATTTTAAAATGCATTTCAACCAAATTACTAAGAATTTCTTCAGATTGTTTATTTATGATATAAAACTGGTATAAATAAAAATATTTTCGAATTATACAAAATATTAATTAATTTTATTTGTTTACAATTCTTTTATTGCCACTTCTCAAAAACATAATGTAATTCTTTTAAAATTCATAAATATCGTCTGCTTAAATGATTTCACAAAATAAGAATAAATTGTGTATTTGAATTTTTAACACAGAAAAATACTTTTATAATTGAATGTTAATAAGAGAATTTTCATAAATTTTAATTCATTAAAAATATGCTATAGTTTTTTTTTTTAAAAAAGGTATTTTATAAATTTTATAGAAGAAATCATGAAACTATATTTAGTTTAAAAAAAATGAGCATAGTTTGAAAATCTGAAAGCAGTTTTTGAAATATTTTGTCTGAATAATGAAAATATATTTTATTTATTTATTTATTTAATGATGATTCTAGCTATAATTACTGACCCCATGATTTAAGTTTTTCTTCTGAAAAGGTACGTGTTTCACTTTTTATTTGAAAAAATGCGTTCATAATGGAAAAACATATAAAATAAATTAATTAAAGTAATTATTTTTTGAAAAATATTTCTGTAAAAAAATAATACCGTATTTTCGGGAATACCCGCCGCACCCACCGTAAGCGCCGCACCAATGACAATCTGTTAAAAAAAAAAGTACATCGACGTAAGCGCCGCACCATCGTAAGCGCCGCACCCAAGCTGCTGATATTTATACAGTATAAATCTCTAAATTCCGAAATCGTTCGTAGACGCGGCTTTTAGTTATTTCCGAATTTTAGTGATCTTCAAAAAACAACTTTAAAATGTAAGTAAAAATTATTGAAAATCATCATTAAAAAAGAAAAAAAATCACATATTTATAAAAAAAAATCATAAATGGCACATTAAGTTATTTAACAGCAAAGCCAAGCATTTAATCTTATTAAAATTAAATATACACAGAGCATTTTCACGATTACGATTTTATTTATATGTTAGTATTTAGTTGCTTTAATTTAGGCCTACTGGTCATTACTTTTTCCCCAATTACAATGATATTAGCTCAATCTCTGTAATAAAATTCCTTTGTTCCAGGCCTAATATTTTATATAAACTGTTTATGAATTTTTCTGTTGATATTTCTTTGTTTTCTTATTTTACTATATCAAGATAAATAAACTTGGAAATGAATTAGAAGAAATGATTGGTACGGCCATCTGTCGGCAAAATGCAGAATATAATCTAGATTATACTAAAAAGTTAAATACATTTTTGGTGCTGCCATCTGTCGATAAGATAGGATAACTGAACTATATAAATATAAAACATTTGATGATCATTTATGCTATCTGTATTTGAGGTTTCCAGATTTTAGAGACTGTTACAGTATATAAAATATTTTCACTTGAACAGTTAAAAAAAAAAAAATTTTTTCACTTAAGTGCCTAAAAAATATATTTAAAATGTAAAGAAATATCGTATAGAGACACTGACGAAAAAACTAAAATAAATAAAATAAGCTGTTGAAGAAAAAAATCATTGGACGAAAGACACTTAGATTTAATGTATGCAAATGCCTTAAAAACTGTAGTAAAAATATTACTGAAAAATGTGATGTAATAAAGCGTATTGCTATAAGAAAATATTTTTTAAATGCATACTAGTTTATGTTAACTCCTCAGATTACTGCAAAAAAGCAACATTTTGTCACTGGATCAATAACAAACAGAGAAAAATATAATAAATATCAGAAACTTATTTATAATATTATAATCTTACCTGTAAATATTGCAGAATCATTTTTCCCTTGACTGTTGATTTATTATTATTATGTATTTGTTTTTCAATTTAATAACGTTTCCTATCACTGATCCGTTATAAATAGCAGGTATGTAATTTTAATATTAAGATTTCAATTTTTTGTAATATTTATAAAATTTTCTAAAAAAATATTGGATTACATATAATAAGAGAACACTACTTCAAAATATCTTTAAAATATGAAAAATTATTATTGGAATGAAGTGAAAATATAGAAAAAAATATATATAAGATTTTATCAACATGTTTAAAAATCTTCAAATCCATCAAAATCGGAATTTTCACTGTCGGAATTAAATAGTTCTAAAAATTGTTTATCAGTTAATACGTCACAATTTTCATCTTCACTATCATCAGATTCAGATGAATCATCACTAACTGTATTTTCCATGATATTGGCTGCTTTGAAGCCCGACATAATAGTTTTAGCACTAATGTCTTTCCATGCCGATGAAACCCACGACGCTACTTCTTCGTAAGTGGCTTTGCGCATTTTTCCAGAATTTGTAAATGAATGTAGCCCTTCCATCATCCATTTTTCCCACAGTTTTCTTACTTTGGACTTGAAAGATTTATTCACAGCCAAGTCAAGAGGCTGTAAAACTTTAGTTAATCCGCCAGGGATTATTGCTGGCTCGGCTGAGACTTTTTTCAAAGCAGTTTTTACGGAATCACCTTTGTGGGCACTCATTGAGTCCATAATAAGAAGCCCACTAGGCTGAAAAAAAGAATTTTTTCTTTTCCTCCACACTTCCGCCAGCCACTCATACATGATTTCCTCCGACATCCATCCCTTTTCGTTACACCGTATTACGACGTCGGAAGGAAAATTTGCCTTAGGCATAGTTTTGCGCTTGAAAATAATTAGTGGTTTTAATTTGTCTCCATTCGCAGCGCAAGCTAAAACACAGGTAAATGAGGTTCGCTCATTACCAGTTGTTACGATGCCGATTGTTTTTTCCCCAATGGTGTTAACAGTTCTACTGGGGGGGGGCAATCAAAAGTTAATGGAACTTCATCCATATTAATAATCTGTGCTGTTGAAAAGTTGTTTTCCTTGATTTTTTCAGCGACATACTTTAAAAAAGATGCTTTTGTCTTTTCCCAATCTGCAGGCAGTTCTTGTCCCACAGTTGTCCTGGTTCTTACAGACAAATTATTTCTCGACATGAACCTAAAGCACCAGTTGGGACTACCTTTAAAATTTGTAAATCCCATGTTCGATGCCATAATCCTCGCTTGAAACCGTATCTGAACAGTTGAAACGGGCATTCCTTTTTCCCTTTGCTCCTTTACCCACTTGGCTAAATTTCTCTCCAGATTTGGCCAAACAACAACGCCACTTCTTCGTGCCCTCTTAGATTTTGGCATTTCCTTCAAAATAGATTTTTCAGCTCTCCATCTCCTTACGCAACGCTCATCAACTCCATATTCTCGTCCTGCAGCACGATTACCTATTAGCTCTGCCTTATCAACCACAGCAAGCTTGAAAGCGGCGGTGTAACTTTTTAACTTTTTGGGAGCCATTTTCACTTGAAAAAAAAAATAAATTGCTTAAATAAGAGCGTCAGACAAAAAGAGCAGAACAGTACCGTAAAATAATTCTCAGCTAAAAAGAAAAAAAAAAACGTGTTTGTAGTACGCAATTAAAATCCAATCGGAAATAGGCGCAATTACTTGCGCCAATGAGAGGAGCGCAGCAGGATGCTAGCTTCCTCCCTAGCATCTTTTCCTAGTAGCGTTCAATTCTAAGTGCTCTTTCCACAGACTTCTAGTTCTTTCCACAAAGTTCTAAACTTTTCTTCGAATCTTGGTCATCCTTGTGTAAATGCGGTTTAGGTTCCCTTAGAAAGACCCCCCACGGAGGGCACTTATCCTAGGGCCTATATCCCTCCTGCAGATAATCGGCCGTCATAAATAACACTATTAACACCACAAAGTTCTAGTTCTTTCCAGCAAAAATCCGTCAGATTTTCGATCAAAGACTTTTTCAAATTAATTTTAGTGTAGGATTTTTTTTTTTTTTTTTTTTTTTTTAAGTTAAGATATTATTTCAGTCACACACAAAGACCTCCTTAATGCTAATCCTATGGATGAAATTTATAAAGATATCGTGTTTGCATTTCAATATTTTTAAATGATTTTTGGGCATTGGATAGTTCAAGTCCATCTATATGCAGATCGTTTTATACTTTTTCGATTTTGAAGATTGTTTTCACTTTCGAAACCGACTCCCAAAATGAAAGTGCCCTCATTGAAAAATACCTGTAAGCAAAAAGCGAAAAATGTTCTTTCTACAAATCTATCAGAGTTAATCAATGCAAAAATCATTTAAAAATATTTAAATTCAAACGAAATATCTTTATAAATGTTTCCCATAGGATTAGCATTAACGAGCGGGTCGCTTGACTGAAGTAGCCTCTTAACGAAAATATGATACAGTTGAACCTCAACATTTTAGAATCAGCGGGATCACGGCGATACCGTATTTTCGAGATCTGTTAAAAAATAATTTTAAAACAATATCATGCCCCCCCCCCCCCCCCAAAAAAAAAGCAACTTTTTCCTCAGTGTAAAGAAATGACGATCAAGTAAATTGGTGAAGTAAATAATAAAATACGAATTACATTGAAACACAGCACATATGCTAAAATTAAATTACACATGTTAAACCACAATTGATTAATAAATATATATATAACCATTGTATAATACTACAAATCATTATCCACAGCGAATACAATCCACAATTGTTTATCATGCCTGCGGCAAAAAATCGATTCTTAAATAGCTTACAGCACTACAAATTCCTTTATATAAATATATACCTGCATATCTTTATTTAATATTTTAACTATTGATAATTGATTTAATGATTCCTTTTGTGGTAGATTAGTTTATTTTTTATTTGGTACATACGCATCTATCCTTGTTCATTTACAAAAATTTTGTAAGTTTAAATATTTCTTGCTCAAATTTAGACTTTATATTCATCTTAAGTTATTTCGATGATTATATTATGAAGATATAAATTAAGAAAAGAAAAAAAAATCCACAAATCCACTTAGCGTAAAAAAAAAACTATTTTCGTTCTTTTTTTTTCTACTGTATTCAAAGAAACAAAACAGAAGCAATGCGATATTAGCCGACTTACGCATCAAGGTCAAAGGGCAACATGTCCGCACATTGAGTCATGAAGAGGATGAGGAGAAAAGGTGACTTTAAATAACCAGTGTCTCTCTCTCTTTTTTTTTTTATTAGCAGAAACAAGAGATAACAAAATTGCACGTTTGCTTTATAGTTATAAATACTTACTTGAGTGCTTTTATTAGGCACTTCTTTAAAAATAAACATAGTAAAAGGAAAAAAAAAGGATAAAATAAGTAGTTTTGTTCAGAACTTTTCGTACGAAACAATTTTTAACCATATCATAGTAAAAATTAATCTATTGAAAAAATTCACTTGGATGATGCGGATATTTTAAATTTTCCGGGTGCCGGATTGTTATTTTTATTTATTAATTATTATTATTATTTTATATGGGCCGGACCGAGCTGATCCCCCCCCCCCCCCCCTATAGATCGGACTGCTTCACTCAAGTAAAAACATCTACTCGCTAATGTTAATCCTATGGATTTTTTTTTTTTTTTTTTTTTTTTTCAAATGCGTTTGCATTTCAATATGCTTAAATGATTTCTTTGTATTTTATATCTGAGATGTTGATCCCTAAGAAGACACCTTTTCGATTTCGTTTACAGATGTTTTTAGTGGTATACTTTGACTTTTAGAACCAGTTTCGAAAGTGAAAGTATACTAATAAAAAAACCTGTAAACAAAATCGAAAAAGTAAAGACTCTTTGTGGAGATTGACTTCCGTTATCCAAAGCAAAAAATATCATTTAAAAATAATGGAATGAGAATGACACTTTTTTTTTCTTTGAGATTAACATTAGTTAGCCGATGTTTGCACGTGGGTGAAATAGCCCTTAAAGTTGCCAAGTTAACATCGACTCGTGTAGCACATTTAAACTTATTCTTGCAAAGTCATATGCATTGAAAATTGTTTATATTCTATTGGCTTCTTTTAAATGTTTATCACGGAAGTCGGCCTTTTATTATTTTTTTATTATTCGCCAGGCCCGTTTTTGTTGTTTATCACCTGAATTAACTCATTTGGGGGAAAAAAAACTTGCTGATTCGACCGGTTTCAAAGTTTGGATTATTTTTGCCGGATAAAAAAAGAGTGAGTTATTGAAAAAAATAAAGAAAAATCTTGCTCTCTAAAGTTTTTACTATGTATAGGAAGTCTATTTCAAAAGAGTTCTATACCGGGATTTGAGCTCTCTTTGGGCAGTTTTATTTTCTAACTGGAAGGAGGATCATTAGAAGAAAAAAATGTGACAGCTGTACATTCCAATATCCTACAGGTAAAATCATTAATAGATGAGGGGAAAATATAATAATTTTTAACATGAGAACCGGTGAGACCAACATTATTTTTGAATAATGTTGATTGTTTAAAAATAAACAACTAACGCATCACGGACACCTGCGGTTGAGAGACGTTTTCAAATGTTTTGATACCAATTTGAGAGCATATAATTGTTGATTAAACGAAAAAAAAGTGTCAAAATCATTTGACAAAATAAAAAAAAAAAAAAAAAAAAAAATCATCGTACCCGCCGCCCCGGCGTAAGAGCCGCACCTACAATATTTTATACTTTTAAACTCGTATGCGCCGCGGCTCATACGCCCGAAAATACGGTATTCTGCAAATCTACAGATCATAGTTTATATTTGTATTTAATTTCAAGTCAAAATACTGTATAGTTTTTTTGTAAAGTGTACGACAAAATGTCATTTGAGTGGCCTAGTAGAGGATTCGCTTTGCTCATCCTAATTATTCGGATAATTACTGGATAATTAAAATAAAATTAATTAATAAAATTAATTTGGATAATTAAAATATGTAACATTATTATGTATATATTTTTAATTTACATATTCCTTCATTCATGTTGTTATCAATTTCTGTTTATCCTTTTAATGCTTGTTGAATAAGTCGAATATTGAAGTTAAATATTGTATGCAGCTCAATTCAAATGTCAAAGATTTTGTTGCCATATGCATTCTTCTTTAAGCATAACATTTTGCTTTAAGGTAATTTGTAATTTAAAGCTTGGCAACTGATTTCAGAGCAGGCTCATTCTTACGAATTCGCTTATCATTAAGGACACAAACTCTAGATGATCAAATTTACTTCATTAAAGATTATTCCAGAAAATATCTCCTCGTAAGTTCTGAGAGAGAGAGATTAAGAATATTATTAATTTTGGATGCAAGAAAGGGTAAGAGTATCATTTGATAGTAAAAGTGAAGTACATTCTTCATATTTTAATGAAAATATCTTACCATCTTGACTTACTGAAAATCAATTTGATGTGCATTAAGATAAAAAAAAAATATATAATGCAATTTCATAATTTTTTTGTGTTAAAATAAATGTTTCAAATTTAAAAATACATTTAAAAGCACATTTGAGTATAATAATTATTAATGAGCTCCTATTTTTTAAATTATATGTAATCAAAATTTATTTTCTTTATTGGAAAAAAAAGTTGATATTCGGCCGCCGAATATTCGGTATTCGGCCTAAAATTTGGCCGAATATTCGGTATTCGGCTATTCGGCCAAATCACTATTCGTCCCATCCCTAATATATAAATACAAATACACATGTAAATGAATTAGCCAATAAATTTTACATGACTTATTATCATAATATTATACAAGGGAATGTGTAAAAGTGTTATTTTCATACAAATGCCAAATATTAAATCATTTTTAGTTCTGACACATCCAAAAAATCCACTAATTGACTACACAACACGATTGTTTTTTAACACTTTCGAACAAAATTGAAAAGTGTTTGACTTCGGTTTGTCTGTCCGTCTGTCCATGCTCTATCTCTTATAATTATATATCGAATTAACCTGAAATTTTTGTAATTCATTGATATTTATTCTAGCACGAATCCTGTTGCTAATGAAATTTCTGGCATGGACAGTTTATTTATAGGGACAGTCAGAAGTTTTACGTTACATTACGGCTATGGGGAAAAATCTTTTCAAATGAATTTCAAAGATGTTACACCCTGTCAATCATATTGAAATTTTTATGCATTTACGAAGTTCACTAAAATATGCATTATGTAAAATATGCGATGAAAATAATGGTTATTATTTATTTACAGGGCCTCACAAAATAATTCCATTAATTGATGGTAAAAGGGCGAATTGTTTGCAACATATTTTAATTATATTAAACTATTTCATGTATAATAAAGTTGATATACGTCGCTAAGGTTTAATATAAATTGCTTCACGCAAAACACGAAGTCCATAGCATTTACAAGGGCACGCAAACGATTTCAAATAGTATATTTCATCTGAAGTACTGTATATTATCTATGAGAGATGATGCAATGAACATTTAGTTATGATATGCGCTTTTAAGTTTCTTTGAATTTATGCATATTATATAGTGTGTATAAATGATATACTTGATATATAGAGCTACACAAAAGAGCGCCTAAATTTTAGTGAAAATGAGTGTAATTTATTTAAATGTGGTTTTTAAATAAGTTATGCATTTTTACGCTGAACTGCACTCAGTTTACTAAGAAATCTTTGTAGAATATAGATAAAATGAAATGATAGACAGAACCACGCAAAGATATTTAGATACATGGTCGCCTATGGATGAAAATTTTTGGAAATATGGTTTCAGTAGTTTTAAAAATATTTCAGTTTGAACTAAATTTTAGCTAAATACTGAGATGTAATAAAGGTACTAGTTAAACTACACTACTAAACGAAAGTATTCAAGTATGTTTCTTTTTATTAGTATAAATTGCTGAAAGTGAAACTTCATCCCGTTTGGCGTTTTCTTGCTAAATTAAATTTTCCCTTTATATAGTATATATCGATCGACAGATCAAGTATAGGGCTGTACAAATATATTGGCATACACATTTGGCTATGCACATTAACGTCTTATTTCCCTAAAGAACGAAGTTATGAGCATATTAACATATAAAACACTGGCGGCTAACCGAAAAGTACGAAATTTTATTATGCAAATATATGCTAATTTCTAAACTGCGTGAGAATAATTGTAATAATAACAGTAATAATAATAATACAATTGCGCACGCAGTATATAATGCATGAAGTGATTTGGTAGTTTAATGGTTAAGCATACAAGGGGAACGGGGGAATGATCTCACTTAAATTAATATCTTTTTTACGCAAAATTATCCGATTTACTTGGAATTTTGGACATAAGTTCATTATGATAAGACTATCGCTAATTAAATATGGGACCCTTTTACTTATTAATAAAGGGGAGGACGGGCAATTATCTCACTTCAAATTAGGTAAATCATTTTTAATGCAGAATTATCCGATGTGTTTCAAATTTTAAATATAGGTTCTTCCTTATTAGGTGAATCCCTGAACAGTTTTAAGGGTTTAATGGCTAAGTATAAAGGGGCGACGTGGGGGGGGGGAATTAGTGCAAGAGACACACTGTAAGCAAAAGACTATCATAGAAATGTTTGCTAAATCCCAATCAAAAGATTCTGTTTCAGAATCTCAAAATTAAATTTCATATGTATATTTTTTTTCCTTTATTATAATTATTTTTTTATTTTGTGTAAATTAATCTATAAATTAAGGTATTTACATGTATTAGTATTCATATTTACCTATTTATGAAA
Organism: Maratus speculifer; assembly: GCA_964019185.1. Taxonomy (NCBI): domain Eukaryota; kingdom Metazoa; phylum Arthropoda; class Arachnida; order Araneae; family Salticidae; genus Maratus; species Maratus speculifer. The sequence goes on from OZ025291.1 coordinate 110,587,504, forward strand.
TTATTTCGTGCATTTTTTATACTTACGGTAAAGTGTTCCAAATTACGGAAAAACCCCTTATCCAGAATGCTCTGGATCCCAAGCATTCTGGATAGCGGATCCTATACTGTACTAGTTTCATATATATATTTAAATTATTTTCTATTATTTAAAAAATAATAACAATTAGTATTTAAAATAAAACAAAACAGTTTACATAATTTTAAAGAAGAGAAAGGAAATAAAAAAACATTTTATTAATAATTAAATAACAATAGTCGGGTTGCCATGCCAGGCAAAATAACATAAATTTAGTGTCCATTAGTTACCTCGGTGTGTATATGATATCTGTGCAAACAAAACTTCCGATAATATAATAAATGACGTCATATTTATTTTCCTTTGAATTTTTTTTATTTTAATTTTTCACATGGATACTGTTCAACAAAAATTAATTGCCGAGGAGAAATTATTGTTCTATACTTTGATTTTCTTGGCAACGGGAAAGAAAATGGCTGTTTTTTATCGGAAAAATTTTAATTGATTCTGTATGAAAAAAAAAAGAAATTTTGAATTATTGAGGAAAATATTTGAATAAATCAATTAAAAATTAGCCTATGTTCACCGGAAATAGTGTAGCTTTCCAACGGTGAAAGAATTTTTCAAAACCGTCAAGTAGTTTCGGAGCCTATTCAATTCAAACAAACAAACAATCAAATCTTCCCACTTTATAATATTAGTATATATATATATATATATAAGATTCTTAATAGTAAACAGTATTAACCATTTGAAAATAACCATTGAATTTAATAACTTATATCACATTGAATATGAAAGGAAAAAAAAATAAGATGAATACAAATGGAATTTGTAGAACCAAAGCAGAATCATCAGGTCCCAAATACTTCGGAACTACATAGCAACTTTATAAATATAATTAAAAAAAAAATCTAAATTTATATTATAAAGTATTTCTATCTATTGATTTAACTTCACATTTTAGTGATATTTACTTTAATTTATTGTACTATAGAATTAATCTTCTTAATGTTAAAATTTCTAAAAATACATATAAAAAAACTGTTAATACTCAACTCATAATTACTTTTACCAATAATGTACTTAATAAAATAAATCTACATAAGATTATTAATGCTAAAAATAATTTTTCTATACATAAATCATTCAAATATAATGTTACATTTGGACGTAAGATATTTAACTACAATAAATTTTCTAAATTTTTAAGCAATAATACTAATTATCCATGTTATTGTAATGATCCCTGTTTTAGTAACTTTGTAAATAAAGATCATGGTCACATTATTACTGGGTATGTTAATATTGTTGAAAATGATTCTTTACACAATTTAATGGCTAATGGTACGAAATATCGTGTTCCTTCATGTCCTAATATCAAATCAATCTTAAAACAGTTTAATTTAGATTTAGATCTTTTTATTTATAAAATTTCGATAGACTACAATAAGCCTCTGGAATACTTCACTGAATAGAAACTTAATGTTTTAGATAAATTAAATATTGAACTTTATAGGAATATCAATGGCTTTAATTTAAATATTAAACAATTAAATAATGAAATAAAAAAAATTACAAAATAAATATTATAACATATGTTGATAAATCTCCTAACAACTATGCATTAATTTGTAAACATTATTACTCTATAATTATTAAATCAAGCAATAAATTCTAGTTCAAATTTCATTAAAACAGATATTGATACTATTATTAAAAATAGACATATAGCTCAGTATTATAAATTACTAAAATTAAAAAATCATAATTATAACTATCCTTATATTGTGGTTATTCCAAAATTCCATAAAATTCCTTTAAAGTTTCGTACTATAACTATTGGCTGTAATACTTATAACAATAATGCAGGTTATTATTAACAATACTTACAAAAATGCTAGATATTACTAAAACTAATAATAAATTCTATAGTATAAAAAATAGTTCACATCTTGTAAATAATATCAAAAATTTACAAAACATTAAGTACATCAAAACATTTGACTTTAATGATTTATTTAATACAATTGGTATCGCAGATATGTTCAGAATCATTAATTTATTATTCAAGGAATATAGGAATTCTCTTAACATACATGTCTCTTTATCTTACTTCAAATTTTTAACCAAATTTATTCTTTATCATAATTATATATTATTTAATAATACAATATTTGAACAAATAGTCGGTCTTCAACAGGATGGGATTGTGTCATCAATCTGTGCTGGTATTCGGCCATGTTACCGAATATTCGGTTAGGCTGAATATGAAACTAATCAGTTAAGCCGAATATGAAACTATTCGGCCTGACAAATATTTGGTTTGGCCGAATATCAAAGTATTCGGCCGAATCGAATACTTAATAAAGCCTTTTAAAACACATTTTAAAAAACTTTTCACAATTTCTGCTTTAAACTGTCAATTTATAAATATATTTAAAATAGTTAGAAATAAAATCATATTTAAATAAAATAGAATATTTTTACATTATTTATTTGCTGTTTGTAAAGTTTAACTTAAGAAAACTTGTGTTTTCGTTTGTTGCATTAACAATAAAGAAGATACCATAACTATATTTTCAACTCACATGCTTTGATTTCTGTAAAATATGATATGATGAGAAGGATGGAAAATGCCACCATTCATAAGAAAAGAACTATGAGCTAGGCATTCCTTTATTCAGAATTAAGTTGAAAGTATTTATGCTTTATATTTAAAAAAATCTGCCTCAAGTTATTTAAAAAGAACAAATATGTGACTGTACAGTTTTTCTTCAACTGTTTTTTCATTATTTCTCTTTGATTTCAAAATGTTTGTTTTAATTCGTAGAAGAAATCATGAAATTTAAGATTTTATTAATTGAAAAAGTCTCATAATTATGCTTCTTAAATAATAAAAAAAAAAAAGGCAGATTTTTTTCAATACTGAATGTTCATATAAAAAGTTCTTGTTTATCAAAATATAAGTCTCTTTTATTAAATATTATGTAAAATTGTTTTAAAAAGTAACATTTTAATACCTTTAAACTTTGAAATATAAAAAGTATTTGGAAAGCCGAATATTCGGTATTCGGCCGAATAGTTACAATTCGGCTGGCCGAATATTCGTATTCGCCCCAACAATTACTATTCGGCTAGCCGAATATTCGGTATTCAGTTCAGCATTCAGCCGAATATTCGGCCAAAATCACTATTCGGTGCATCCCTATTTTTTATACAGGTATCTTGATGATATAATAATTTTATATTCTAAAAAGTCATCTAACTATTATCTACCAATCAAATACCATAAAAATTTAAAATACAGTTATAATGATATGCTTAATAATAAAATTAACTTTCTCGACCTTAATATTACTCTGATAATAAAATTCTATTTGATATTTATGATAAACGTAATGATTTTCCTTTCAAAGTAAACCTCTTTACTCATTATAATTCTTGCCATCATAAATCTGTATATATCAATGTATTACTTAATTTTGCCCATAGAGTTAAAAATATTTGTTCACCTAATTTTAAAATGCATAATTTAAAAACTGTTCAAGAAACTGCTATAAGATATGGTTATCCTTTACATTTGTTTAAAAAAATATCTGTATAATCCTTTATTTAGTATTAACTGTCTATATTCTCCTCAACCAAATATTGCAAACATTAAAATGCTAATTTATGCAGCACCATATGATGTTATTGTTAAGAACTCCTATAATCTTTAACAGCGTTCGAAATCCTTGGTGGTCCGCTGGTCCGAGACCACCGATAATTCAATCGGACCACTAATTTGAAAAATTTAGTGGTCCGCAGGACCAGTGTCTTTTTTCTGGCCCTGAGAAAACCGCAACCGATCGCACATAAGATTTTTTTATTATTATTATTTAAAAAGCGATAATAATAAATAAATAAATAATTCAAAAAGCGCAATTATCTTCTCTCTCAAACAATAGATGCACTACTTTCTCTTCCAAGCAACCCTGTTGAGCGCCATTCCTTGGCTTAAAAAAAGGTTATAGTCTGAAGATTCCCATCGAATGCCTCATCTGCAAGAACACAAAAGGCGCCGTCCCGCCCCGCTACGCCGTCGTATCGCAAATGCTCTTCGTCCAAAGTAACTTGCAAAGCAATTTTGCGCCAAATGCGTTCACCCTCCTCAAAGGAGAGTTTGCTTGCGTCACTTCGGCGTACTGTATTGTAAAGCAGTTCTTTCAAAGCTTTTATTTCATACTAACAAAATATTCCCGACTCGAAAAAATGCTAAAAAATTGCATAAAAATTAGCAATTTCAAAAATTGCTCATGAGCAAATTTACTACAGTAAAACCTCGTTAACATGAACACGCTTAACGCGAATTATTTTTAGCAAGAACTGTTTCCGATTGCCCCGTTCTGTTGTGCATAATGTATTTAAGTAAGGATAACAAGAACAACTTTCAACAAGAATAAAAAAAAAATGTTTCCCCCTGAGTGTTCGTGTTATCGAAGTTCGACTGTATACAGTAAACTCTGTCTAAGGCGAAATTGGTCGGGACTAAGAAAATTTTTCATCGTAGACAATATTCCGGCTTATGCAAAAAAAAAAAAAAAATTCTCCATCTTTACAAAAAAATAAATAAAATATCCGTTCCGATGATGTTCTTTCATTTATTTTCCTGACTCGAAAATTGGTTGGAAACTGAAATTCTGAAAGATCCTTTGTTTTTATAAATAAATGAGAAACGCTATTCAATTTCTTAGTACGGCTATAAAATGCGCTAATTGGAAATTTACACACACAAGAAAAAGAAACAATAAACTTCGAGAATGAGACAGAACGCTATAATTTTGAATCTGAGGATAACTTTAAAGTATAATATATTGTACTTTAGAAAATACATATTTTGATGAATGTGCATTCTACTAGAAATAATAACTTTTAAATTCCATTTTGTATAGGAAAAAATGGCATAAGCAAGAATTCCTTAAAAATTAAACAGATTCTGTTCTTTTGAATTAACTTTTTCGAAGTACTATTACAGAATTTAACTAATATGCTCGACATTGAGAATTTGAATTGTCAGTTTTAAAGTTTGATAAACAAAATAAAAACCTTTCATTATTAAAATATCCTCTTTTCCGCCTTATGCAAAATTTTCGTTTCGGCGGGACCTTGCCTTTCCGTTTCCGCGTTAGACAGATTCCACTTTATGCAGCATGAATTAATGTAATTTTCAATGGGTTCGCCGAGACTTGAAAAAATTTCCTCTTTATACAGATTTCCGGCTTGCACAGAGCCCGCCTTAGACAGAATTTACTGTATTAAGAAAAATAATCACTACCTACCAGATTCCTTGTGCGAATATCAAAAAATCGCCATGAAAAACACTAAAAAACGTCGTAAAATATTTGTGAAAAATTAAAAAATAGCTGAGGACGAAATTTACTACATTGGCTGGTCTAAAAGATTTAAACCACATTCTTTTTTATGAATGTAAAAAATAAATAAATAAAACGTTGAACTCGAAAAAACTAAAAAAAAAAAAAGCATTAAAATGTTTTGAAAAATTCAAGCATTGCAGAGAAAAAAATTTACTTTTTCTGCTAAACAATTGAAACCGGATTCGTTTTACAAATATTTAAAAATACCGAGGATCGCGAAAGTATTCTAAATATCGTAAAAACGTTAAAATTCGCAGATGACAGAATTTAATGTATTATTCTAAACGACTAAACCAACATTCCTTTTATGAATGTCAAAAAAAAAAAAAAAAAAAAAAGAAGAAAGAAAAAAAAAGCGTAAATACGAAAAATTAAAATTTTCTATATTGATCTAAATGATTGAAATAGACCTATTTAAGAATGTCGAAAAAAATTTCATAAATATCGTGAAAAATTAAAAAATCGCAGAGGACGAATTCTTTATTCCTACTATATTATTATTATTATTATTTTTATAGCTCTGACAAAAGTTCTTTGAAACGAACAATGTTTCTTAGTGATTCTTTCTCTTATGTAGTATTATTGAGCCATTTTAATGCATATAATATTTGTGTGTATCTAAATAAAACTTTTACTAGTTAAGGCTTAATATTATCAAGTCATCGAAAATTGAATTTTACTTGTTCTTAAGTATGTGGAACCGTATTTGTGTTTCCACATCCAGTTGTAGTGATTACGCAATCGCGCCAGAATTATTTTGTATTAGGAAGAAGCTTCAGAGATAATGGGAGGGGTTTAAGACAGCGTAAGCACAGAATGGTTTGTTAATTGGTCAATTGTGCGAGCGCTAGGAAGGGGGTGAAATTTTGGCGGCTGATGCGCGGCGCGGTGTTTTGGTTCTCAAAGTTTCGTTTTCAGAATTTTTTTTCTGGTTGCTCGGACTTCAGTTTTATTTAGTGATTTTTGCTTTACGAATTTTTTTGCTTTTGCTCTATTACTTTGATTGATTCTAAAATGTGGAAATATGGGATTGGGCAGCCTCCAGCAAAAAAATTAAAAAAAGATGATTCATCTAAAATTGAAAGGGACAAGGATTATGATGCCAATCGGCGAATACGTGTTTTCCAAGACAAGTGGTTGGAAACCTATAATTGGTTAAAATTTGATGCTCAGAGCAATAAAATGTTCTGCAATGTGTGAAAATCTTCAAAACTAGCAGAAAAATCAATTTTTATTGATGGATCTAGCAACTTTAAGCTTGATTCCATTAAATCGCACCATGTAAGTACTCCGCATCTGCGAGCAGTACAAGCAGTGGAAAATTTGAAGAAACCCCCGGGCACATCTGAAGCCAGCAAAGCCTTGATGATGCTGCATGATAAACAAAAAGATCGTTTGATTTATTTATTTCGTACTGCTCATGCTTTAGCTAAGAATGCCCGTCCTTTTACAGATTTTGAGTGGCATTGCAAATTAGATAAAATGAAAAATGTAGATATTGGTGATTCATATCAAACTGACAAGGCCTGCAAAGATTTTACTTCTTGCATAGCAAAAGCGCGCCTTCAACAATTAATTAGTGAGATTGCTAATGCAAGATGTTTTTCCCTAATTTGTGATGAATCTACTGACACATCCATCAAAGAACAGTTAATTATATACACAATGCACTGTATCAATGGAAAGCAGAGCATAAATTTCTTAAACTTGTGCTCATTAAACAAAGCTGACGCAGAAACAATTTATGCAGCAATAAGAGACACTTGCATCAGTGTTTTGCAACTTAATGAAAATAATCTTTTTGATAAACTTTTGTGTTTTGCTGTAGAGATGGGACGAATATTCGGCCACTATTCGGTATTCGGCCTATTCGGCCCTTTTGCCGAATATTCGGTTGGCCGAATATTGAAGGCTTGTTGACCGAATACTTCGGCCGAATACCTGTAGCCGAATATTTAGAGATACCTCGCCGAATATTGCTAAAATCTGGCCGAATGGTGAAAGATATCTTACTAAATAAATTTAGGATTTAAAAAATTTCATTTTTTGCAATTTTTTTTTTCTAATCCAAATTGGCTACTTCATTCATGAAGTCATTCTCATTCTTACCTTTCAAAGTATACAGTTATTTGATTACTAAAAAATATAGACCCTTTTTCTATTTCCTAAAAAAGTTAGTGATATTTTAGAAAATGCTGCCCAAGTTGGAGATTTAATTGTACGGGAAATGTCTTCATTAGAGAATGATATATTTTACAATTCAAGATATAAGAACATTTATAGAAAAAAAAAGAAGAAAAACTGCTTTTTTCTAAAACACTTGAGTATTTATTAATGTTTTCAAATTCCATTATGAAGATGGTTTTATAAATATTTAAACATAAATTCTAAATACTGAATAAATTTTTTCTTCTACAGTTTTCACTTTTAAATAATTATTTGCATAATTACTGTTTTAAATACGTAACATTATTATGTATATATTTTTAATTTATATCTTCTTTCATTCATGTTGTCATCAATTTCTGTTTATCCTTTTAATGCTTGTTGAATAAATGGAATACTGAAGTTGAATATTGTATGTGCAGATTCAAATGTCAAAGATTTTGTTAACATTAGTATTCTACTTTAAGCATAACCTTTTGCTTTAATGCAATTTCTAATTTAAAGTTTGGCAACTGATTTCAGAACGGTCTCATTCTTACGAATTTGCTTATCATTAGGGATACAAACTCTAATTGATCAAATTTACTTTATTAACGGATATTTCAGAAAATATCTTCTTGTGAGTTCTGAGAGAAAGAGATTAAGAATATTATTAATTTTGAATGCAAGAAAGGATAAAAGTATCATTTGATAGTAAAAGTGAAGTACATTCATTATATTTTAATGGAACTATCTTACCATCCTGACTTACAGAAAATCAGTTTGATGATTGTGCACATGATATCTTAATGTACATTAAGATAAAAGAATATAATGCAATTTCATAATTTTTTTGTGTTAAAATAAGTGTTTCAAACTCAAAAATACATTTAAAAGCACATTTAAGAGTAATAATTATTAATGAGCTTCTATTTTTTAAATTATATATAATCAAAATTTATTTTCTTTATTGGAAAAAAAAGTTGGTATTCGGCCGCCAAATATTCGGTATTCGGCCTAAAATTTGGCCGAATATTCGGTATTCGGCTATTCGGCCAAATCACTATTCGTCCCATCCCTATTTTGCTGCTGATGGTGCTGCAGCAATGCAAGGTGTAAGAAAAGGTGTAAGCCAGAAATTGTCAGAAGACCAACCAAATTTAATAAAAATGCACTGCATGGCACACCGATTAGAACTGGCCTTCAAAGACACATTAAACCATTTTCCAGCATTTGAAAGTGTTCAAGCATTTCTTTTACAACTCTTCAAATTTTACCATAATAGCACTGCAAATCGGGCACAGCTGAAAGAAGCGTCAGTTGCCTTAGAGTTGAAAGAGTTAGTTCCAACTCGAGTTGGGGGTACTCGTTGGTTACCACATCTCCACAGAGCATTCAAAAACTTTTTTCTACTGTATGATTCTGTTTTGCTGCAACTCGAAAACTGTAGTATCTCCTCTAAAACTGAATCAGCATCTGTTTCTAAAGGACTTCTGAAATCAATGAAGTCAGAAGTGTTTATGCAGTCGGCTATAGAACTTTCTGAAGTTGTTTCATATCTTGAGAAAGTTTCGCTTACTTTGCAGAATAGAGACACTACCCTATTTCATGCTTATAATACAGTGTGCACAGCAATAGATTTATTACAGGATTTAAAACAAAATGATGAAATCATAAAAAAAAAATTGGAAAAATTAAACTTGAAAGCAGTAAGAAGTAGGAAATGCATTTCTGAAGGAGACAAACTGACAAAGTTCATAGATGATATTGTTGAACAACTGAAAAGGAGATTTCCTGAAATTAACAAAAGTTTAATAAGCATCAGTAAAATTTTATCCTTCGATGAATGGCCCACTGCATGCTCTTATAATTTTGGGAAAGAAGAACTTAAAGCCGTTGTTTCAGAGTATGAAGTAGTACTAAAAAATTTTAATATTGAAACAGAAAATTTGACTTTTGAATGGGCATCTTTAATAAGATCGATTTATGCCAGTACAAAGGAACCCAAGAAAATGACTTGGGAAACTGTAAATTCAGAATTTCATATTGGACATGAAAGTATTTTGTTGGCTATAGATATATTGCGTTCCATTCCTTCAACATCCGTTGAAGCAGAAAGAGGATTTAGAATCTTAAACGAAATTAAAAATGACTGGAGAAACCAATTAAACAATGAAACAATTTCAGATTTAATGAGAGTCTATCTGGACACACCAGATATTGAAAAATTTGATCCAATTCCAGCTATAACACTCTGGCTACAATCTGGAGAAAAATCGAAAAAAATTTGCATTAAACCTTATAGTCAGTTTAAATAAGTACAGTACACTCCCTCTAATCCGCACAGGTCGGGGCCAAGGGTTTTGCGGATTATAAAATTTTGCAGATTATAGGTCATTTCTTTGTTTACATTCTAATATTTGGAATTTATCAACAAATGCAGTAAATATACAGCAAATAAATAACCCAGATATGAAAGAAAGTTTCTTATGCATAAAAAGCTACAGTCAATAGGAACACATTTAAATGATATAATACAGAATTAATGGAAAACATTTCAATTTATTTTTAAATCTATCAAAAATCACAGTGATAGTGGTTTGCTTTATCATTTTTTATTTATGCTATGCAGTTTATTCTTGATGCCCTTAAGAGTTAGGTTTTCTTGATCAATAACAGAAGTTTTTTTTAATTATATATTATAAAAAAATATTTTAACTTTTATATAGCCAGCAAATGTTCTCAGAATATAGCAGTATTAATAGTTATTTATAAGATACATAAAACATTTCCTTCTAATGAATGCAGAAATGCATTAAAAATTTCTAAATTCATCAGTACAGTTCAACTTTTATTATGATCAAAATGTGCATTATCGTGGTTAAAAAAAAGGAAATTTTAATGCTTGTTTACATCTAAAATATAGTGCGGATTATAAACGTTTGTGGATTATAGGGTTGCGGATTAGCGGGAGTAAACTGTAATTACAAATAAAATATCTAATTAATAATTTGATAGATTTTCTTTATGTACTGTTTATTTAATTTTTAGAAAATTTAATTTTACATTTTATTATGCTGAAAATTTTGGATAAATGTAAAGTACGATTGGTTTATTTTCCAGGGGGGGGGGGGGGGAGACCACTCAAAGTGTTAAAATTATTTAATAGAATTTTATATAGCGGACCAGTGATGATGTCTGCGGACCAGTAAATTCTCATGCTTACTGGTCCGTAGGACCAGTGACTTTTTTTTTGGAATTCTAACGCTGTTTAATAAATAATAAGTTATTACATGATCTTAAAAATAATTAACACATTGTGTAAAAAAATGTTTTAAAAAATGTTTAAAAAAATAAAAATAATACAAAAAAATTAAAAAATATGTATAATAGGATGGATGGGTGGGTTAGATGCTAGATGACGGAGGAAGGTGGTGTTGTCTTTATTATTTATTTTAAAAAAAAAAACTTTACACGTAGTATTAAAATTTATGTTTACCTAAAATTAATATGCATAACTCAAAAGTGATCAAGTTATTGAGATAAGATATGGTTGTCTATAGGGCTGTTCAACGAATGGCAGCGGTCACGTGATTTTCATGTTTTTCTAAAAAACTGACGTCATCACATCTAATGAAGCGGGAGATTTGGCGATTTTCTGGCAACCTCGTATATTTTTGTTGACATATTATAGATGTAAACAACAAATTATTATCACTAGTTACATGAAACATCACATACTATAATTCTATTTCAGAATAATAATTAAATCAATGTGAAAAATTATGATTATCAATATTTAAAAAATATATAGTAGATAAAAAAGTTTCATAAGCAGCTGTAATTAAAAAAAAAAAAATTGTTTTATTACTCAACTTATTTACTTTGGAGTAAAGAAAATTTATAATTGCAAAAAATATAACGATTGATTGACATATTGCGAGCGGAAAATTGCATATTTATTTAATGTTTCACTTTTAACGCTTATTGTATATTCATCTATTTATATATAAATATTATTTATATAAAATCGTATTTTAATATACTAGGCTGTAATTCGAATTAAAACGCTCCTTTTTTAAAAAATAAAATTGTATTTTAATATATTAAGCTGTAATGCCGAACCAGAGCGCTTTATTATTATTATTAACAAAAGCATGAAGGATTCATTGTAGATGTTATCACAACTTATTTGTGAATTTTACTTCCTTTTTAATTTCTGCTTTTCTAATGAATTTTTTTTTCCCTCAATATTATATTTAAAATTTCTGTTACTTCTTTATATTTCTGAATTAGAATTTATTAAATTAGAAAGTAAACCAAATGCTAGAGTAAGATCAATGATATTGAGAAAATCAACATATTAGCCATTTTTTCATAAATCTTTTGACGAAATTTGCCGGTTTTTTTTTTTCCCCGAGATTTACTTTAAATATCTCTAATTTGTACTAGCGAAACGTAATTGTAAAAAATATTTTTGTTAAAATTGTCTCATTCCCCCCTACTTTCCCTTACTTGATTATAATGTTTCATCTTCATTTACATTATTAATTTTCTTTTAGTATGAAAACTGTTCAAATAATACTACTATATATTTTTTTCTTTTCAGAGAAGCTGAAACACTTAAAGCTTCTTTATCTGGTATGTTATTATTATTTATTTATTTATGTATATATATATTGCCATAAATATTAAACACATAATAAAAGTTTTAAACATTTAAAAAATTATTATTGTTTTTCTGTTCGTTTATTTTTTGGCTTGCTGTTTTGATTTATGATTTAAGGCATTTTGAGTTAGATGCATCAATTTTAGGTGAGAGCCTTTCCAACTCAGACAATTGGGAAAAACGACAAGAACTGTGTCATCTGTATGAAACTTTGCTTTTGATTGATTTGGATTATGCCTTGGACAAGAAAGTTGAACAGGATTTGTGGAGTTTCATATTCAGAAATCCAATATCAGCTTGCCAGTCAAAGGCAAGAGAACACAAGGTATTTTCTAGTTTTATTCATAACACTTTACATAAAAACAGTTATTCTTCATGTAAAGTAAAATTTTATCAAAAAAAAAAACTTTTTCTGATAGTAAATTAGTTTATTTTATATTGATAAATGAAGCTGTATTATAAAAATAATCTTTTACTGGGAGGATGGACAAGTCTTTTTATCACATGAAAGCATGCATCTGGTCTAGGCCTTAATCATTTTTGTCAAAATACTGGAGCTTTCGCGTATTCCACCTTAATTCTTTGTAGGTGCATTTAGGTCATTTCTGCTGCTAATTGTTTGTTTAAATCACATTTTTAAATTGAATTCAGTTGATAAAAATAATTAAATTGCTCTTTATCGTCTAAATTATTCTTCATTAAATGATTCATTACCAGTTTATATTTAACCTAATACAGTCAGTCGAACCTTGTTAAAACAAAATTGCTTAATGCGAAATGATACGGAGATTCTGTCAGATAAATCTGAAACCAATGTAAATTAAGTCATTAAACTCAAAATAGAATTTCGCAAAACCCTGCTTAAAGCAAAAAAAAAAAAAGTTGAAAATTAAAACATTTTTTCTTGGAGTGAAGTTTTTGTTATTTCAGACTTGCATGCTGCTATATGTTGTATTTGGGGAATCGCTATCCCAGCAATATTTAGCAGCCAAAACTTGTGGGAACGAACAAGTCGGCCCAAAACAATAATATTGTTAGGAAAATATATTTATATTTTCCCCATATTCTTATCACTCCACTCTAACTCTGTCCCATTCCATTCTTCCCCATTTCATCCAACTTACATTCTATAGATCTGTTTATCCTTTATACTTATCAGTAAATAAACTCTGGCTAAATCACTTTAAGTTTCAATAGTGTAAGTCTAATTTAAATACTTTCCTTATCTTTATTTCAGTGTTTAAATATAATTTTTATTCTAAATAGAATATAATTTAATGTTTGGTCACTTCTGTTTAACTTACGTTCATCCTTCACTTGCCGACTTGTATCACGGTAAACATGTTTCCATCCTGTCATCATGAGCAGCGGCGATCATCGTCACGGCAAATCGTAATCTGTAAGGTTACGGCAGTTTTAGGTAGATGGCGTTACCTGTCCGAGTGCACGTGCCTACCTGTCATGGATGATCGCTATTGGTTCTTCCGCTCAGGTATGTTCTAGAGGCCGTAGGTGGCGTTTGAATGTCGTCATAGGAAATGATGTAAGTGGGCGGTGACTGAAGATGGAAGAGCTATTTATAGCTCAGTGGAGAGATCGTGAGTGCGTCGTTGCTTTTGCCTGCCTGCATGTATGTTGTTAAGTTTTGTTTTGTCATCGTGTTGTCTTCAGTCATGTTTATTTATAGTGAAGTTTTAGACTGTTACCGATGCGTGTTATTTTGATAAATCTTTTGGGAAAATATCCTGAGTAGATAAAGGATTAACTTTGTTTCTGTTTGGTCGGCACATGAATAATTAAGGATGAAGTTAATGCCTTGAAGAATATATCGTGAGGTTGTCAAGTCTGGGACTTTAACTTTTCAAGAATAGGCGAAGACAGCCACGTCACCAGCGACATGTTTTTTTTATTAGTTGGTATTTTAATTTTATATTTCTTTTAAATTGGAAATAGTTTATTTGTAAAGTTTCTTTTCCTCCTTCCCTTGAGATAACTTCTTTTCTTTCTTAAATGGTTTTTCCCGTATCACGGTAATGTGACCAGGCCTAAAGGGATCCAGGTCAATTTCTTTTTGAGACTCTAATAAACGGAATTCGCTGCTGAGTCTTTGTTAAGATTTTGTTTTACCACGGTATGGGGAATCTTTAGATTTTTCTTTCTCGCCCTCCAAGTATAGTCTCATGTGGCAGATACGGGATTTCTTGGAGTACACCGCTAGTGGCAGTGGCCGGTGTTATGGGTAGTATTCTTAGTGGCAGTAAGAATTAGCTACAGAGAAAGTTGTTTTTGTAATTCAGTATGGTTAGTAGAATCTTTCGGGAGGGGAAAAACATTAATGTAATTTATTTTTATTTTAATTGAAAGTTTAATATGGGTTAGATTGGAAATTAAAGTTTAATTGAAAGATGAATTTAAAGTTAATTATTATTGACAGTTTTAAGATAGAATTTTGAAATGCAATAGTTTGCTTTTGGTGCTCCGGTTCATTGTGTTAATTAAGCATATAATATAATTTGATTATTTATTTGACTTTTATATAATTTGGTTTTAATTTGATTTTATATGTTTTAATTACGAATTAAATAAAAGTTGTTGTTTGTTTATAAATTTGTTTGGTTATTTTTCCTCATTACATTTTTCTTAAACTCTATGGGCAAATTCCACAGCAAAGTTTCACACTGCGTATATCTGCTGGTGTAATGTCATTTTAAGACTTGTCCTTGATTTTTCAAGGACAACAAATATCACCGGTAAACCACTCCTCAAATACAACCAGCAGCACGAGAAAGTAAGCGTGACATTGCGTTGTGCCAAAAAAAGAACTGAATCATTTAATTTTAGAATATTGCTAACTTTAGGATACCTGAAATAAAAATAAAGAAAAATCACTCACCCAAGAAGCACATGGAGAAAGGAAGACACTTATTTGCAGCAACTTACGATTTATTAATTATAATAATGAATATTTGTTACCGTGGCCACGTACTAACTTTAAAAAAATATATATATTACATTAATGGACATTTGAGGTGCTGATTCATCATACAGTTCCGATAAGACGAAAGTCTCTTGTTATGTAGATTGGGTAGACAGTCCAATTTAATGAGCACTTCCGGAATATTCTAATCTATGAACATTTTCGACGATCTAGGGCGGCAAGGTTTTTCCACATATAGCAGAACTCCACACTTCAAACTGGAGACTAAGAATAGATGGTTTTCACGATGACTGTCCACACATTACCGCCCGCAAGGATGAAGTACGTCGATCAGATTCCGTAGCTAAGATCACGTCGACAGCTCTTGAAGTTCCCGGTATTTACGTAGCCTCAGTTGGCTCGAGGGACTACTAGCACAGTCATTCTCTATTTAATAGACACTAATACTTTGGTATATCCTGTTGTATACATGTGGAAATTACGATAACCAAAGTTTATTGCTGGAGTTGGAGGGAAACTGGATGCCAAAAATGAAATTAAAATCCGAAGTGCTGGGGCTTTAAAAAAAGATAATAACGTTGCTGCAACATTCGCTATTAGAAATCTTGCTCTCTCAAAACTTAACAAAAAGATCTATCTATAAATGCCTCTCAGCAAAGCGGTTGTTAGAATAATTCTTTTGTCGTGTAATCCTAAAAAAAGAGACTCTTCTGTCCCGACGCTAACCCCCGAGAGGGCCATGCACGTCTATCGCTTACGCTGGTCTTTCTCAAAGTGTCAAATAAATCAGAAAATCTTCCTCCCTCTCACGGCAGTGCGCGTACGCTCAGCCAATCAGAATCTCACATCACCCGACGCTCGGAATGATCGAGAACAAACATGCGTTATCAAGGGATGGACGCGGAGATTTCGGCGGGAAATTTGTACCAAAACGACGCTTCCAGAATGTTGTGGAACATTCCGAGCACTGACGACTCATGTCCGGCATCTAGGAGGTACCGGGAAAGAAAATGGCGATGCTCAAAAAGGAAAAGTTAGCGATCGTCATATAAAAAATACGGAGATTATCTTAAATTTTGAAATAGCATAAATTGCGAATTATACGATTAAAAGAGCAGGCGAATACATGAAAATGATCTACATTTAAAAATGAGACTGATTAATATAATTTTAAGAATGAATAATTAATAATAAAATAATTTAGAAAAATATTATTTTGTATATTGCTATTATGTCAAATAGGGAAGCTGCGATGTATCAAATGAAAATACTGGATTTATAGGATATATTAATGAAATTATGGAAAATTAAATTTATTTTTTTTGAAATGAGTATTAATTAATTAATTTTTCTAAAATAATGATCTGAATTTTTTTAGAATAAAAAAATAATCTGAAAATCATCCCCACATCCTAGCACATGCCATATCTTATTTACTAAAAATGGAGTTTTTCTCACTGTTTGACAATGACGTAAAGCATGAAGGGTTTCAAAAAATTGTGAAATATTTGACTAATCAGGAATATGTTTAGGAAAATTTTAGGACTTAAAGGATCCTTCACAAAATAATTTATCTTAAAACAGGACCCTTCACAAAAATTTTTATCCCCAAACAGGACTCTTCACAAAACATTTTATCCCAAAACAAAATCCTTCACAAAATTATTTGTCTCTTAAATAGACCTTTTCACAGAATTTTATCACCTTCAAATTGAACTTTTCACAAATTTAAACGTTTAATAATAAAATCTGGCTTTTAAATAAGCAGTTGAACTCAACAAAAAGCATATAACATATGATAAGCATTTTACGTATGAAAAATAGAACCTGAAGACATCGATAATTTAAAATTCACAAAATTCTGACTGGAATTTTCACAAATAAAAGAAAAAAATTCACAATTTCACAAAAACAGGACCCTGTGAGAAAAGTCTGGACAGATCCCTGCTAATCTCTGCTTTATTCACATCCTAAGCATATGTGCCTGAGATGGGAATCAATCATATGTCTTCCTATACTTTTTCAATCCATTTTGTGGTCATCGACAAAAGATAGGAAAGAAAAGAGGAGGTTAGCAATAGAAAGGAGTGGTGTCTGACCTGTCAAAGTCTCCCGCTTTTGGCTTCTGACCTTTAAAAACCATATCTGTTAGCTATTTTTTGGTCATTTATGTAGGCATTTATTGGCCTCAATGAATGTTTGAGTGAAGGAGTTTCTTTTTTGAAAATGATTGTTCCATTAATTGTTTAATTTTATTGATAGTGACATTAACCATATTATTGAAATTCCTCATCTTTGAGTGAAAGAAGTGGCAATCCTTGCTTCAATACCGGACAACTGAAAGGTCTGTTCTCAATTGATCTGTGGAATTTTTTGCAAGATGAGTTAAAAACAGCAGTCTCTATCTTTAGAAACAAAGCAATAGCTTTTAAGTGAAGTCAGCAATAAAGTGCAGAAAAAAATCAGATATTGTGACAAAGTATGGAATACCCAATAGTGCATTCTCTACTTACCGCATACAAACAATAAGAGAAAAATTCATTTATATTTAAAATAATATCTGTAGTTTAGCATTTATTTCCAGCTAATAACTCCTAATAAAGAAATGAACCCTATTCATCTTTTTGGTTCGAGACTACAAAAATCATCATTTTACTTTTTGTGACATATAAACAAGGTGGAACCCATCGAAATTCGACGAAAGAAAATGTTTAAAAAGGAAATGCTTCGTTGATTCATAATAAATCTACAAAATTACTTACAGTAAAAAATACATCTTATATTGATAAGTCTACCTCTCAAGCAAATATTATAAAAAAATACATCTTATATTGAACAGTCTAACTCTAAAACAAATAATATTTTAAGCCAAGATTAACAAAATGCTATAAAACTCAGTTGCCCAAATTTTTAAAATTAAGTTTTAATTGCATATAAAATCAGTGAAATATAATAAAGATCAGCTATTATGATGAATTTATCAATTGAGTCTCTTATGTTTGGTATAAAAGCGAATGAAAAAAAAAATATACAGTCGAGTCTCCCTATAACGAAACTCCATACATCGAATTTCTCTACATAACGAATTTTTTGTAGGAACGGTCCCCATTTCGCATGATTACATTAAAAATAGTCTCTATATAGCGAAATATCTATCTCCATATAACGAATTTTTTCATAAATTGGTCTTAATTTATTCAGTTTTAAAAAAGATTCAAAATCATATGGAATCAATTTTCCATCACTTATTTTTGATTTATCGTTCAGTGCTGAGTTTTTTTTATATTACTTATTTCCTTGTTCTTTGAATCCAACGAATTCATCCCACCTCCCACACACCTTTCAACATCCTTCTCAAAACAGAGTCAATTAGTTTGTTACACATATAAGCAGGGCTGGGGAATTACATCATTGTACTCGCCATTGGCAAGTAAGTTTTCCTTCAGGGCGAGTGAAGTTTTAAGTTATTTTTTCAAACTTCAAATTTTAAAGATGCCAGAATCTTTATTTATTTATTTATTTTTATTAGTTCCCTATATTTTGCAACTTTTGTAACATAAATATTATACTAAATTCTATGCCATAGTACTAATATTTTTTCTCTTGTATATATTTCTTATTTTTATCGAACAAAAATATGAAAATGCATTGTAGCATAGTAATTAACTGTTTTTTCAGTTGTTTAAATTTTGTCTTAACTATTTTCAACTGTGTATTGTATTTTGCTGGCTGGTAAAATAAATCCCTGGCTGGTGAAATTTTTCGAAAATTCCCCACCCCTGCCTATAAGAAAGGAATCAATGAAAGGCCTTCAAATGGAGGAAAATGTTAACTACATTTTTTCATTCCTTGCTAAAATTTAATTTTTTTGAGAGCGTAACAATTTTAAAATCAAAACAACAAAAAATTACAGATTTCTTCGTCTGAAATTAATGCAAGTCTTCCTTATTTGATTTTCATTAAGTTTCAAATACATGTCTGTTCTCTTTTTTTGAAACTGCTTAAATAATTAAGAAATAGAATGTTAGGTTAATATTTACTTTTAAACATTTCAAATTCTTAATTAAAAACATCAAAAATAATATTTGTTCAAAATTTACAGATTAAATGCGACTTTTAACATCATTCTCTGTACATCGAATTTCTGTATATAACGAATTTTTTACTGGAACGATGGATTTCGTTATATAGAGACTTGGCTGTATATATATATGTATATATATTCCAAATTGACACGATCATAGAATTTCATGCGAAATAAAAACTCGTCATCATTTTCATCTTCTCAAAATTTAAACAGGCACTTCTCATATCCGTATTTAAAAAATGGTTTGATCATTTTAAAATCCCTTTAACTCAAAACTTGAAGTTGTTTAACTGATGAATAAAAACAACATAAAACCGAAATCATGAAATTTTATAACAAACTATATTTTTTGCAAAGTATGTGCATTTTAATTTTTTTTTTTTTTTGTCCTATTTTTAGAGAAAATGGAGTGTTTCTGTTGCCACAATTACAGAATTGGCAGTAAAAACTATAAAAAAATTAATAACTCAAAAACAAACTGAGATACAGCTTTCAAACAAATTGTATTTAAAAGTACATTTTTTTTTTCTCTATACGACGGTATAAAAATCGGAAATATGCTATGTTTAGAAGTATAAAATTTGCAGTAGCGAAAATTGCAAAACCGAAACTGTATGGGAAAGTGTTGCCTGTCGCAGAATGACGTATGCGTTACGCACAGATACGTTTGGCCTTTATAATATAGATTTGTTTAATCAGAATAGCATTTTACACCAGATGTGAAAATGCAAAAGATACAAAAGAATGATTTCATGTGATGTCACAATAGACTGCAAATTGTTTTCGTATCTTGTGTCAATACGGATGCAAGTTTTTAAAAAACAACAAAATGATATCTATGACTTATAATCCCTATGGTTTCCTTTTCCCCTTTTCTTTAGCTTTCACATAAATGACGTCATCTCCAAGATGATTCAAAATATTTCTAGTATCGAAATCAAAAACATTTAGAAAATTGCATCTTTTCTCATTAAACCATTTTGGATTTATGCACTAGTGTCAGCTGAAAAAACTAAAGAAAGTTACGGTCGAATTATTATTTATATGCATAGAGTAAAGAGATGAAATGTGGTGGCTGGAATGCCACCAAAAAAGTAACCCTAAAATCTGCTCATTCAGCCCAAACCAAGGTTGGTAAAAAACCGGGTTTAAAAAAAAAAAAAAAAAAAAAAAAAACATGGTTTTTTTGGTTTAAACCGGGTTTTTTTAAAATATGTTTTTCTATTACATACACATGCATATTTATCAATAAAAATAAATATTTTTGAATATACATAAGTAATAACTTGATTTAAAAGTAATTCTAATCAATGTAATAATTTAATATACAATTAGTTATGTAGAAAATGGAAATCATTTAAATCTTAAACATTTTTAGAAAAAGCTGTCTTTTTTTCCTTAAATAAAATGTTTTACATAATGGAACATTGACACCTTGAAAATCCTAATATACAATCTTTTAATT
This sequence comes from Maratus speculifer, assembly GCA_964019185.1. Lineage (NCBI taxonomy): Eukaryota > Metazoa > Arthropoda > Arachnida > Araneae > Salticidae > Maratus > Maratus speculifer. The sequence continues at coordinate 110,608,243 of OZ025291.1, forward strand.
ATTAGCACTATAAATGATGAAGAATATAAATATGATGCAGTTTCATATATATTATTTTCACAAGGCTATTCAAAATAATTTCTTTGAAATACTTGTTATATGAGATGTCTGATTTTTCGGTTAGAAGACTACATGAATTACCTTTTATTGAAAATAAAGCTTTTTATAAAGAATTTTCGGAATGATTTGAATTTAGCAGTAGAGTGTACACACTTTAAGAAGTATTGTGTATTGCTATTTGACATTTTTCCTCTGGAACTACCAGGTTAAAAAGGAAAAAAAAAAAAAAAAAAAAAAAAAAAAAAAAAAAAAAAGACGATAAACAAAATTCTTAAAATAAACAAAAATATCTATTTAATAACTTTTTAGACTACTGAAAACATTGATCTTAAAATATAAACAGTTTTATAAATACTGTCTTCCACTAAAGCATTTAAATAGCCATCAGACTACATGCTATATTTTAACGCTTAGTACTTTTAAATGTCTAAACAAAAAATTATGAGACTTTCTTTCTATTATGTCTCAAGCAAAGCTTGCCTTGTCCCTTTCTCCCCAATTTTCTCAGCTGATCTAAGTTTGTTATGCAATAGAAAATTTAAATATATCTTATTGCATATTTTAATTAAATGTAAACAGGTGCTTCCCCAGCACTAAATTTTTCAATGTCTTCTTATTTGACTTTATATCTTGAGCTTTTTTATTATTATTATTATTAAAGATAATCCCCCCAATCAAGAAAATCTTTTAGAGTTTGATTGAAATCTTAAAGGTCATTTTATGTTATTAACTGTAAATCTGCGTTTCTCAAAGGAAAACATTTTTTTTTTTTTTCTAAATATTACATATTTTTAATCCATTTTCTCTTTTCCAACGTAACATAATTTGTTTTCTTTATAGCTTCAGATATGTTCATCATTGCATGAAATTTGCATTCCACATGTATACTAACATGGCCTAGACTAGACTCACTATGTCTCATAGTGACTGCTGAGATAAGACTTAAAAATAGATATTACTTGCATGCAATAATTTAGTACACTTAAATTACAAAAATGAGAAAATATTATATAGATTTGTTCTAAAAAACAAACTGGTTTAAATTATGCCAACCCAATTAGTAATAGAATAAAATCATAATGCAAAATCCCCATTCCCAATGTAAGAATGCAAGAAAAACAAAGGCTTAACCAATAAACACAGAGCAAAAATCTGCCAATTATTTATTAGCATATATAACAAAAAGAAATCAACGGAGAAAATTATTTAAGAATGTTATATTTGAGGATTTGAGGAATGATCAATTCCTTAGTAAATCTTAACTAATCAAGCAATTTAAATAATAAAAGTGCTTTTTTAACTCGAGTTTGCCCTTCTGGCTATGAATGTTTTACAATTAATGTCAGAGTTTCCCCCAGAGGGTTTCAGGAGGGCGCTCCACCCCTCTTGCCCTTTAGTTTTAGAAATAGCGCCCCTCTTGCCCCTCATCCAAAAACAAGCGCCTCTCTTGTCGCTCATTCAAAAAAATAGCGCCCTTCTTGCCCCACATTTGAAAAAATGCAGCCCTTGCGTACGCGCTCTAATGCATAAATTACGTAAAAAATCGTCGACAAAACACAAAAAATAGCGCTTACGCGTCTCACAAGATGTGTAATTTCGTCAAAAAGTTGCGAAAAAATGTCAAATTTCACAAAAAAAAATCGCGAAATAATGACTAATTTCGCCAAAATTCTCAAAAAATGGCTAATTTCGTCACAAAATTCCGTAAAAACAGCAGATTTCTTTAAGAGATCGTAAAAACTGATCGGTTCTGGAACAAGAACCGTCTAAAACAGAGTAAAATTTAGCAGCTTATAACAGTGTAATTACGGTGACCTAAAAGAGTAAGTAATTGGTGACGTTGTGACAGTGTAGTATAAGACATTAAAGAAACTGTTTTTCAGTAAAATCAGGCTAACGTTTATTGACGAAAAATAAATGTAAGTTTAAATAAAACATATATAAGTCCAGGTGAAAAATATAACAGGCATAATGTGAACGGAAACAAGTTCAGGTAAAATTATTCTAAGTCATGAAATAATATTCAAGTTTAAATGAAAATAAGTATAAACTCAGATGAAAAAATAACTGGTAAAATGTAAACAGAAAAATGAGTTCAACTCCAAATTTAACTTAAAATCATTCTATGTATTGAAATAATATTACTTATTGAATGGCATGGCATGGCATATAACAATACTAGGATAGCAATGAAAAAGCAAAACAGACTCACTTATGGACGACAGCTATCGACGTATTAAAGAAATTCCAGCAATACGGCACATCTAATAACTCGATGAAAAGTCTTAAGAAAACAGAGTTTTTAACTGAAGCTGATAATGTCCACACATACATATGATGATTTGATTAAAACAAACACAAATGGATTACCACTGCTAATGAAATGAAACACCGGCGAAATTGATAAAACCATATTCAAAATCAAATGTCCAGCAATGGATTTAGCATAATTACTCAACTAGATGTTAACTTTAAAACTTTTAAAACTGTACGGGTTAAAAATACATTTCTGAAACTGTATCATATTGACGTTAACATCAATTGTCTAGAGACATAACATCACTTCAAAATCCACCAGCACAACATATCTCCGCCGGCTTTAAATAGCCGCGGCAATTCCGAAACTGGATACGCCCCTCCGAGTTGAGTAAGCGAGCTCCTGACTTGCGACGGAAGAAATGCAAGACCGCCACTTGCGAGATGCGATCCGCGATGCTTGCGGATTGAGATCGAACGGAGCGATAAAACCAGAATGAACGTACCCACGGAAAAGATAAGCGATTGATTTGAACGTGTAAACAAAAGTTCGGAAACTGGATACGGAAGATGGAAGATGGAAAATGCCGGCAAAGGAAAGAAATGGAAGTTGGAATAAAACATAAGATAGTAAGCCATGCCATTTTACAATATTACGATATATATAATCAGAATCATGTATTTTAGAGTGTTAAGGAAGAAAAATGGCTGACAATCGCCCCCCCCCTTAACACTCGTACTTAAAATAAAAATGGATAATTACCAGATATTGTAAAATATATATATATATAGAATACAGTAAAACATTAGAATATAAACTATCACACTTCGATAGCTACCAGTAAAACAGAAACTTAACATTAACAAGCATAAATGCAACAAATTCAATAACTTCAACATGGTTAATCAAAAACATCAATTTCCAACAATGTTAATAACAATATTCAATAACAACAACAACAATTTTAACAATTATATATAACAACTAGATTAACAATCTTTTTCATTTCATGAAAGTTTAGTTACAATTGTAACTCTAACGAAAGTTTTTTTTTTTTTCACGTCGGAAAAGTTCAATAGCAAAAGTCTATAAAGATAACATTTTCCTGAAAAAAACCGTGAAAGATAATTACAATTACCTCGTCACATGCAAGTGACTACGAGTTACCTTTACATAAAAAGAATTTAATATGATGATTTTTCCTTTAGTCTTGACTTGTAACAATATTCAAATGAATTTTTAAACAATCATACATTTGCATATTTATTCTGAAAGAGAATGATTATCACATAAACGTAAATTCAGGATAATATGAAGAATACATATACATGAGCTACAATATGAAAATCCTTTGACAATATATGAAAGACACATGTTATGCAAATGAGAAAATTTCAATAATGAGAATAATAACGATCATGATCGTGATAGCGATTATGAATTATGATTATGATAGTGACATAGTTAAATGATTGTGACTGTGAGCGCTCACATGAAAGACAACACAAAAAATATAATATGCTTAAGCTTTTGAAACGATATACATTTGCAAATGATTTGGTCAATTTCAATATGAAAAAAAACTTGTTATATATACTCTTAAGAAGAGAAGAAAAAAAAATTCATATTTACATATGCAATAAAACAAAATACAACTCGATTTTCAACACCTATGAAATGATATTATGAAACGTATGCATACGAAACAAATATGAAATAACAAGAGTATAATTACATATTCAAACATTTTTCTTCAAAAGAAAAATACTGAAATATACCAAAAATTTCAGTTTAAAAAAAATGCTAAACTTCAAGGTTTAACATGAAAAGTTAAACAAGCATCTTAATGCTTGACACAAGTTCAAAGGAGGAGGAGTTTTTTTTTTTTTTTTTTCATAGCATTTAAATATTATGTATATATATAAATTACTTATAACTAAAAATTACATCAATAAATTTTTTAAGATCAAACTTTGTTAAAGGTTTAGTGAAAATGTCTGAGAGATTAGATTTACTGGCTACGTGTTTAACATTAAAAATCTCTTGGTTTAAAAGGTCTCTAACAAAAAATAATTTTACGTCAATGTGTTTCGTTCTGTAATTTTCAATGGGAGACTTAAGAAAATCAATGGAGGCCATGTTGTCTACTAAAAGTGTTGGTTTAACTTGTGGACCTGTAAAAATACGTTTGTCATAACATTCAGTTATGATCCTACTAAACCATAGAAGCTCTTTAGTTGCTTCTGTTAAAGCCACAAATTCTGATTCCATAGTAGACAAACAGACAGATTTTTGTTTAAAGGCTCTCCACATGATAGGAGCTTTGTCTAACATTAGTAGTTGACCCCCCATTGATGTCCTGTCATCCCTATTAGCGGCGAAATCCGCGTCGGTGTAAGTTATTAGGTTTATGTGGTTGCAAGGTAACCTCAGTTTATAGTGTTTTGTGCTTTGGACGTACCCTAAAAGCTTCAGGAGACCATTCCAGTGAACAATCCCAGGATTGCTCTGGAATTGGCTGAAGATATTTACAGCGTATGAAATATCAGGACGTGTCCTGCTGGTTAAAAATGAAAGGCAGCCCAAAACACTTCTATATGGATATTGTAACATTTCCTGGGTTTCTGCTTCGGTTTGAGGACATTGTGACTTGGAGTATACCGTGCCTTTAGTTATAGGGAGTGATGTAATGGGAAAATTGAATTCTTTAAACCTTGTACAAATATCATCAATATATTGCCTTTGATGAATTGAAACAGTGCCATTCCCATCCTCCTCAAATTCAACACCAAGTAATTTGCGTGTTCTCCCCAGGATTTTTATGTCAAAATGTTTAGTCAAAAGAGTTAAAACTTCATTAATATGTTTCTGATGGTTACTTAATATTACAAAGTCATCCACATAAAGTAATAAAACAACATAATTAGAGAACGAGTAGACGCAGTTACACCACTCTAACTTTTTAAAACCAAGAGAAATTAAAATCTTATGTAGTTCATAAAACCAAACTCGTCCACTCTGGTGGAGACCATAGAGGGCCCTCTGGAGTTTGCATATTAAATGTTCTTTACCCTTCACCTCGAACCCTGATGGTTGTTTCATGTAGATGTTATCAGAAAGCGGGGCGTACAGATAGGCACCTTTTACGTCACACTGAGTGTGGATCCATCCGAGACATGAGACAAGGGCTGCAAAGAAAAAGCGTATTAAACTGAAATTAACTACGGGCGAAAACGTCTCATCATACGTTTCACCCCTGACTTGTTTGTAGCCTTGTGCTACAAGTCTCGCTTTATACCTTGCAACCCGTCCCTTGTCGTCTCGTTTGATGGTGAATACCCATCTGCAGCCTAGTGGTTCGATATTGGGTGGTAGAGATGTTAATACCCAGACTTGTCTTTTGTTTATAACATCCATCTCTTCCTGCATGGCTTGTCTCCAGAGTTCCCACTGAGGTGATTTTAATGCCTGCTTATATGTGTTAGGTATGGCTTCTTCTAGTCAGGAATTGGTTTTATGAGTGTTAGTGAAAGAGGTGTGTGGAGGTGTGTAACCAGGACTTGAACTAGGGCTAGGAGTGGACTTTACAATGCCTTCGTACTTATTGCTTCCTTTAAAACTGAACAGTGACGGATCAAATTTTATACCATTAGAATGACAGTAATTTCTTACTTCCTTCAGTGATCTTAGACGTTGTGTTTCACCCAACTCGTAATAGTAGACGTCGGTTCTCGATTTGTCAGGCCTAGTTACAGGCTTACGGAACCAGACGGCTTCCCTGAGAGTTCTAGTAAACTCCTCGCCATCCTCGTCACTGTCATCCTCAGATGGGTGTGAGGAGGCGGAGTCGGAAGATTCAGAGGTACTTGGTCTAATACTTTGAGTGGGTGGTGCTTCAGAAGTAAAACTGTCAGGTTGAAGGTCAGTTAAAGGATCTATTTCAGGTGGTTCAGAACTTAGGATGTAAGAGGGTCCCAGGTCGCTTCCGTTGCGCTGCTCCGAAGTTGTAAATGGGTTTGTGCCTATTGAATAGCTAGGACCTTGTTCACTGTGTTTGGGGATACTTGTGGATACAGATTCATCACCAAACCTAACATTTATTGTCTCTATTATTTTATTGGTTTCGGGAATCCATACCCTGTAGCCTTTTGTAGACATTGCGTAACCCACTAAGACACCCTTTTTAGCCTTCGGATCGAATTTAGAGTTTCTTTGTTGTTTAGGTACCCCCACATATGCCACCGTACCAAAAGGTCGTAAATGTCTGATGGATGGTTTATTACCACAATAATATTCGAAAGGAGTTTTTTTCTGGGTTTTGTGACATATTCGGTTCAGAGTGTATGCTATGTATAAGACAGCTTCAGGCCAGAATTTGAGACTGAGTTTACTTTCATTGAGTATTGAGCGAGCCCCGTCCATTATTGTTTGATTTAAACGCTCTGAAACTCCATTTTGCTCAGGAGAATACACGTTGGTAAACTCGTGTTTTATGCCATTGTCTTCAAAGAATTTAGTGAATGCCTCATTATCAAATTCCCGCCCATTGTCGCTACGAACCTCTTTTACTTTGGTACCCAAAAACCTTTCTGCTCTTTTTACGTGATTAGTAAATACTTTAAACACTTGTGTTTTACTGCATAAGGGGTATACTGACACTTTGCGAGAGAAGTCGTCTGTTATAGTTAGGAAATACTTCTCCCCGTTTCGCCCTGTTATTTGTGTTGGACCCCACAGGTCAGTGTGTAGCAGTTCTAGAGGTCGTTTAGATCTTATCTGGTTTATTGGGCGGAATGATGTTCGTCTGTGTTTATTAATTTTACATGTTTCACATTCAAAATCTTTACATTTAATGGGTGGTAAGCCCCTAACGCCATTACATTTTAAAGTATGTTCCATTAATGTGGAACTGATGTGCCCAAGGCGTCTATGCCAGAGTTTAAAATCATCTTTTTGAACTGTCGAGGCTTGGAAACGTACTCGTTTAGGATTTTGATTACGGTTAGTTTTAGGGTCTTTATTTCTATTTTTATGGTTAGGATCCGGATAGAGGCAGTAAATGCCATCTTTAAGAAAAGCACGAAAAAGTGTGCCAGAATCCCGATATGCCTTGACCCTTCCCTCGCCTCCTTTGAACTTGGCACCCATTTTATCAAGTCTGGGACCTGAAATTAAATTATGTCTTAGACTAGGACAATACATGACGTCGCCGAAGCGAACCATTTCCCCATTTATTTTTAAATCCACTAAACCGGTGCCCTCGATAGGGAAAGTAGCACCGTCAACTGCAACAGCCAATTCCTCATTTTTTAAAGGTTTGAACTTAACATATAAACTTTTATCTTTACAGAAATGGTGGGAGGCACCTGTGTCAAAGACCCAGGCGTCTCCACCACATTTTATGTTACTCAGATTAGATTGTATGAGGTAATTTACCTGGCCTGTTGTCTTACGTTGACGTCGGTTGCGAGGCACATCTTTTCTGGATCTATGACCATCAGACTGAGCATGGACAGGACTGGATACGGAAGAGTCTTTCGATGAATTTCTGGAAAAGGAGGAACCTCTGGACAAAGAAGAATTTCTGGAACTGGAAGAGTCTCTGTACACCACGGAACCGGAATTGGAGGAGTCTCTTGGCATCATGGAACTTCTGGAACTAGAGCTAAGACAGGATTCCTGGCGGGTGACATCAGGCACTCTACACTGGCTCTGTAAATGTCCTATGCGTCCACATTTGTGACACCGACCTCTGAACTTAGGCTTAAAGGAACACTTCTTTGAGGAACGGGCTCTGGAGAAATGAGACTGCACGGCATCCACTCTGTCGTCCTCTCGTAGTTTGATACGGGACTCCTCTGCGACTAATTCTGTAAGAACACTTTTGAACGTAAACTGGTCGTCTGGCCATCGCAGAATCCCTTGCACCATGTTGTCGAACTTCTTCGGGAGCCATCTAAGCAATTGAAATGTGAGGTAAGTTTCTTTGATTGGCTCATTTATTGCAGCCAGTTGGTCAGCAAGCCTTTGGAGGCGAGCTGCAAACATATCAACGGGCTCTTCAGTTTGTATCTTACAGGAAAGAATTTCGCCAAATAATTGCATATGGCGTGCCCGGTTATCAGGCTGAAAATGCAATTTAAGTTTAGTCCAGGCTTCATGAGGGTCGTCGATATTTTCGATGATTCTCCGGAATTCATTTTCGACATTTAAATATACAACTGATAGTGCAGATCTGACTCTGGATTTATATTCCTTTGTCGCTACAGAGTCACTTTCATCAGGAGCCTTTTCAGTGCCATTAACTATGCTCCACGCATTCTTATCTAATAGTAGATACTTTACGTCAGCTGCCCAAGTTCCATAATTGTGAGAATTCAGTTTTGTTATGCACACCTGTATGTTAGCCATGGCCATGCATTAAACAGAAGATATTACATGAAAAAAGGAGGAAAAAATTTTTTTTTTTTTTTTTTTTTTTTTTTTTTTTTTTTTTTTAGTAAATAACGTACTTAGTAATCAGATAGTACATCAACAAAAATTTCTATTATAAGTGATCCTAAAAAAAACCTTTTTGTATTTCATATCAATAGGAAAGGAGAAAAAAAAATTCATATAGCCTTCAAAAAAAAAAAAATTCTATATTGCGGCCCCCCCCTCTAAAGTGACTCGGAGGTCCAATGGCCGCATACTACAAACAACTGTCAAAAAAAAATTTTTGAAATGTCACCAATTAGGTTATGGCCGCCGTAAAGGGTTTAAAAGCGTATTCGCTTCCGGGCCCATAACCCGTGATCGGTTCTGGAACAAGAACCGTCTAAAACAGAGTAAAATTTAGCAGCTTATAACAGTGTAATTACGGTGACCTAAAAGAGTAAGTAATTGGTGACGTTGTGACAGTGTAGTATAAGACATTAAAGAAACTGTTTTTCAGTAAAATCAGGCTAACGTTTATTGACGAAAAATAAATGTAAGTTTAAATAAAACATATATAAGTCCAGGTGAAAAATATAACAGGCATAATGTGAACGGAAACAAGTTCAGGTAAAATTATTCTAAGTCATGAAATAATATTCAAGTTTAAATGAAAATAAGTATAAACTCAGATGAAAAAATAACTGGTAAAATGTAAACAGAAAAATGAGTTCAACTCCAAATTTAACTTAAAATCATTCTATGTATTGAAATAATATTACTTATTGAATGGCATGGCATGGCATATAACAATACTAGGATAGCAATGAAAAAGCAAAACAGACTCACTTATGGACGACAGCTATCGACGTATTAAAGAAATTCCAGCAATACGGCACATCTAATAACTCGATGAAAAGTCTTAAGAAAACAGAGTTTTTAACTGAAGCTGATAATGTCCACACATACATATGATGATTTGATTAAAACAAACACAAATGGATTACCACTGCTAATGAAATGAAACACCGGCGAAATTGATAAAACCATATTCAAAATCAAATGTCCAGCAATGGATTTAGCATAATTACTCAACTAGATGTTAACTTTAAAACTTTTAAAACTGTACGGGTTAAAAATACATTTCTGAAACTGTATCATATTGACGTTAACATCAATTGTCTAGAGACATAACATCACTTCAAAATCCACCAGCACAACATATCTCCGCCGGCTTTAAATAGCCGCGGCAATTCCGAAACTGGATACGCCCCTCCGAGTTGAGTAAGCGAGCTCCTGACTTGCGACGGAAGAAATGCAAGACCGCCACTTGCGAGATGCGATCCGCGATGCTTGCGGATTGAGATCGAACGGAGCGATAAAACCAGAATGAACGTACCCACGGAAAAGATAAGCGATTGATTTGAACGTGTAAACAAAAGTTCGGAAACTGGATACGGAAGATGGAAGATGGAAAATGCCGGCAAAGGAAAGAAATGGAAGTTGGAATAAAACATAAGATAGTAAGCCATGCCATTTTACAATATTACGATATATATAATCAGAATCATGTATTTTAGAGTGTTAAGGAAGAAAAATGGCTGACAAAAACGACAAATTTCGTCCAAAAATCGCGATAAAATGGAAAATTTTGTCAAACAAATCATGGAAAATGGCAATTTTTGTCAAAAAAATCGCGATAATATGACAGATTTCGTCAAAAGATTTGCGGAAAAACGGCAATTTTCATCCGAAAATCGCAATAAAACGGAAAATTCTGTCAAAAGATTTACGAAAAACGGCTAATTTTGCCATAAATTCTCGAAAAAATGCAAAATTTGTCAAAATATCCCGAAAAGACGTCAGATTTTGTGAAAAGATCGCGAAAAAATGCAAATTCCGTAAAAGAGACACACACACAAAAAAAGTTAATGCCAGAAGTGAATTTTTTTGTTCTAAAAACTAATATTCCTGCTTCAAAATTGTGTTTTTAATGCTCAAAAAGCAGATTTTCCTGCTTTACAACCAAGGCGTGTAAAGAGAAAATTGCACCTGGGGCATAATTAGAATTTGTGGCCTCCCCCCCCCCCCTCCCAACTTTTTCTTGTGACAACCCAAATGACATTAGTAGCATAAATTTGGCCCCCTAAATTTCCCCGCCCAAGGCGACCTCCTCCTCCACCCCTCCCAGTTCACAAACCTCTTTTGACTGCCCAAAACTTTGTAAATGTGAATCCTGAAAAGACCCATTTATAAAACGAAAAAAATTCTTTATTCAACAAAAGTATTCTTTTTTTTTTTTTTTTTCAATAAATCAGGCTTGTCCCTTAACAATCTTTTAACAAAATTTGTTGTTTTTTCGCGATCTTTCACGAAATTTTTTGTTTTTTCGTAATTTTTTAGCAAAATCTGCCAGTTTTTTTTTTTTTTTTTTTTTTTTTTTTTTGCAATTTTTTTTTTTAAACCTGCTATTTTTTGCAATCGTTTACAAAATCGACAGTTTTTTCGCGATCTTTTAACAAAATTTTTCTTTTCTTTTCGTTCAATTTTTTTGGCGAAAATTTTGTTTTTTCACGATTTTTTGACGAAATTTCTGTTTTTTCACGATTTTTTGAACCGCTACATTCAACTCTATAAAAGTGCCCTTAAGAATAAAAAAGTGCCCTTAAGAATAAAAAAGTGCCCTGAAGAATGTAAAAAGTGCCCTTTTCAGAACAGTAGCGCCCTGCCCCTTTTTAAACCTGGGGGAAACTCTGTAATGTTATATATATATATATATATATATATATATAAATTTTAACCTTAAAAAAAAGGTAGAAATAAAACTAATTTTTTTCTAACCAGCTAACTTTTTAAAAATTGGTTATTCTGCCATGTAGACTTATAGTTTATATGAAAAGCTGGGTTGATTAAAAATATTTGTCATTTTAGAAATTTATCAATTCATCAGTTTTCTACAACTTAGCTTGTAGCTTCTGCATAATTTGGATTTTGCATTTTCAATGTGTAAAATAAAACAAAAAAACCAGATGAAAAAAAACCAGCATGTTTTTTTTTTTTTAAACCATTGGTTTAAACCAACTTGGTTTAAACCAAACAACCTTGGCCCAAACACAAATATGTACTTTTGCAAAAACGAAAAAATCTTTTAATCTTACTATTTTTAATTCTAATACAATGAAATGCTACTTTAGAATGCTTTTTTCCTTCAAGTATAACCTTTTCCTCTTTTTATCCATAACTTCACTATTCCTAAAACTTTTTTTCCCGCTTTTCAGAGCACAGCAATGTTTGCACACGTGAACTATTCCACCGAAATGAAATCTAGCAATCGTCAAGCGCAAACGGCAGCGCGAAATTTGGCAACCCTCGAATATAAATGGCGCGCCGTGGTGGCGCATGATCGAATGGTCAGAGATAAGCAAATCATTTTCATTTAGAGAAAAAAAAGCACAAATGATGTCAGAGATCTCTGTACCTTAGAGGTCTGCACGGGCCGGAATTTCCAGGCCCGGCCCGGCCCGGCCCGTAGGAAAGTTATTTCGGCCCGGCCCGGCCCGTTGTAAAACTCAAAAGTTCGGCCCGGGCCCGGCCCGGCCCGTTTAATTTTTTATATTTTAGGCCCGGCCCGGCCCGTACAAAAATCAGCGAAAACAGGCCCGGCCCGGCCCGGCCTGTTTTGGCCCGTTACAATTTCTACGATTTCTAAAAAATTCAGATTTTTATCATATAACTAAGATTCCTTTAAAGAATACTGCATACATATCTATGGAATGATTTTATAGTATATTTTACAGCAAATAGACATTAACAACATTAATGATTACATAAATTCTTAGGCTTTCAACATTCGAATAAAGATTCATTAAAAAATTAATATGGCTTAGAATAAAAGAAAAAAGAAAGAAAGCTAAAAACATCGTTAATTTTGAAGCTGTTTAATAAAAGAAGATTTATAAATATATTTCTATATCATTTTATTATAGATTTCAAATCCAAATTCATTCTTAAATTCAAAGAAGCTCCTTTCTGATACATTTCTAAATTCATTTTTTTCCCTCAGAAACGCATAAGATTAGCAGATATCTTTATTCAGAAACTATATAATCGAATGGCGTTATCCATTTTTTGATACAAGCAATTTAAGAATACTGCAAACAAATAAAATACTGTCATAATTAGCGTTTTGAATAGAATTTCCGGAAGCAATAGCAAGGGAAGGGAGAAAAACCTGCAATCATTTGAGAAACTATTACATCTCAACAAGGTTATACAAGTATTTTATTTACCAAAAATGAAAAACGCTATTCGATTCCAAATCCCTTCAATAGTTAGGCTTATCACTTTTATACTTTTACAATTTAAAATTAATCAGAAAATGTGTCAAACTTTCGCATTATTGAGAAATTAATTTAAAAATCATTAAGAAGTATATATCCGAAGACTAAGCTAACATAAGTTCTTTATCGCTGTTAATAATTTTACAAATCATGTTTTCTGCTAATAATTAAGTCTAGTACCGGTCCGGCCAGTCTATATGTAGAAAAGTAATGCAAGCGTGATCTCGGACCGGCATATTAAAACGGGTTACACATAATGTAATTCTCCGATGCCGATACACTGTGCATTTTTATAAACGTGCATTTTATATTGACGCTGTCAAACTAGCAGGGCCACATTTATACTTGTTCTCGTTAAAACCATTTTCGTTGAAAATAGCTAATATTTTATCGTTTCTGTTGAAATCTTCAGAACGGGCCGGCAGGCCCGAAAATTTTTTTTATCGGCCCGGCCCGTTTATGTTGTTTGTCGGCCCGGCCCGTTGAAAAAACTATTCTAAATCTGCCGGCCCGGCCCGGCCCGTTAGAAAATTCGAAACGATTCCACCGGCCTGGCCCGGCCCGGCCCGCGGGTCGGGCCGGGTACGGGCCACGGGCCAGGCCCGGGCCCGTGCAGACCTCTACTGTACCTGTTCCTCATTCCTGTTTTGTTTGGGCCAATTGAGGGCATTTAAATTTGAGTGATAACATGTATCATGTTACAAACCATTTTTACAACATACTGCATCTCTATCTCTTTCCTTCATGATTTTTTTATCAATAGAAATTATTTCAACAATTAAAGTGGCAGACAATTTTTTGTTTTCTGATATAAATTGATACCTGGAGATTGAATAAGTACAAATAAGATTTTGTTTTGCCAAATATTTTTGAAAAGCATAATTTAATATTATATTACATACACTATTTATTGAAATAAAAGTTGTTTTCAATTTCAATTTATTAAAAAACAGAAGAAAAAAAAGTCTAATAATCCTTATCGTTATCCATTTTCTACCTTTTTTCACAAAAATGAAATAATTTGGTTGCCACTATTAGAGAAATTTAATTCAAATTTTTAAATTTAATAATATTTTTGATATCTGCATATAAATATGGATTTTTAATGTTAATTTTACTGCATAATATTTGAATGCTTTAATATTAGACTGCTTAAACATAAGCAAATCATTTTCATTTAAAGAAAATGTGGGTGCACCTCAACTCCTACTAAACACTTAGTAAAAATATTTCACTAAAATGAAATTTAAACTTTTAAAAACATGATTAAAGTAGCTGAGAAGAGGGGCTGTTTGGGGTTTTAAAAATTTGTCAGTATGACGGTGTTAAAGATGACACCCCTCATAGGTTTGTAACATTAAAAATTCAAAAGGTTAAACTTTTATACCATCCTAGAAATACAGAATAACAAGCTTGAAGTGTTGAAAAAATATTGTATTTTCATAGTAATTTAAAATAACTTGGTATTTCATGTAAACAGGTAAGTATTTTTTTCCATGTTAAACCATTAACTAAATTCATTTAGAATCTCTATAATTTATGCAAAGTGAAAGCTCAGAGATGAATCTTAAATTGACAATACTTGAGTTTATTTCTTGAAAAAACAGAACATCAGACATAACTTAAAAAAGTAATTATAAGTTATATTGATTATAAGTTAAGTATTTCTGTATTCTTTGATAATCACTATCTGAGCATTGGTATTGTGCTTGTAAAGACACAAATAAAATTATTCACATCAAGTGCCAAATAGAGAAACATTTTGCTGGAATACGGCATTGAAATTAGCCATTATACTATTTATTAGTTGTATGCAAAGTATTGTCCAATCATTTTTTTTCCTCCTCATTTAAGATTCAAAAGCTTAACAATTTCTAATGTACATTTTCACAACAGTAAATCAAAAATAATTGTTTTTAATATTTATTTAGACTGCAAAAAACAATAAAATCTGAAACACTTACACAATTAGAATGTATTTATATTAGTGTTCATTCTAGGCCATTTTTGAAGGGTGCAGTACCCTGCCCTTTTTCAAATTTGCAAAATGCACCCTGCCCTTTTTAAAAGTAGCAAAATGCACCACTGGTTATGCTATGGTGTTGTATATGGGGAACCCGATCCGAGCGATATTTCGGCAGCTGAACTCATCAAAACAGACGAGTCAGCTCAAATAGAATATTGCCCGGAAACAGATTCCTCAAATACAGATAGCAGCACGTGTCGAATAGTGGGAGTAAATCAATTAAGCATTGTGCCGCAAGTTAAATTAATTCGACCATTTCAACCTGCTGCCTAAGAATATCTAAAAACAAAAAGAAGTAAACAAATAAATCACTCACCCAACTGTGAAGTACACAAAAATACACTATTTTTTCTGCAAAATAATCATTTTATTGATTGCTGATATCAGAATGCGTTGTAGTGCATGGCCATGACTTCATTACAGTAATCCAATAAACTTCATTTTAAAAACTTAAAAATTTTCTGGCGAAAATTCATATTATAAATCTGTGAATGTCCGTGTTAATATTCTAAATAAGGTTCATCCTCTCGACAGTCTCTGAATTCAAGTTAAGTAAGTAGCACGATCACCGTCGATCTTTATGAAGAAACCAATTCTTTGGAAGCGAACATCTGAGAAGGACATCGTCTGGCGTTGATCCTCAGGTAACTCCCAGTGGTAAATCAGCACATTTCCTCTAGAAAGATACGATCGACGACCGCTACCCAAGACACAAGACAGGAAACTGTGGAGCTTGCAGGAAACTGTTCAGATAGGTGGGCTTGAGATAGATGTAAACGCCACTTCTATTTAGTGTTGCTGAAAAGACGTCATTTGGAGCTGTTTGGCTGGAGGTACTTTATGATAATTTAAATGTGGTCATCAAAGGAGTATCTTGGAAAAATTGTCAGATAAAATTTGATAAAATTAAATTTGATAAAATTTGATAATATATTTGATAAAATTATCTGCCGAGAAATTATAAGGCTACGCCAGTGCATCTAGCTGGAATCACTTTGCCGCTGTCTGGCCCGGAGGCCAAGCGGGGAAAAACCCCAATCTATTTTTTTTTCCAACCTCCTCTCTCTGGCCGAAATCTCAATCTGACCGAAATGCCCGCCAAAATTTCAGCGCTTGTCCGCGACGCCACTCTCAACCAATCAGAAGCGTTTTCTGGAAGCTTCTATCGGGGGATTCCCCTAATTTCACGTGGGAGGTGTTAGAATCGAAGGCACTAGATGCTTCTGGAACAATCTCAAGCATGATGACTCATGCCTGGTCAAAACGGACGAAGCAAGAAAAAAATATGGCGGTGCGTGAATTTGAAAATACAGCGATCGTCATAAAAAAATTCGGAGATAAGTTTAAATTTTGAAATAGCATAAATTGCTAATTATACGATTAAAAGACCGGGCGATTATATGAAAATGATTTATATTTAAAATTAAGACTGATTAATATAATTTTAAGAATGAATAATTAATAATAAAATAATTTAGAAAAATAATTTTTTTTTTTTTTTTTTTTTTTTTTTTGTATTGCTATTATTCAAATAGGGAAGCTGCGATGTATCAAATGAAAATACTGGATTTATAGAATATATTAATGAAATTATGGAAGATTAAAATTATTTTTTTTGAAATTAGTATTAATTAATTAATTTTTATTAAAATATTGATCTGAATTTTTTATTAGAAAAAAAAATAATCCTGAAAATCATCCCTACATCCTAGCATTACCTCCAGCCTCTAACAACAAAAAAAAAACAATAAAAAAAAAAGAATGAGATCCTGGGATCTCAAATGCATACAACATATGCAAAGAAAAATTTTGACACGTTTGAATCAAACGATTGGACTGTGTGTAAGACTAACACTTTGACCAGACAGCCCAATAAAAAAAAATTACATTTAAAAGGTATAAGATATAAACATTAGAATAAAATATATTGATCTAGAATACAAATAATACATATATTTGCAAGTATCATTCAATACAACCAAGGGTGAGTGAAAAGGGGGAGGAAAAAAAAAATTATTCATGTGAACACCATTACATAGCATAAAATTTTTATGTAAAGTTTTCTTGATGTAACACCAATTCATTGAAATTTTCAAATTTGCACATTATGATTACATTATATATGGCTTTCATGAAAAAAAAATATTATGTATCTAGTGAATGAACCATAGTTAATATGCATATATACAGGACAATGCTGAATGGTAAAATTGTGATAAACATAAATAATCTATTTTTCAGAAATATTTGTAATTGAGTGACAGAAAAAAAAAATTGAAAATTAAATAACACTGCATCCAAAATCTCTCTAGGTGTCCTAGATTCGAAACAGTGAACCTAACTAATAATCCACAAGTGGAAGTTATAGACACCCATAAGGAATCATCAGTATCATAAAAATTTTATGATGGACTGCACTGTGAGGGAATATCGGAGGGCCAAAATTCTTTGAATTTGGATTAATTCCCAAGCTAAGCCGAACTGACCCTCTGCGTCTGCTTTGTCCAAAATTTTTAGAAAAATTTGAAAAATTCCAAGAGCAGCTTTCAGAGCAATGGCAAAGTTTTAAGATTACTTGTTTTAAAATTTTAAGACAAATTATGAATTATTTGAAAAATTAATCAGAATTTTAATATTGAAATATTACTTCAGTATATAACAACCAGCAATAAATTAAAAATTATGCAAAGTAAAGTTTTTCCCTATTTATTTATATACTTATTTTTGATTAATATCTATTAAAGCAAGTGACAACCTACAATTAAAATTTGATTGAAATTACTGTATTATTTTTAAAAGATTTTTAATATTAGAATTTATTTAAATAAATTTAATAATATGCTCTACTAATTCTTAAGATAATACGTGGTGGCCAGCCACACATATCGAAAGCAAACTCGGGTTTGGCAGTCCCTGATTTGTTTACTAGTAAAGCATAAAAAAACAAGCAGTCGTCACACTATTATTTACCCATTTAAAATTATAGAAGTCAAAATTTAAATACTAAAAGATTGAAAATTTAGAGAAATCTGAAAAAAAATCTGAATTTAAAATTAAAATAATAAATATAAACAAAGGGATCAACAATTAAAAAGCAAAAATTATTAATTTTGTCCTGTAAGAAAAAATATTTAACATGAATTTATATTATTTATTTATTCGTTATTTACTTCCATAGCTATTGCTTGCTTTTTTTTTTTTTTTTTGTGTTATCACACATTCACAAAAATAAACACAAATGCTTTTATACCAATTTTATGATTCTTTTGAATCAATATTTTTCTTAAAACAAAATAACCTTTATATTCATTACCATAAATAAACAGTTTAAACCATATAAAATTAATATATAGAATATCATGTAAAATTCAATGGCAGGTAAATAATCTGAAAAAACAGAACAAAAAAAAGATTTGTTTTGAAATTTAGATTTCATCAAAGTGTGCTGAACAGAAAATAACTTCAAAAGGTAAGTTGTACAGTGACTCTCTTAAATTCATTTAGTGATAATTATAAAAGTAAATAAATATTTTTAAGATTATATTAATTAATCTTATCAAAGATATATTGTAAAAATGGTCATAAAGAAAAATTACCAACATAATTACTGAGGAATCTGGCAAAACTTCAATTAAATTAAATGGATTGGTTTTTCCAATCTCAATCAAAAAGGAAAAAAAGGACCTTAAAATCACCAGTAAGATAGTTTTGGCACTAAAATAGTCTATCGTCAACAAACGAATAAAAGCATAAATTGTGGTGACACGAGGAAACCACAGCCGCAAAATCTCTAATTGTGACATCATGGAAAAAAAGAATTTCCGCAGAACTAACTGCCAAAACATCTAAAATCTCTTCTAGCCGCACTAATTGAGAATAAGTACGATCAAGCTAGGTAGAGAAAAGTGACCGATAAAATATCCCAAGGTCTATATTTACATTATTGATGCATTTTTTATACATCTTTCAAAAATAATTTTCATTTATATTCATTTTATTATGAATATTCTTATTATTTCTCCTTCATTTTATATATTTGATTAGGGTACCCTTTCTTTATATCTATATATTTCAAAATAATTATTAAAATATAGTTTTGGCCTCCTCAGTGAAATTGAACAAAAATTCTTCCAGTGTAAACAAATATTTAAATTGATATAAAGATTATTAAAGTTTGATTATTGCATAAGTTAAATAATAAAATATAAAGATAGGAATTTTATCATCCCTCTCATAATACCATATCGAGAAATCCGGAGGGTGGAGGAAAGAGCTATTTTTCCCTGTGTCACATCCCTAAAATCCGGTCAGTGCAAAGCACTTACTATTCTCCAGGCTACTACTAAACGTTTAAATGAATAGACAGCCCCAATAATAAAATGAAGATGAATGAGAAATATATCCTAAAAGTTCAAACTATTGAGCAAAAGAAAAACATGAAATCATAATACACATAAAAAGCAAAATTGAATATAAATTTTATCCCCTATCACCCCAGAATATTTTTTGAAACTTTAGGGGGGGGGGGGTGTAAAGCTCTAGAAAATAAAAAATAAAAATATTTGAGGGGTATGAAAAAATATATATATAGCACTGGAGAAAATTAATTCATAAGTAATATTTTTTTTTTTTTTGAAAAATATTACTCAATATTACATACACAATAAAAAAATAGCATATTTTTTAATTGTTCAAATTTAATATAAACATCTTATAGTTCAATTTTTGTTTATTTTTTATTTTATCTATTTATTTTACTTATTATTATTTTAATAGTAGTACCACTACCATACACAACAAACATTAATGAATTAATCAGAGTGTACATTAAAATTATGCACACCATTTCCTGCCTGCAGGAAATAAAAACACATTAAATTATTGTTGCAATTGATATGGAAAATATTACTATGGCACTACAAATATTTATTTAGAAAATTGACTATTTTTTTTTAAATTAATATTTCATAAATACTGTTATATATATAAAAGACAAGAGAGTACACATTTTATATAAAAAAATACATTATTATCAAAGTATATGAGAATATTATATTATTCACATGTTATAATCATGTTTCTCTGATGTTCACATGAATTTGTCAGAAAAATAAAAATCCTTATTTATTTCAAAAAAAATTCCAAACTATCGCTAAAAATTTACTCTACATCGTTAAAATTCACAATAGTCAAGCAAAATTAACAAAGCTAAATTTAATCTTAAAAAACTTAAATAAATTAACCATTATCTCAAAAGTAAAAAAAAAATACTAGGTAAGATCCTAAACGGTAACACGGCGCCAATTAATGCTATGGTGTTGTATATGGGGAACAAGATCCGAGCGATATTTCGGCAGCTGAACTCATCAAAACAGACGAGTCAGCTCAAATAGAATATTGCCCGGAAACAGATTCCTCAAATACAGATAGCAGTGCGTGTCGAATAGTGGGAGTAAATCAATTAAGCATTGTGCCGCAAGTTAAATTAATTCGACCATTTCAACCTGCTGCCTAAGAATATCTAAAAACAGGAAGAAGTAAACAAATAAATCACTCACCCAACTGTGAAGTACACAAAAATACACTATTTTTTCTGCAAAATAATCATTTTATTGATTGCTGATATCAGAATGCGTTGTAGTGCATGGCCATGACTTCATTACAGTAATCCAATAAACTTCATTTTAAAAACTTAAAAATTTTCTGGCGAAAATTCATATTATAAATCTGTGAATGTCCGTGTTAATATTCTAAATAAGGTTCATCCTCTCGACAGTCTCTGAATTCAAGTTAAGTAAGTAGCACGATCACCGTCGATCTTTATGAAGAAACCAATTCTTTGGAAGCGAACATCTGAGAAGGACATCGTCTGGCGTTGATCCTCGGGTAACTCCCAGTGGTAAATCAGCGCATTTCCTCTAGAAAGATACGATCGACGACCGCTACCCAAGACACAAGACAGGAAACTGTTCAGATAGGTGGGCTTGAGATAGATGTAAACGCCACTTCTATTTAGTGTTGCTGAAAAGACGTCATTTGGAGCTGTTTGGCTGGAGGTACTTTATGATAATTTAAATGTGGTCATCAAAGGCAGTATCTTGGAAAAATTGTCAGATAAAATTTGATAAAAAAAATTATCCGCCGAGAAATTATAAGGCTACGCCAGTACATCTAGCTGGAATCACTTTGCCGCTGTCTGGCCCGGAGGCCAAGCGGGGAAAAACCCCAATCTATTTTTTTTTCCAACCTCCTCTCTCTGGCCGAAATCTCAATAGAGTTGGCCGAGGAGTCGAGGAGTCGACTCTAAATCTCGACTCCTTACAAGTGAATCGAACTATCGACTCCTATCTGGCTAACGGAGTCGACTCAAAAGAGTCGAACTTTCATTTCAACTCAGTTTGGGATTCGGAGTCGAAGAGTCGAAAAGTCAACTCACTCACAGAGTGGTTGGACTAGTTTAACAGTGTCGGACTTGGAGAGTCGAGAGTTGAAGATTGGGTGGTCGACTCTTCGATTCTTCGACTCCTTGAAAACCACTCTTTCGACTCGGTATCAGATTTCGACTCTTCGAATCCGCGCTGGGCTTTTTAGCAAAAAACAAATGTCTTGGTTTGACTTTATATTGCGGTTGGGGATTTTGGGAAAAGCGGAGGCAGTGTAGATGTGCATTTCACGTGTAATTAGGAAGATACCGAATGAATGAAAAGAATGGGAGGGGCAGAGAAAAAAGGGCGTTCTGTTGGTTATTTCTGCAAAGATTAATTGAATTTATGGAAAAAGGGGCGTTCCGCAGGATATTTCTGGGAAGATTAATTGAATTTACGATAAGCTTCTGCGGATTTCCGTATTGAAGAAAGATCGAACGATCAAACAAACCAGTTGTTATGTTTGTATTTTTTGCTTAAAGAAAGTAGAACTTGTTAGGGAAATATTTTCAACTGCCTTTATCTGATGCAATATAGAAAAAAAAAGTTGAAGAGAAAGAAATAAAATTTTACTTTAATAGCAAATTGTTTAAAAAACAGTGTTAAATTAAGACACATTTTTTTCGGGATAATATTTTTGTGGGTGTAGGTGGATGTTATAAAAATTTTGGGTGGGGTAAAGACTGCACTCTTTTACCATTTAAAACACAAAATGCCTGATATTTCAAGGGGGGGGGGTGATCTCATTGTTCCGCGGGAATGCCTGACCCCCGGGCCACTTTCCGAATTCATCACTGCTAAAAAGTTTTATGAGTTTATTTTATGATTGATGTATTTTAGATAAAGTGTTGTCCTTCATTTGATTACGAATATATTCTTTTAATATATATGTATTTTTTTTATAAATTATAAATGTTTGCAGATAATGTAAAAACGGATATAATTTTCATATAATTTTTTTAAGTTTAGATGGTCGATTTTTTTAAATATTCCTTTTTTCAAACCAGATTCGGATAATATTTCCTGTTTATTTTATTTTATTTATTATTATTATTATTATTATTATTATTATTATTATTATTATTATTATTATTATTATTATTATTGGTAGCGCAAGTAAGTTCTGAGTGTCAATCGGGAGAAGAGGGGATCACAATGTCATAGCTGCCAAATTTTACGCTTATTTTTTACAGTTATTTTTTATGAAGGGAATTTGCTTATTTACCTAAATTTCCGATGATTTTAAAATACATTTTTTTTATTTATTATTATTATTTTTTAAATAGTGGTAGGGTAAAAACATAAAACCTAGCAGTTATTCAGTATATTATCATGATTTTATAAATAGAATTTCAAAAGGAAGTCAATTATAAAAACTGTAAATATAAGGGGAAAAATAAAAAAAATAGTCTCTCTGCAGCTTTTTTATGATCGCATAAGATGCAAATTATGTCCCAGACACTGAACATTTTGATAGATTTGTAAAATGACATTTATTAAAATTACAGAAAACTTGCAAATATTCATAATTTATTTAGAGGAGCTCACAGGTCCAACCAGGCCCGGTACAAACGAAAACTACCCCAGGCTAATGCAAAATAAAAAGTTATATCCGGTCCCGACCCGTACAAGTAAATAAATTAATAAACTTACCCGGCCCGGTTTAATTTCTACAAAAAAAAAAAAAAAAAAAAAAAAAAAAAAAAAAAAAAAAAAATCCGATTTTTTTTAGCATACAATAATTTTTTAAGAATATTTTATGCACATTCATGAGCAATATTTTAGTTTAGTATGTATTCGCAAGACAGAAAATACATAATAGCAACAGCAATGTTATCGTTTACTTAGATTTTTAGACTCTTCAACATTCGTTAAAAAATATATAATTTGGAATGAAAGAAATAAAAGAGGGTTAAAAATGTCGTAGCTTTTAAAGCTGTATAATATAAAGTAGATTTCTGAAATATTTCGCTGAATTTATTAAACCTGTTCTTAAATTCAAAAAAGCTACTCTCTTACACATTTCTGAATTCATTTTTAGTTGGAAAAAAAAAAAAAAAACTCGTAAAATTGAAAAGTTTTCTTATTCAGAAATTATGTAATTGATTGGCGCTTTACAATTTTTGGCAAAATACATTAGAAAATTACTCTTAAAATTGAAGTTTATATTGCAAGGGAAAAAGGAAAATCTGTCGTTTCATGACAAGAATACATTTTTTCTTCATACGTAATATATGTATTAAAAAATGGAAATGCTGTTTGATTTTTCATCGCCTCTATAGCTGCCTGTCAATTTTTAAAGTTCTAAATAAAAATGTATCAGAAATTAAGTCAATGCTGAATTTTATTTCTAGAATTGAATCTTAAATTTTCTACTATCTCTTCACCTCTTCAAACTACAATAGCTCCGTTTTTTCTTTTTCGTATTTAGTTTGATTAGCAGTTCATTTATTAAACAAATGGAAAACGTTATTTGATTCGAAATCCCCTCAATAGTCAGGCTATCAATTTTATAATTGTACATTAAAACATGCTGACATTGAGGCCTGCAATATAAATCTTATGTGAAACGAAAAATGCAATTTTCTACAAAACAATGAGACTCAGGATAATCGCTATTATTTTCCAGCAAAATTCGAATAAAGTACTGTTGTGCCCCTTTTTACATAATTTTAGTTTTAATAAATTCAGAAATAGACTAGACCGGGGAGGGGGGAGATATATTTTATGCATTATATTTTCTACAGAATCTAAACGTAAAGTAATTAATTTCTTTTTAAGTCGAGGATACGATATCTTTCCAACATAACCAACATGACATATATGTAAAAGCACACATATTAAAAAAAAATTAAAAATCAATTAACTTAACTTGTACTAATATTTCTCTTTTTTTTAAGGGGGGGGAGTATTTGTGAATAACTAATAATTTATAAATATAAGAACATAATGAACTTAAAATATCCGTTTTAAAATTTTAAGTAAAGAACCCCCCCCCCCCCCCTCAAAAAAGAAAGGAAAGAAAACAGTCTAATAATTATAAACGCTGTGATTGCCGGATCCTGACTCGAAGCTCCGGCCTATTTTTAGCGGCACTCGGGTCGGGCCTTACTTTACTTTACAAGCCTCGGATTGGGCCTTGTCATTGCATTCTCTCAAGCCGAGCTCGAGACTTACTTTTTACGAAAAGATTGGTTCGGGTCTAATTTTTTTTTCCTCGTAACGATCGGAAGGGAACTCGTCTATAGCGAATTTTTATTTAATGTTATTTCGTCTTGGAGGATTTCACTTTGTAGCATTTTTCAGATTTTTAAGCCTCTAATGCGTAGAATAGCACATAATATGTGGATTAACAATATTAATATCAACTGAAACATTTGCATAAATTAACATTAATTAAAAAATGAATATCATAGCATAGGTTTCTTCTTTAAAAATAAAGATTATAAACATAAAAAAATCTAAAATATTAATTATTTATTTAGAACTTCTCAAAAGGAAAAATCCATGTTTTCTACAAATTTAACTATGCCGGATCAGGCTAAGAAGAAGATTTTAACTCTTTTCTTGTCGGGTTAATAACTGTTCTGTACGAAGCAAGTTGGCCGAACATTTATGTTTTTACCAACCAGGTCATTATTTTTTATACGTTTTGGGCCGGTACAGGACTGAAAATTTCGGCTCTTACCACAAAAATATATCTTTTATCTAAAAACTAAAGCAAAATAATTCGAGCATACATTTAAAAATTCTCTTATATGCGATATACGTGATAGAAGACATAAAATTGCATCATTTGTACAACCAACCAACCAATCGTAAGTGAGTCGGGAGTCGACTCACTATCTCGACTCATTAACCAAGTGAATCGAGTCAGAGTCGACTCCTCAAGATGAATCGAAATGCCCACCCCTAAATCTCAATCTGACCGAAACGCCTGCCAAAATTTCAGCGCTTGTCCGCGACGCCACTCTCAACCAATCAGAAGCGTTTTCTGGAAGCTTCTATCGGGGGATTCCCCTAATTTCACATGGGAGGTGTTAGAATCGAAGGCACTAGATGCTTCTGGAACAATCTCAAGCATGATGACTCATGCCTGGTCAAAACGGACGAAGCAAGAAAAAAATATGGCGGTGCGTGAATTTGAAAATACAGCGATCGTCATAAAAAAATACGGAGATAAGTTTATAGTTTGAAATAGCATAAATTGCTAATTATACGATTAAAAGACCGGGCGATTATATGAAAATGATTTATATTTAAAATTAAGACTGATTAATATAATTTTAAGAATGAATAATTAATAATAAAATAATTTTAAAAATAATTTTTTTTTTTTTTTTTTTTTTTTTGTATTGCTATTATACAAATAGGGAAGCTGCGATGTATCAAATGAAAATACTGGATTTATAGAATATATTAATGAAATTATGGAAGATTAAAATTATTTTTTTTTGAAATTAGTATTAATTAATTAATTTTTATTAAAATATTGATCTGAATTTTTTATTAGAAAAAAAAAATAATCCTGAAAATCATCCCTACATCCTAGCAGGTTATACCCAGAGATTTTTAATAAATATTTATTTTATTCCGTTGTATTTCTAAATTTGTGTGTCTAAAAGTGATATTTTTTTTCATTTCTTTAAGAAAAAGAGCATCAAATTATTCACTCATGCTTTAATTTAATCGTATTTTTTTATTTTTATATCATAAAATCATTCAAAATTAATATTATTTGATTTATCTTACTTAAAAATTGTTTTTTCCCACTTTCTTTTTATTCCCTTCTAAAGGCAATAACAAATTTTTTCTTGCAAAAGTGCCCTTTTCTGCTGCAGTAGTGCCCTTTTTAGCAAATAGCACCATGCCCTTTTTATTTCTAAAGTGAACACTATTTATATGTATTAGTTTCGGTAGCGGAAGATCAAGTTTCTATTTTATAAGCAATTACGAAAGATTAAGTTATTTTAGAATATTTGGGGGGGGGGGGGAATGGCATACAGTAAGTTGTTGCAAATACATTTTTCAGTGCTTCATGCTGAATCACTTTGCTAACATTTATTTTCATTTGGCTAGCGTTTTTCATTTCTTATTCACCAAATCACTAATGTTGGTCAAGAGCCAGCGAGAACTCTTCATGTAAGTGTCCCTAAAATTATTATCAGTTTCCCCATGACAGTTTCAAAGGGTGTCGCATCCTTTCTGCCTTTTGATTAACAAAATAGCAAACTCCTTGCACTTCAATTAAAAAATTAGCACCTTTTTTGCCTCTTTTAAAAAAAGAATTAACTTTTACTTGTTTTTTTTACTTTCTTCTATCTTCAATAGAAGAAAGTATTGTAATCAGAATTTTTTTTTTTTCCGGTTTTCGACGGATTTACATGTTTTAGGGGTCAGAGATTCCAAAAAAACATGTTTTTACAAATTGTCTGTCTGTCCATGTCTCTGTGTGTGTGTCCGTATGTTGCAATTCTACCATCAAAAATGTGTATGAAGATATGCATATAATTGAACCAAATTTTTAGAAATGTTTTTGGCTGTGGCAAGCAGGTTCTCCTTCAGTTTTGCAATATTCTGCCGGAAGAGGGCATTGCAATAACAATTTTATGCTATTTTCAATATTGTACAGACTAAATGTGTATGAAGTTAGGCATCAAATTGAACGAAATTTTTTATGTAAGTGTTTGGCTATATAGGGCAAAATTGGAAAATTTCATTAGTGGCCACTTTGTTAACTCTAGTGGCCACTTTTTTATTTAAAAATACTAAGCAGTTAAATTTCTGTATGTATTAATTTAAAACTGAATAGTCCAAATAAATATGTTGATATTAATATATTGAAACCTAAAAAAGTAAAATATTTGATGAAATGTAAGTTAATTGTATTCTCTCCTTGTAAAAAAAGTGGCCAGAAGGTGGCCACTGATAGACAATTTTTCACTGGCCACTTTTTCTTGTTTACTGGCCCTGTGGCCGGTGGCTAGTGCTAATTTTGCCCTTTATGGCTATAGCTAGTTTGTCCTCCCTCAATTTGAAAAAAAATCTACCAAAAGGGGGCGCTGCAATAGCGATTTTTGAGCCATTTACAATATTTTACCGCAGAAAAGTGTATGAAGTTATGCATGGAAGTGAATGAAATTTTTCGTATTAGTTTTTCACTATGGTCCTCAGACCCTTCCTGAATTTGAAAAAATATCTGCTTGAAGAAGGTGCTATAATCGCTATGTCTGTGTGTGGTGAGGAAAATTACACCGCATTACAAGGTACGCGAAAGATAGTGGTTAGTGTTAATAAAGTAATATTAAGATAATATCCCAATCCGCGTTGTGAAAGATTGTACTGGATATTACCAAAAAAAAAATGTTTCTTTTAAATCTATCAATAATTTAAATAAAGGAAAATCGCAATAGCTCAGACTCAAACTTATTTAACGTTTAAATTTGCAAATCAGGATTCTATTGGGTTACATAAAATTAACAAAATAAAAGAATTCTGATCGTTATTATTAAAGGTTATTAATCTATTAATTCACTGAAAATAAATAGAGTAAAAGAAATCATGAAAAAAACACAAATACATATATACACTCAAACATTTATTCTCAAAATATATAAATGGTAAATACAAATAACAAATAGTAAGATTCACCATTAAAGATCTATTTACTTACTACAGTTAATTTTTTTTGTTTTAAATTCAATTTAAATATTGTATATTGTTAAATGCTCACAGCACAATCTTCAGGGCTATTCACCCAAAAAAATATTCATTAGTTTTATTTTATTATTATTTTAATTAATTTTATCAATTAAAACTTAAGTAGTGAATTTTTTTTTATTATTCACATAAAACAAAATATTTTTTTTTTTAAATGGCCTTATCACTTGGAAGGATTATAAAAAAATTTCTCACCATAACCACGGCATCCGGCAGACTTGATAATCGTCTTAGATAGTCATGTATGATTATTGAAATGTCTCTTGCAATAAGCACGCCACCCATCCATATAAATATTATTCATTAGTGTTCATAGAGTTGTATCTTGTTGAAAATCACACCAAGTCCGTTTAATAATGGAAAGTTGCAGAGAGGCATAAATAATAATCTTGGAGAATGTCTAAATGAGGAATCATATCGGGCCTGATGAGAATCATGCAGTGTCAGTTTATAAATGGACTATCGCATATCAATTGAAAATCATCACACCAAGTCCATTCGGCACTGGTAGGCTGCGGTGAGGCATAAAAAATAATCTTGGAGAATGTCTAAATCAGAATCATATCGGGCCTGATGAGAATCATGCAGAGTCAGTTTATAAATGGACTATCGCATATCAATTGAAAATCATCACACCAAGTCCATTCGGCACTGGTAGGCTGCGGAGAGGCATAAAAAATAATCTTGGAGAATGTCTATTCATATTTCTTCTATAATTTGCATCTCGTTCCAAAGTCCCCTTTTAAAGAAAAATTAAACACATTTTTTTTCTTCCACTGATCTCCAGATGACGGAAAACAACATCTGAGAGAAAAGAAAATTTTTTTCTTTCCTCTCCATCTCTCATTCCGGATGACTCTTCTTTCATTGGTTACTCAAAAAAAGATTTTAATCGTCCCTTGTAATTCCAAGCAGGTCATTGGTACCTTGACCATTGGGGAGGTATGTCTTTTTATTTTTTCCACCCCTTTCTCTTTTTTTTGTTTATTTGGCTTCTTCCTCCCATTCAACCCCTCGTGATGCTGCCGCATTTGTGTATGACTGTCGACCACACGCAATGCTTGTCCCCTGATTGTAAATAATTGTTGAAAGCCCCATAAATTCTGCGCTTGTTCCTTCGATTTTTTATGTCAAAGGCTGGCGACAAACTATAGTTTATAGTTTTATTGCCCCCATATTGTCTGTCTGGGAATTCATGGTGATAATCCCTCCAAGACTACACACGTGCATTATTATTATTATTATTATTATAAATAAAATCTTGCAGTTTTTACTGCATTTAGCTTTCAACTTTACCTAATAATTAAAAAAACATTATAATTATTATTCCTTGGTTAATGCTAAAATAAATTCAAAATTTTATTTCAATTTTTATATATCCATTTATTTTTTTTTATTGTGCTGTTCATTTTCTTTTTATACATATTTACTTAAGCAATGTCGTGACAATTTCGTCACTACACTGTGCAATTTTTATTATTTTACCACTAAAATGTGTTTGCTGTTATGCATAGAACTGAACTAAATTTTTTTTGTATGATTTTTTGGAGTATGGCGAGTAGATCCTTCCTGAATTTGAAAAAAAATCTTAATATTGTTCTACTGTTCTTTGGCTCATACAGATATGGAAACTCGTTATTATTCCGATTAATTGACAGAAGCAGAAATTTAAGATACAAATCATAGTTGGTGTAGTATTGAATTAATAACATTAGCACATTAACATGTATAACTAAATTTTTAAATATTAAAATGTACGTATGAGAAAGTTTTGGAATTGGCATATTACACTAGTTTTTTGTTTGCATAGTGTAAACTTCCTCATTGTTGTCTTGAAAAGAGTCAATTGAATTTTAAATATTAAAAATCATTTTAATAAAACCTCAAAAGAACCCAAAAGTAAATTTCAGAATCAAAAAATGCCTTTAACATAATTGCCAAGTCTCTGGCTTTTTACATACCACTATTATCTTAGAAAAAAATTTCTTTTTTTATTATTTACTAAAATCAAAATATAGTAATGTATTATATGCACAATTCTTGTATATTTCAGAATTAAAGTACATTATTATTATTTTTGTTAATTATTTATATGCAAGTTTAATATTTTAAAGCATTTAATTCTGAAAAAATTCTTGACTATGTTCGGTTTAAAAATTGTGTCAAAAACACTCCCACCCCCTCCCCTACTCCCCCCCAAAAATAGCAAAAATTTTTTATCAGTTACAATTGTCTAGTTACATTTTAGTAGATATTATGTATGTTTTTGTTACAGTCATTTAAAAAAAAAACCCCTAAAGAACCCAAAAGTACATTTCAGAATCTAAAAAGTGCCTTTAACATAATTGCCTTTTTTACATACTACTATTATCTTACAAAAAATGGTCTTTTTTTTATTTTTTACTAAAATCAAAATATAGTAATGTATTATATCGTCGGTACCATGTCAAACTATCCAATGTGCAAAAATGCATTTTTCATATTTTGTGCCATTTTGTTTTATTATGCAAGATACGTACTATGCAAAATCGGCACGGTCCTAACTCGCTTAGAAACTTAGATAAAGTCTGTGTCAAAGTATCCAATGTGCACTTTGTTCTAAAACGTACCATGTCAAACTATCCAATGTGCGTATTCGATCGTCTGCCACGAAATTTGTAAAAATTTTCATTTTCTGATTATTTGTACCATGTCAAACTATCCAATATGAAACCAGTCATTTTTCGAGGTAGCAAAAAATTTTTGATATTGCTGATTTAAAATCAGCTCCAGACAGAAATAGGAAATTTGCTGTTTTTTATTCCATTTAAGCATGATGTCTTTTTATTGTTCTTACTAGCAAAAATAAAATAAAATAAAATAAAAATAACTTTCATTAGTTTGAATTCTTTACTTGTACTTATCTGATGATCATTGCTTCAAATTAGTAAATCTGTCGCATTCAATAGTTTGGATTGTATAAAATTTGGTATTTACGTATTCAATATTAAGCACTTAATTTCTTTTAATAACTTAAAAAAACGAATGTACAGTAAATTGATAAAAAAAAAAAAATCATAAATAAAAACTTGTTTTTAAATGTTATTTAAGTTTTATAAAAAATGAGATGAGAAAAAAAAAAAAAAACCCTTAAATAGAGAAATGGAGAATAACGTTAGAGTTTACTAATTTGTTTATTTTTTATTTAAGTAGTTACCTTTGTCTTATTTAATCAATGAAGTAGTTGGGCCAATGACTATGAAATTCCGAAGAGTAATAATGTTATTATTAACGATTATTGTTATTTCCAAAGTGTAGTCTTGCTTTATTCAATCTCTATAATATGAGTTGGAAAAAATGCCTTCAAAGAATATTTGGCAATCATAATGCATGATAAGCTCTTATTAGGTGCATTCGTAATTATATAAATACGTAGCATTTATAATTGTTGTTCAGTCCGTGCGCCTGTCTGTGTGTCTACACGTCCGTCCGCATATAACAATGGAAAAACCTCTCAAACCGAATTCTTGGAAACTTAAAGTAGATAACAGTTGTATATTTTTGTCGCGATATTTCAAGTTTTATGAAAATTGGATGTATAATTTAATTATAGGGTCTATCAAAAGTGTTCCCATACATTACGGTCAATTAAAAAAACAATTTGAAGTTGTTTTAATGTTACACTGTTTCGAACATAATAAGACAGATATGCATTTATGAGTAACACGAAAATATAGATTTTATAGAATCTAAGGTGCAAAGAATATTTATTATTCATTTACAGGGCCACACAAAAGTTTTTCGTTGCATAATAGTATCGAGGAAACATTGTTTGGAGCGTAATTTAATTATGGTAAAATATTTCATCATATACTGAAATTGAGATTCGTTGCTTAGGTTCACTACAAGTTATTTCCTATGTATAATACAAAATGCAAAGTATTTACAGGGACACACGAAAGATTTCGGCTGCTGTGTATCCGAAGTACTGTACATTTCAGATGATTGTTTGAAGTGCATTTTTATTTGTGATATGAGTTTTTAAGTTTAAAATATTTCGTTGTACGTATAAACGCTCCAGATCATATACAGGGCTATGCAAAAAAGTCGAAAGAATTACTACATAAGAACGAAAATACATTTTAAAAAAATGAGATGGATTTTTACGCTTAACTGCATATAGTGTACTAATATAACTTTATATAACATTGAAAAAATGTATAAAATACCACGCAAAGAATTGGATAGATGGCCGTCTATGGATGATCTCTGGAAGTTTGATTTTAGAAGTTTTAAAGTGTGTTTTGATCTTTATTAAATTTTAACTGAACTAGGGGGGCCCCGCCCCCCTGCTCGCTATGCTCGCCAACCCCCCGCATAATCGCTTCGCGATTTCAAATTATTGGCTACCCCTGCTTGCTGCGCTCGCCAATACCCCATGGTATGAATAAACAGTTGCAGACCTTTCAAATGATGTGTCACACGACTGGTGTTGTAAAGAAATTAAAAATGTGCCCCCTGGGGGGCAGAGTGGGAGGCGACACAAAAGACATCCATAATATGAATAAGCAGCTGCAGACCTCTCAAATGATGTCACACGACTGGTGTTGTAAAGAAATTAAAGATGTGCCCACCTGGGTGGCACATTTTTAATCACAAGACATCCATAAAATGAATAAACAGTTGCAGACCTTTCAAATGATGTGTCACACAATTGGTGTTGTAAAGGAATTATAAAATGCGCCCCCTCTGAGGGCAGAGGGGGGGGTTACACACAAGACATCCATAATAGGAATAAGCAGTTGCAGACCTTTCAAATCTTGTATAACACGACTGGTGTTGTAAAGAAATTAAAAATGTATGCCCCCTGGGGAGCAGAATGGGAGATAACACACAAGACATCCATTATATGAATAAGCAGTTGCAAACCTCTCAAATGATGTATCAAACGACTGGGGTTGTAAAGAAATTAAAAATTTGGCGAAATATTACTGTTATCGCCAAGTTGGCGTCACTTTTGACAACTAATTTTGGTCGCCAAATTTGGCGATATATCGCCAAGTTGGCGACAAACTTGGCGATTGTTGGCGATGGTAACCTTTCCTCTCTTTATGGTAACCCATACAGCGATGCATAGACGGAGCCCTTTCCTGATTGGTCTATTCGGCTCATGGAAGGAGTGGACAACCCGGATTCGTTAGTTCCGGAAATCTTCCACATCAGCATCATTCCAGGAGTCATTCCTTTTAGGGCTAGTTTTTTTTTACTATAGAAGGAAATAGTTACGTGTATATAAAGATTGTAGGTATGTATAATTTAGGGCTGTATAAAAAAAATCGTCTATCGATAATTTCTGAAAGGAAAATTTGAAACTATTATGCATTTGTAGCACTTTCCAACATAGCTAAGTAGTGTTTGTGAATTCCGTTTGTCTGTCCATGTGATTGTCTGTCTGTCTGCCCGAACTGAAACTTGCATTAGTATATTAATAGTCATTGCATTAGTTTAAGATTAGTAATTGCATTGTTAGTAATGCATTAGTTTACACATGTCTCTGTAATTGATATATGTTATTCAGATTTGCAATGCCATGTTCGGTATCGGAAATAGAGTATGTAGCGTTCACAGTTTATTTACAGAGACAGTCAAAAATATTCCATTACAATATGGTCTATGGGGAAATGTCTTAATTATTTAAATACGTAGCACCTCAAGTCGTCATTTGATCCATCTGTCTGTCTGCTTAAAACAGCACGAAAACAACCCAACCAAATGATTTCAAATTTAATATATGTAACTGCTGCAGAATTTTGTCGAGTCATTTAACATTTTATGAAACTAAAGTTAAAACATAAAAAGATATTAATTAAAGTTTTCTTTATTTTATTAAATCTTGTCATTCATAACTAATTCAATCACATCCCATGATAGGTGATGATTCTAGGTTGTTTTGGCGCCCTATTTAAAATAGAGACATATTATTTCCATATTGCTGAATTTATAGAACAAACAAACAAACTAACAAAGAAATAAACAAACAGACAGACAGGCAGGCAAACAGACACACACACAAACAAAACAGCAGACAGACATACAAACAAACAAATAGACAGACAGCCAGATACACAAACAAACAAACACACAGACAGACAAACAAATAAACAAACAAACAGACAGGCAGACAAACAGAAAAACAGATAGACAAACAAGCAAGGAAACAAACAAACAGTCAGACAGACAAATAAACAAACAAACAAGCAAATAAACAAACCGACAAACAGACAGACTGACAGACAGACAAACAAACAAACAAGCAGTCAAACAAACAAACAAATAGATAAAAAACAAACAAGCAAACAAACTGACAGACAGACAGAGAGACAGACTAGCAGACAAACAAACAACGAAACATAAATACAAGCAAACAACAAACCTGCAAACAGACAGACACGCATACAAAAAAACAAACAAACCGCCAGACGGACAGACAGACAAAAGAAAGACAAACAAACAAACAAACAGACAGACAGACAGACATATAGGCAGACAAACAAACAAACAAACAAACAGACAGGCAGACAGACAGACAAACAAAAAAAACAGATAAGCAAACAAACGACAGACAAACAGGCAGAAAAACAAATAAAAAGACAAACAAAAGGACAGACGGACAGACAGCATGCATCTGGATGCATCTATGCATCCGATTTTCATAAAATTTGAAATAAATTGACAAAATTATGTAATAATTATGTATTTTAAATTTCAAACGATTTAAATGCACTTGAAACTTTTCCCCCATTGACCGTAATGTAACGGAATACTTTTGATTGTCCTTGTAATTGATCTATGCATCCGATTTTCATAAAATTTAAAATAACTCGAAAAAATTATTTAATAATTATGTATTTTAAATTTCAAACGAGTAAAATGCATTTGAAACATTTTCCCCCATTGACCGTAATGTAATGGAAAACTTTTGATTGTCCCTGTAATTGATTTATGCATCCGATTTTCATAAAATTTGAAATAACAAAATTACATAATAATTATGTATTTTAAATTTCAAACGAGTGAAATGCATTTGAAACATTTTTTCCCATTGGCCGTAATGTAGTGAAATACTTTTGATTGCCCCTGTAATTGATCTATGCATCCGATTTTCAAAAAAATTGAAATAAGTCGACAAAATTAGGTAATAATTATGTACTTTAAATTTCAAACGATTTAAATGCACTTGAAACTTTTCCCCATTGACCGTTATTTAACGGAATACTTTTGATTGTCCCTGTAATTGATCTATATGCATCCGATTTTCATAAAATTTAAAATAACTCGACAAATTTATGTAATAATTATATATTTAAAATTTCAAACGAGTAAAATCCATTTGAAACATTTTTCCCCATTGACCGTAATGTAATGGAATACTTTTGATTGTCCCTGTAATTGATCTATGCATCCGATCTTCCTAAAATTTGAAATTACTGGAAAAAATTATGAATATTTTTATGAATTATTTATGAATTATATATTTTAAATTTCAAACGATTCGGTTGGGTAGTTTTTGCGTTGTTATCTGAGGACGGGCGGACAGACAAACGGACGGACTGAACGACATCTATAGGTGTTAAATATTTACATACTTACGAACGCACCTTAAAACAGGACTGGGAAACCTCTCGTGCTTGCCCGCGTCTTTGTTAGAAAATCGTTTCCGTCTATTCTTACATTTTGTAAGATTACCTACTGTCTAAAAACAAACTTTTTCTTTATTAATTCCCTGTATATTTGTTAATAGAATTATTAAAGAAAATTCCGAAATGTTTAAAAATTCAATATGCTAATAACAAAATTTTTACAAAACAAACTATCGTTTGTGGTACATTCGTTACCATGACGCAGTGAACCTGAGAAATTTACCATGTCAAACTATCCAATGCGCACATTCGATACTTTGAAACAACGAAAATGGGAAAAGGACAAAATTTGTACCATGTCAAACTATCCAATGTGCGTATTGGATAGTTTGAAGCTGAAAAAGTAGAGAGAAGCTAAAAACGTACAAATAATCATACCATTTCAAACTATCCAATGTGATTTTTAGACGAGAAAAATTAATGAAATGATTTATCTCGATAGCATGCTTAAAGAGGATATAAAACAGCAACCGAAAAACGTAATAATTGTTTACTGCTGTTTAGCGCTGATTTTGAATCCCCAATTAAAACTGTTTTTTTGCTCTCCTGAAAAGTGGCTGTTTTCACATTGGATAGTTTGACATGGTACCGACGATATGCACAATTCTTGTATATTTCAGAATTAAAGTACATTATTATTTTCTTTTGTTAATTATTTATATGCAAGTTTAATATTTTAAAGCATTTAATTCTGAAAAACTCTATGGTTTGACTATGTTCGTTTTAAAAATTGTGTCATCACTCCCCTCCCCCCTCCTCTAAAAAAAAAAAAAAAAAAAAAAGCAAAAATTTTTTATCAGTTACATTTTAGTAGATATTATGTATGTTTTTGTTACATTTTAAAATAATGAAAAAAATTTTGATGTAGTAGAAACTAAATTTTAACTTTCAGGTGAAAAAAAAATGAAAATCCTAATGTGTTAAAAAAAAGTCACTGGTAGAAAGGAATATCTAAAATAGTAGAGAAAAATCATTTTTGTATATTTTATAAAACTCACAATTAACAAAAAAAACTTTTATTTATTTGTTTTTATTGTGCCAGTAGACAGGATTAAATGTATTGTGAATTATTTCAGATCTGGAAGAAGGAAATATCTGTAAGGAAAATAAATTTCAAAATATTTACTTTGTAATATCTTTTTTTAGGTACTGTATTGTTGCAATTTAACTGTATTATGTATGTTGTTGCTGTTACATTTTTAAATCAAAAAATTTTAAAAGTACTTACTAAACAATTTAAATTGTGCACGAAAGAAAACCTAAATTAAATATTGATGTAAAGCATACATACTAATTAAAAGAATTTAGTACTTATATTTTTATCATTATTTAATAAAAAATAGTAGCATACTTAATGAAATTACTTAAATTATATTTAACATTTAAACGCATCATGCTAAAAAAAAAAAAAAACCTTGAAACATACATGACTTAAATATTTGTTATGTACATATCATACAACTATAGACCATTGTTTTATATTTATGTTCTTTATAGATCTAATTAAAAATATCGTTGAAAGAAATATTTTTTTTTTTTTATGTAACAAAATATAAATATTAAACTTCCATAATGCTTAGAAAATTTGAATTTGTTTGTATTGCTCTATTAGGGAAATTCTTAATAGATTACTTTTAAATTTAATAGATTACATTAACTTATTACAAATATTTTTTGTATTTATTAACTCAGTATAAAAATTTAAACATGATTCTTAAATTATATTCTTGTATAAAAATGGATCATGGGTGCAAGACTTTGTCTCAGAACTGATTTCAGTCTTGGGAAAATTTTTTACTGATATTAAAATCTACTTTATATACTTAAATTATGGCCGTTTAATTATTAGGATTTTTAAATCATTTTCTTTTACTGTAAGAAATCAATTTTTAGCCATAATGCAATGCACAGAAATCTTCTAGTTTATTTTCCTTTGATTTATTCCTAATACTCAGCAAAGTTTTCCCTCTTGGCTTAAAGGAACTTCTTGCACCCATGAAATGGATACATAAAACTTATTCATAATAATAAAGTCAAGGAAAATAAAAGGAGTTAGTTAATTTTAAATGAAATTTTCATTACACATAATGAAAATAAATTATCAAATTAAAAAAAAAAAAAAATTATTGTGTAAATAAATGCTTCTTACAATATTGTTCAGCAAAGGCCAAATAATAGGCTTAATATTCTACCAAAGTCAAATATTCGGCAGATTGGCTGATTAGTCAGTTACGGCTGAATAATCGTTGCATTTCTAGTTCATTATATCACAAAATAATACAGACCAAAAATTGTGATTCTGGAGATTGCCTTCCCCCATCTTTTTTTTACCAATGTACAGATATAATACTTATCTATTAACTGCCGAATTTAATAGCATTCATAATTTGTAATGTTTTGTAGAAGGAAAAAAGCATTTGCTATGCTAGATGCATAAATATTTATATTTTTCAATTTTTTTCAGAAGTCTAATCACAGCTACTCCAATTCTCAACTTTCAACGCTTCTTGAAACTGCTAGTGGATTTTATCTACAGGTAAATCAGAAAAATTAAGGAAAGTTGACAGATTGAACTAATAATATTATTGATTTTTTTCAATTGTTCTTTCAATTTTTCCCTTTTTTTAGCTTCTTCAAAAACTATGTTGTGCATATGACATTGATCTTCCCTGTCATCCGAGAGATTCAGTTTATGGATTGACAAAAGGTATTTTTTGTTTTCTAAATAACCTGTTCCATGTATTATCTTCTGTAATCAATGTGCTGTATTTTGGGTATTTTCAATATTAAAAACTTTTTTTTTTTTTCACCAGAATGGATCAACAGTTATCCAGTGGCTCATCAACCTCGAAAATCATCATTGTTGTACATATGTCAACATTGTCTTGTGCATTTGGGTGACATTGGTTAGTTTTTTCCATTTTGTTTTTGTAAATTATTTAATGTATAGTGGTGGAAAAAAATCTCTCTTCCAAATTCACTCTAATCCCAGGGCTGCCATTTGATAATAAAATGCTACTAAATGTGACTATTTTCAGCATCAGGCTATTATGGCTACTATTTTAGCCTGAAATCTTTGAAATGTGACTATTTTGCATGAAAATCAGAATAAAGAGACTTTTTTCTAATTCCAACTACTTACTTTTTTTTTGCAAGATCGGGGGGGGGGGTCTAATTTTTCATCAACACAGATGTTTCTTTTTTTATCCCTTTTTTTCCTTAACCTGATTTTCTGACATTATTATTTATAATAGACTAGCTGTAGCTGTCCTACCTCCTGTCTTCCAGGCTCGTGAGAATACTCTTAAATGAGCATTAAATTTGTATTTTATGTTTTTAATTGAAAATTAATTTTGTTTCAAATACATGAAGTACCAGCTGACTGCAGGAAAAATCAGTCGCAAAATATATTTAAAAATAAAATAGTAAAATCCCAGATATTTGAAAATCAAAAGGCTCGAAATTCACTACCATGGAAAACAAAGAGAAGGGCGAGAATCAGGGCTGGGTTTTTGCCGGCAGAAAATAGTTTCTGTCGTGCCAGTGGCAAAAAGTGGTTATAACCGGTTTTTATTAGTAGAAACTGACAACAACTGACATAAACTCATTTTATGACATAATCTGAGACTTTTTAGCAGGGTTGGTATAAAAACCGGTTTTTTTGAAAAAAACCAAAAAACCAGGTTTTTTTGGTTTAAACCAGGTTTTTTTGGTTTAAACCGGGTTTTTTTCAAATTATTTAAATCGCATTTCCAAGAAAAATAACTTGAGTTTTAGAAAGTCATGAGGATTTTTTGTAATTAATAGTTAATTAATGTTAAACATTCACATTAGTATTTATTTTTTTGATAATTAAATAACTAAAGCATAAAAATTTATAATTAAATTATCTTATAAGTTTAGGTTTCTATAGGGAAATATTCATAGTGTGAAAAAAAAAAACTATTAATTTATTAGTATACTTATATAAACCTTTTAGATAACAATTTAAGAAATAATTACATGCAGGTTGATAATGAAGGACATAGTAAAAGGCAAACAAACATATTTTACTAAATTAACAGAAAAAAGCTGAAATAGAAAACATTTTCTTGTGCATAATTTAGAAATTATTTACAGTATTAACATCAACAAATGATTATTAATCTCTTACTACATATATTTACTTAAAAAATATAAATATGCATTTTATTAATGCTAAAAAATACATGTGTATTGACTTACTTGATACATCAACGAATGTAATGCTTACACAAATTGAGACATAGGCTTAGAAAAATTTTATTATTGTTTTAAATACAAACTTTATTTTTTCTGTTTCTTTGTTCTTCAAAAGGTGGAGATTTAGCATTAAATTTTATTATCTGTGCAATCATCGAGTTGCATGGATATTTTTGTTTTGTAAAATTTAATGTATCCTTTTTTCTTGTTTACATAGTTCACTTTGACTGTATTGTGGTTCAAGCATGTATACCTAAAAGGGCATGGGTGTTAGGGCTATTTTATACCTGGACTAAAAAACTATGAGACTTCTTTATTGTACATTTTTTTCTCTTAATATTTTTTGAAGACCTGTCCAATTATAAACTGCATTAGTAATGGAACTTATTACTTTAGATATTATCCAGTAAAACTGCAATAGAATTTAACAGTTTAAACATATCTTCAACATTTCTTTTAAAATAAAAATTAGACAGATACGAGCTTTTGAATATTTTTATCAATAACATTCCTATTTTCTACACAAATTTTAAGTGGGGCAATTTTTAAAATAAACATCTAAAGCATCTGAAAATGAATCACACCTAGTATTATAAGAAAGAGCTACTTTGACAGCATTTACATTGCATGCAATTTTTACATTTGGCTCTTAAACATGTTTTTGATGTATTTCTTACTCCCTCAAATGAAAACCAGATTATATTTTCCTTTCTTCTAGTTTTAGACATTCTTTTATTTCAATATATATATAAGTAGCTTTCTTAAAATAAAATACAATACAAAGTAACTAGAAACAGAAAAAAATAATGTAAAAACTGCAAATCCAATCTAAGAAAAACCAAAGCTTACTAAAACCAATAGCTATGGAACAGAGAAAATTCATAGCCAATCATTCATTAGCATACAGAACAAGAGTAACCAATGGAAAGAATGACTTATGATTATGTCATTATTGATGCTTTGATACATGATGCAATCCTTAGTAAATCATAATCAAGCTATCTAAGCAGTAAAATTGCATTTTTGGCTGGCATATGCTATTTTTGAATTTTTAAAAAAATAAAAGGTTTAAAAAAGAATTAAAACTAACTACCTTTTTTTATTCTCCACAGTTCACTGTAGAAAAATATTTTGCTATGTCAATTTATAGCTAGTAAGAAAAATTAGATTGATTAAAGATGTTTGTCACTTTAAAAATTTAATTTGTCTTTAGCTTTGCTTGTAGCTACTCCATAACTTTGATTTTGCACATTTTAATAATGTGTAAAATAAATGAAAACATTAGGGAAAAGGGAAAAAAACCAAATTAAAAAAACCATCATGGTTTTTTTTAAAAAAACCACTTGGTTTAAACCATGGTTTAAACCACGGTTTAAACCAACCTGGTTTAAACCAAACAACCCTGCTTTTTAGTGATATTAAATTGCTTATATATATTTTATTCAGAATAAAAAATAAATAAAATATTGTGAATAGTTTTAATTTTAAAAATAAATAAATTAAAAATTGATAGTTTTGAATCTTTCAAGAAGAATGATCCATATTATTTGCAGATAATTGAAAATGATATTAAGGACATAGCAGTTGTTAAAATTGTAAGTAAATATCATGATTTATAAAGAGTTAAATACTTGTTACAAATGTTAAAATCTATTGCTGTTGCTTAAGATAAAAGTAAAAAACATGACTGTTCTATTGCAGCTGCTCATAAAATTTGCTTAACTTTACTTAATGATGGAAGTATTATGGAAACTCACAAATGCAAAATTCAAATCTCATTTAATGCAGTGCAAGCTATTTAATTCATCTTAAGTATGTGGGATCAAAATTGACATTTGAGCATAAAGAAAGGGCAAGAAAATTGCTTTTAGATATTTGTCGGACGTTCCTCTCAGCCCACACAACTTTGAAGAATGTCCGTGGTAGATATAGATGCCACCACTGATATTACTAGGTGATATCGATCACCCACTGTGAGGTTTGTGTAAATGAAGACTTACGCCGTCAGGTAACTGAATTATCAGTTTATTAAGAATATATGTACACACTAAATATGCTATTTACAAATATATACAATTACAACTCGGATATAGGTGATCCGGTTCAACATTAAATTAGATACAGTAAAGATTGGCTATGTACTATTCCAATTACACTTTCCACCTCACACTCAATACACGTTAAATTCACTTTATTGGAGCTCAACCTTGAGTCTCTCAACACAAGTATACTAGGCCTGCACTTCTTAGCCCAGAGCACTAAACACTAGGACGTCTGTGTCCTTTGCTCACCAGAAAACGCACTACTTATGCTCTACAACACAGAGCACACTCTACAAGAACCTCTGGCATACACCTTCTAGGTACAAGACCCAGGAATGGACTGACTGATCTGACACAAACATGCCCTTCTCAACTCACGGGGTCACACAAATGCCAACCCCCTTTGGAACTCCCTCATTGGGCACATTCCCCCACTCCTTTCTTGCCTAGTGACATGTTGCTTATCCGCTGACCATCCGCATACCTCACTGACAGATAGACAAGCCTGTCAGCAATCTTCTCTTCCTCTAATACACCACCTGCATAGGATTATCTGGCAATTCCCCTTTCCACAAAGAAGGAATGTCACCTTGGAAATTCTGTACACAACCATACAATACGAAATATTGAAATAGAGAAATAGTAGAAATTCCATTCTTTAGCACAGGTGCTATCAGAACCTGACAATATTCATCTAAATTTTGTGTGATATATAATAACCCTATAGCAAAATAAACTCCTTTCTCAGCAACATATATCCCCAAGGAAGTCATAGAAAATGTTATGATATCTGTGGGTGATTGCTTTTAAAAACAAATACCGGTGAAAATGAACATTTTTCAAATTTTACATCCTCAATAATGACATTACCAGCAAGTAATGCTGGTCTTGAATGAATATTTTTGAATATTTTTTCATTCAGAACAAATAATAATAAAAAAAAAACAGTCTAGGTTAAGAAAAGTAAGCAAAATTAATAATATACATTATAGAATGCTCTTAGTTTATTATTACTTTTTCAACAAAGTGAATTTGTTATTTCAATATTGTTAAATAATTGTACAAGATATTTCATTAAGTTTTTTTTTTTCTGTTATTTTCAGGGTTGGAAAAAAACCAGGTTTTTTCGAAAAAAACCAAAAAAACCGGTTTTTTTGGTTTAAACCAGGTTTTTTTGGTTTAAACCGGGTTTTTTTAAAACATCATTTCTTATTACACATACATGCATATTTACTGATAAAAACAGACATTATTGGTTTATAAGCAGTGTAACTTCATTTAAAATAATTTAAATTTAATAATTATAGTGAATTTATGCTGAAAATTGAAAAAAATCATTTTTCAATTTAAACAGTTTTAGCAAACAGTCTTATGTTGAAAGTTTTAACTGTTCTACACAGTAAACCTTTG
The DNA here is from genome assembly GCA_964019185.1 of Maratus speculifer. NCBI lineage: Eukaryota > Metazoa > Arthropoda > Arachnida > Araneae > Salticidae > Maratus > Maratus speculifer. Next base: position 110,651,837 of record OZ025291.1, read on the forward strand.
AAGCCCTGTAAATTTTTATAAACAATCTTTTGATTACTAATAATGGATATAGTTTGATTTGGATATAGTTTGATAAATATTCTTTTTCAAAATTATTCAAATAATAAATTACAAATACTTATTAGGATTTTTTCTTTCAAAGTGACAATTTGAAGTTGATATTTTTAGTCGTTAAATTCAGCAGATAGCAAAGGGAAAAAATTATAAAAATTCTATAACTAGCAACCAGTCTTTCTTTTAATTCATCAAGATAATCTCCCAAAAGAAAAATTTCTTTTACAGCTTGTGCAAAATCTTAAAAGATCATTGTGTTACATTATTAATTGCATTAAATAATCTGCATTATTTAAAAAATTAAAATATTTTATACTAAATATTGAATCTATTTTATCTTTGATCAATTCACATGTTTGAAGTTTTTCTTTAGAGCAATAGATATGTTCACCAATGTGTACTAATTTTAATCCTATGCATAAAAAATGACGTAAACCCAATATATCTAAAGCTTATTGCTGAAATAAAGTGTTAAAAGAAAAGTAGAAATTATTTATATCCAATAATCTGAAACCCGTAAATTATAAAGAAAGAAAATGTCATTAGATTTCTCCTAAAAAACAATTGAAATTATTTATATCTAATAATTTGAAATTCATAAATTATAAAGAAACAAGAAAATGTCATTAGATTTCTTCTAAAAAAGAATTTCTTTTTTTATAGAAAAAACCAATTGGTTTAATCCTATGTATGAAAAAAGACCTAAACCCACTATATATAATACTTATTAATGAAATAAAGTGTTAAAAGTAGAAATTATTTATGTCCAATAATTTGAAACACGTAAATTATAAAGAAAAAAAAGAAAATGCCATTAGATTTCTTCTAAAAAAACCAATTGGTTTTTTTGAGAAAAAAACCATTTGGTTTAAACCGTGCCAACCCTGGATTTTTATGCTACAATTATTTAATTATATATTTTAAATAAGAACCATCTCTTGGTATGTACTAGTAGATAACTTTTAAGGTTTTGCAGTGTATTATTTATTTAAAAATACTCTGAAAAATAATTTGATGTTAAAATAACATAGACTTTTTTGTACATTTTTTTTTTTTTTTTTTTTTTTTTTTTTTGTAACATTTAAATTGAAATTCAACCATAAACAATAATATCAATAGTCAAACTGCAGCATCAGATTACTGCTATGAAAATTTCTGTATTCAAGTGACAGAAAATAATTATATAAACAAAGTATATTTATATGATCCTTTTGAAACTTTTTGCTACTTTAAATAACATTTATAATCTTTATTTTAATTTAACTAAATTCTTTATACATTAAATACGTATGTGAAATATGAATCGTTGCAGCTTAAAGTTCTTATTAGTATTATTTCTTAGTTTCTGCCAGTTTTTGCCACTTACTGGCAGAAACTAGTTGCTGCCATGCCGGTTTTAACCAGTTATAACCGGCGGTTTAAACCACCCTGGCGAGAATTTAGTATGTTTCCAATGACTGCATAATTTTTGTGCTAAAATATGAATGATTAACTGTAAAAATTCATTGACATAACCTTTCTTTTTTATAAAAATATTATTTGGATGAGCGAAGCAAATCCTCTATTAGGCTACACAAATTACATTTTGTTGTACAGTTTATAAAAAATCTATTGCATATTTTTACTTGAAATTAAGCATAAAAATAAATTATGATCTGTAGATTTGCCCAATATTATTTTTTTACAGAAAAACCTTTTAAAATTTTTTATTTTAAATTATTTATTTTACATGTTTTTCCATAACAGACGCATTTTTTGCAAATAAAAACTGAAACACGTGCTATATTTTTTCAGAAGATAAAATAAGTCATGGGGTTAGTAATTATAGGTAGAATCATGATTCCACATGAAAACAGAAAAATAAAACAAATAGCTTGGCATTTTTTTTTTTTTTTTAAAGTAAATATCACGTCATACTGGAAATACAATGAATGAAAAGCAGGCATGGGTGCAAGTTTTCCGTCCACAGACGGAATTCCGTCTTTTAAAAGTTCCCGAGGACGGAAGCGGGACGGAAAAATCTCCGACGACGAAAAATGTTTGCGAAAATGACGCGTTTTTCGCCAAAAGATCGCGGAAAAAGACATGATTTTTCGTCAAAATATTATGAATAAAAGTGATTTTTGTCAAATGATCGCGGAAAAAAAGTTATTTCTGTCAAAAAAATCACAGAAAACAGCGCTATTTCGTTTAAAAGATCGCAAAAGGACGCGTTTTTCGTAAAAAAAATTGCGAAATAAAGCGATTCTTGTCGACGTATCTCAAGAAAAACGTCATTTCCGTCGTAGAATCGCGAAAATGATGGTGTCTCCGTCGAGGAATCGCGGAAAAGACGCGATTTTTGTCAAAAGGTCGAGGAAAAGACGTTTTTCGTCAACAGATCGCGAAAAAAGACACGATTTTTTAAAAAAGATTGCTGATAATACGGGATTTTTGTCAAAAGATCGCGGAAAAATCGCAATTTCTGTCAAAAGATCGCAAAAAGACGCGTTTTTCGTCAAAGAATAGCAAAATAAACGCGATTCCTGTCGAAGGATCGCGAAAATGACGCAGTCTCTTTCAAAGAATCGCGAAAAATACGCGATTTTCGTGAAATTATAGCGGAAAAAACGTTATTTTTGTCAGAATTGCGGAGAAAACGCGATTTTTCGTCAAAAGAGCAAAGAAAAGACGCGAGTTTTGTCAAAAGATCGTGAAAAAGACGCGAGTTTTGTCAAAAGATCGTGAAAAAGACGCGAATGTTTGTCTAAGGATCGCGGAAAAGTTGCGAATTTTTTTCTAAGGATCGCGAAAAAGTTGTGAATTTTTGTCAAAAGATCGCGAAAAAGTCGCGAATTTTTGTAAAAGGATCGCGGAAAGTCACGAATTTTCGTCAAAAGATCGCAAAAAACGAGTTTTTTTTGTCATAGGATCGCGAAAGAGACGCGATTTTTGTCAAAGAATCGCTAAATAGACGCGATTTCTGTCAAAAGATTGTGGGTAAAAGCGATTTTTTTCAAAGGTTGATGGAAAAAAAAACATGAATAAAAAAAATAAAAAAAAAACGTTGGGGGGGGGGGGGGGGGGGTGATTCAAAATATTTTCAGTCCTAGCAAAATTTCAAACTTGCACCCATGAAAACAGGTTGAATATGACGACTTTTTATATTTTAGACTACTGAAAATTAACTGCAGAATTTATACTTCAAACCATAAAAGAACATTAATTAATTAAACATGTTATTTGAAAGGAAAATATGCATTTTAATAGAATACTTTATTAAGATTTGTTGGAAATGGCGCATATTTTGGTACTCATTCCTTTTAATTATATAATAGTTTCATGATTCCTTTTATAAAAATTTTTAAATACTTTATTTTATGAAAATTATAGCATATTTTTAATGAATTATAATTTGTGAGAATTCAATTATTTACATTTAATTATAAAAGTATTTTTCAATGTTAAGAATTCAAATGCACAATTTATTCTTATTATGTGAAACCATTTACGCAGACGATATTTACGCATTTTAAAAATTTTTTGATTTTTCTTTTGGAAAGTAGCAACAAAAAAAACTTTTAAACAAATAAAATTAATTGTTAAATTCATTATGTAAAGTGTTATTCGAATTCAAAGATTGAAAATCAAACCAAATGAAACACATATTTTATTAAGAAGTAATTACTATTAGTATTATTTTTGATATGTTTGCCATTTAAAAATAATTTTGGAATATGCTGAATTTACATTTCTAAAATTAAAATGCATCAAAACATAAAATAACTTTTTACTTAATAAAGATGCAAAAATAATATTAAAAAATATATATTGTTACTTTCAAATATTAATCTTGTGTAATAATGCTTCGCGAATCCAAACAAAGCATGGCTTTTGCTAGTATATTTATAATATTTTTTATTAGATTTTTATTTAGAATATTTTTATTAGAATATTTATTAAAATATTACAAAATAAAATTTGTATAAAATTCTACACATCTCCTGAAATGCTATTCTTATAATAACTCTTGATGGGTATTCAAAATTCCTAAAATAAACTAGTTACTTGTACTCTTGTAGTGATGACATATCTATTTTTAAATTCTCTAATAATACAACATCATCTCCAAAATGCCTTTTATAAAAGATTTCTTTGAAACAAATAATCACTGTTGCGACTATTTCATTATGTGTTATTTTACACAGGGCATGAAATTTCAGCTTAAAAGGTACTCGCTAGACTAAAATTTTTACTCGCCACTATTTTACATTCATTCAGACAACAACGTCAGCTCCCACATCTGCATAGAAAATGAAATATTTATGACAAATTTAATTTAAATTGACGATTGTTAGAAGGAGATTTCTGTTAAATCTAGAATATTTTACATTTATGAAAAATATGGGATATTTTTAAAATATTAACAGATGTAGTACAAAAAACTTTCTATTGACAAAAAAAAAAAAAAAAAAAAAAAAAAAAAAAAAAAAAAAATTGCAGGAATTAAAAAAAACGAAACATATTTATGCAAACAGAAAAAAATAACATTAACTCAAATTAAGCTTGCCATAAGGTTTCAATGGTTACAGAAATACATACCAATGATAAGTTCCTGTACTATTAGCACTTCAGGTTTGTGTAACTTTGTCTTTCTCCACTGAAATACCACTTATCAGTTGCAGCTATAAGTTCTACTGCAGTGTCAGAGTGGGTCCATTAACAGAAATTCTGAGTAAATCATTCATTGTCTCAGTCTTCAGAGAGTTCCTGTATGCTATCTTGAGTCTGTTGTGACAGCTGAACCCTCTCTCACATGAAGCTGGTGCTTATTGGTAAAACAGCACAAAATATTATTATCTGGAGAAATTGGGGAATCTTGCTGAACATTTTTCAGTGTAAACTTGCTCCAGCATCTCTTTCAGTGTCAGTAATGGGAACATAAATTTAAATTCTGCCCACTCTGCTAATACAATATGTACTTTTTCATTAAAGAGATTTGGGTTACATAAAGAGCTTCTCTATATCATTTATCCTAAATTCAAGAATTTTTTCTTTGGGAGGCCAACCAGGGCCGTAGCTAGAAGTGATCAATAGGGGAGGGGGTGGCTCATAATTATTTTTTGTCTCTCTGACGCAAAAAGATAAATTAGTGCATATTCACAATGTAGGTACTACGTTTCCTATTAAACTGTTGTAATAACTTCATTTTACACTAAGAAAAGTATATGATAATGAAAATTTTGAGTGTATAACTGGTGCAAAAATAAATATTATGTTAGCTTCATACATACAAAAAGGATGAGGGAGTGTTGAGTTACTTATTTTAGAGACAATTTAGTAATTCTGCAAAATTGTGAAAACAGGGGTCTCAAAAAACTAAATTAGATATTTGAACAGAAATTCATTTAGTGATCTTGGAATCTTTTCCAGGGGGGGGGGGGGGGCTGAGCCACCCATAGCGCCCCCTTAGATACAGCCTTGGGGCCAACCCACAGTGTCAAAAATATGCAGACATGCTAACACATCTGATGACATAGATTGCAGTCTTTCTGTAATGTATATCTTTGTGTGTTTAATTAATGTCCTTCTCAAAGTCTGAAACTGTTCCTCCCCATTTTCTATACTTGTCAGCTGCACATCCTTGATTATCCCTAAAATGGATTGTTGGTCTACAAATTCTTGTTCGCTTGGTCCAACACTAGATTCAAGATCTGTTAGAACTGACATGCAATGTTCAATTTTTATTTTCAAACATGAAATGAGAAGTTCCTTATTTTGTAATGTCACACTTAAAAGGTTCAATTTCTGGTAGAAATCCAAGAGGAAGTACAGCTTTAAGATATTTATAATCCTTCAAACTTTTCAGTAAATTCTTTGCTTTAGAACTGTCATTGTTTTTTTGGTACTACTCTGTTATCCCGTCGACTAATTTCACCAAATTATACAATTCTCCAAACTAATGCCAAATTATACATATTGACATAATTTTTATTTTAAATAACGAAAAAACAAATAATTAGTAGAATATTAATAAAAATATTTATAAAAAGTCTAAATAAAAATCACTTAATGACATTTTAAACACATGAATCGTATTTAATGTCATTGAATGTGACATTCATGATCATCCATTATTGGCATTTAATCTTATAGTTTGGCGATAATTTTTTGGTCGACGGGATAACCTAGTAGTACCATTTTTTTCCATGGGTCACTTGTTCAAGATGGCTTAGAGCAACGTTCCAAGATTGCAAGAGTTTTTATTGCACTTTCTTTTCTGGATAACCATCTAATAGTATGAATGTCACTCAGTTTAAGACTTTCTTCTCCTAGAATTTCTGCTCTTTCTTTTAACATATGAAGTCTTTTAACAGAGGCATGGTAAAATTTAAAAAATACTTCTAACAATTGAATCAAATGCTTTAAGATAGTCAACTTCACCACATGCATCCAAAACAGCTAACTGCAAATGGTGTGCAAGGCAGTGAATGTTTATCAATTTAGGACAAATAGATTTCATTTTCATAACTAAACCTGATTTGTATCCAACTATATTTGGAGCACTATCAGTACTCAAGCCTACAATATAACACCTGTTTCTATTCATTTGGACCTATAATCTTATCTAGAAAATCAGTTATGGCTGTAAAATGACTGGATGAAGTAAATTTGACAGCTCTATTAATCTAATATGTTCTTTTTGATATGACTATCTATTGCATCCACATATCGAACATACACATTTGTATGCTGAACAGATGATCGATCTGTAGAACTATCAACTAGAATGCTGATATATGCACATTTTTTTTAAGTTTTCCACTAAACCTAACATCTAAGTTTCAACAATAAAATGGATAAAATACTTGCATTGTGTTTCATTGCCATACTGTGTTAAACAGGATTGGCATTTTTTTGGCAAAAAGGTATTTTTGCCAGGACAGTGGCAAAAACTGGAAAAAACCAGGGGAAAAATGGAAAAAAACTATTTGACTTTAATGTGTAATAAAATCTGCATGCTAATAAGGATAGTAATGGTATAAGCAATTAAATTTAACAATGTACTATTTAATATTTAAATTTAATTTGCTAATTAATTAATATTAAATATTTTAAATCTTTAAAAAATAGGTGGGATTCAGTCTTACTTAGGAATTTAAGAACAAATTAAAAAATTACATGCCTAATTTTTTAAATCTTAAGTCAGGGATATGTTTAGGAAAATTTTAGGTCCTTTAACCCTTTAACCGTCTTGCCTGGCTTTTTTCATTTCTAGAAATCATGTTTAAATGGCTGCTGACAAAAATATTTTAGACGGAATGTTATTTTGAATCATACATAGAAAGAAGTGATATTAAAGATATTATAGCATCAAACTGTAGGGCTGCCAAATACTACGCCGTAGGCGTAATTACTCCACTTTAGCTTCTAAATTACGCATTATGCTACGCGAACTTCAAATTACGCTTTTCCACTTATGTTTACTATCAGCGCGCTGCAGTTACGCAATCCTTAAACGCCGCTGCCACTGACAGAGAAGCAGGTTTGAAATCCTCTTTTCCTCCTCGATAACGAAGCGCGTTCCTGAATCGTAACATCTGTGATGGAAACATCAAACTTGTATATTACTTACGTAATATACAAACTATTTAAAGATTTGCAGAGCAGCTTTTACAGCAGAAACGCTCATGCTGGTTCCCGAACCACAATTACACGAAAGAGAAGTTTAAATTTTAATATAAGTTAAACTGCAAAAGAAAAATTAATGTGTGGTGATATAAAAGATAACAAACAAATTTAAAATCTAACAAAAATATTTATTGAAGTCTTAAAACATAAACAAAATAAAAAGATAAAATTAAAAAGATATTTATCAATTAACTTTATAACAATAACAACATAACTTAACTATGTGTTCATTACTTATCTGTGACCTCATGACATGAAAATAGAAAAGTCAAAATGCCCGAGAGCTCATGGCATAACACATCTTTAAAAAGAAATGATACTTCTATTGTGAAAAACATTCGTTGATTCACTCAGAGCTCGCTATCCGTAAATCACCAACAACGAAGTTAATGACCTTGCCGATTCTGGAAAAACACATCTGGAAACCGATGACTCATTCTCCTCTTCAATCGACTTAACACTAGGTACATTAAAGACGTCGGTGAAAAACAACTTTAAGGTTCATGACAAAAACGCAAACCATCAATATCAAAATTTCGTAGAAAAACTATAATGCAAACTTAACAGAAAAACTATTTGGCTACCTCATGAGATCAGTCGTAATTTATCACATCAACATGGTGTAAAAAGAACAGACACGGTGGCCAAGCCTACCGGTGCATCTCAAAAGGATAATCGAAACTGATTAACTCATCAATTTGCGATCTTTATATACGCTTATCATCAACACGGGTAACGGTTAACTACTAAAACAGCGATTCGAAATCCATTCACTTTCTGAATCTCATTAAGAGAAAGAATGACGTAAGAGTATCAGAATGATGTAACTTCTGATCGATGACGTCAAACAATCGGACACTTCGTTATCTCGTAACGGCTGTGTGAATTATGAACAGATAATGAAAGGAAGTGAAACTAGATTCCAAAAAGACTTGTAAACAGTGTAGCGTGGATGAAATACGGCAGCTGTAAAATAATATATTCTAGAGAACTATTTAGGAGATTTCGCAGAATGAAGATTAAAGTTAAAAGGTATAATTTATTTTCAATTAAAGATAAACTATTTAATAAAAACTATTTTAATCTAACTTTAATTCAGCAAAAGAAACTTTATTTTTTATTTAATAAATTATGAGAAAACTTTAGTATTTTAGGAGTAAGATTTAAAAGGAAATTATGGAAGTGTTGATAGTTGAATTTGCACAGTGACAAGAACTAAAACTGAGGAATTAGACAACAAAGCCCCCCCCCCCTCTTGTCACCTGTGCAATAACAGGGCAAATGCCCAAAAGAACACCACTTATAAATTAATCCAAAAAATAGGATCAAAATCTAACACTAATGGCATCCTTAAGGCTAACACCAATTCTTACAACACCCAAAAAAAAAAATCTTCTCCAAAGAACTATCAAAAGAAACCAGCTCTACACCTAAAAAAAAAAATTTGTAACCAGAAGATGGTAAACCGAGAAAAGCTAAAAATTTAAAAAGTTTAAAAAAAAAAAAACCATGAGCTCCAAAACATTTTTACATTAACATATAAATATTAAAAATATATATTAAAAAAAAATACAACAGTCCTAGTTGACGGAACATATCATCCAGTCCTTTAGTGTATCCATCGTGCATACATTTCATTTTCTTACACAAAACATTAATGCAAAGATTAACATATTTCGTAATAATCATTGTATACTAAAAAAAAAAAGTGATTATGTACCCTTCAAAAAATTTCTTAATTCATTTAACATTTCAAAAATCAAGACATAACCGACATAAAAAAAAAAAAATATTTAAACATTCCAACCAGGCAAAATTAATACCGAGACTTCTCAACATCTTAACTACAATTTGCTCTTCTCTTAAGCCAATCCAGATGACACAGTCAAGCAATCAAATCGGGTCCAATATCTAAGACTCTAATGCTCCCCTAAGTAAATATATATATATATATATATTTTAAATCCACATTACTAACATCCTGCCTATTTATCAAAAAAAAATTTTAGCTGTGCCTATACCTCGAAATCCGGACCAGACACTGATACTGGGGAAACATCACATTCATACATCCCAGCGCTAGGATACCCATTCGCTCACATTCATTCTACGTACACACGAATGCTCTGGATCCAAAGACTTCACACTCATTCTCTCAAGACAAAACAGGACATAGGCAAAGACACAGACACGGATAAAGAACCACCTCTCTAAAGTACAATCTCAAAACTGACAGGGTTACCGAGCATTAACTTTAGTTCAACATTCTCATAGAGACCGTCCTTGCTTCACTCAACATCACCAAATGCTTAAAGAAAACAGAGCTAAACCAAAATGCATCTAATATACAGGATATCTTGCCAAGTACTGGAAACACCGCTCAAATTTCTTCATGAGCCCAATCCTTCTTTTCCTTCACAACTTGACCTCTATCAAATACCCCACTAAAAAAAAAACTATATTCTCAAACTATTCAGTAAATGCATATTACCATAAACTAATTTGCCCGTCAGAATTATTCAAACTTTCTTAAAATGATCATCATGAACTCTAGGAATCTAAAACTTCAAATTTGGAAAGACAGCTTTAAAATAATTATCAACCATCAGACAATGCTTCATATGACATCTCAGTTTCAGGAAAAAGTAACCCGGGATTTATTTTACACTTTTCCTGTCAAACATGCTAATATACCGAAAACAGTCTGCACATTGCTCAAACGATTCTGTCCCTCAGCCAATCTAGAAAGTTACCCTTATGTAACCACTTTCTAACATGTTAATCCATCATGTAACTATTCAGGCAAGGACTAATCAAAATTTCAATTACTGATCTTTTATGGGATCTAACCATTGGCAAACTTTAATTCAGCTTTCACAATTCCCATCGATCATTCAGCATAAGCAATTTGCCTCTCAAAAATAGCTAATCTCTCCAAGATTACCCAGAATCCAAAATGAATTTACTCAAAAACCTTTATTTAAAAATCGTTCCCCCTTCAAAAAAAAAAAATCTCAGAATTACATCCAGAGCTCATTTCTTTTCCAAGCAGCAATTCAAACTCCTCCATATCCTCTCCTTAAACATAGCCAGCCATTACAAATAAAAACTAATGAGAACTTACTAACAATCTCTTTAACTTAAATTACCAAAGCAACTTAACATCAATGTAGACTGTCAAAACTGCATATAAAATATGCATTTTTATTCAATGCCCTAATGTAAAACCTCAGCAATTTAAAACCAATCATATCCATAAGCATCAGCGGCCTGCTTATACGCTATCTTGCTCTAGGATCCAGGTTGCTTAAAAAAAAATCTAAAATGCAAAGTGAAAATCCATTGGATCTCTCCTTCATTCATGCTAGAGGTTTTACTTAAACTATGGGCAAAGAAAACTTTAAGTACTATACTGCAAATAAAAACACTTCCTTAAATTATAATACAATATCAAAACAAGAAAAATTCAAATAAATTTTAACTTTTATTAAATTTAACATTAAAAAAATTGTCCTTTAGAAATAAATATAGTGCGCCCCACTGATGCAACTAAACCCAAAGCAGCATAAAAACAGGTGCAGACATCAACGTTCACTTGAAAAAGAATGACCTTGTTGTATAACACTTGAACTCGTCTCATTCCACATTAAATATCAGGAGGCTTGCAGAAAAAACACTTTTCATGAAGTTTCAAAAATTCTTCAACATGATTCAAAAATATACTTGACGTATTCTTCCTTCACTCCATTGTTTCAAAATTCAATGTCATGAAGTCCAGCACAAAAACTAACTTACTATTCTAATTTAATTCAAAAAAAAAAAAATTAAGAGAATCTTAAAAATATTTTTAAACTCTTAAACTAGCATTAAAATTTTCAAAACTATTCAAAAACTTTTAATCATTTAAAAATAAAAAAAAATTCGTAAATATCCAGCCCCCCCGTCTCAGCATATCGCCAATATACGACGAGGGTATTACGCAATATCACCACATCAACGCCGAACCGATTTAAGGTAAAAGGCGGCAAAGAAAAATTTCAAAAACATTACTTTTAAATTACTAGAAAGCAGCAAAAAAAAAAAAAAACTTATTAAACAACTTTTAATTTAATCAAACTTTTGAAAACACTATACTTTATAATTACACTTCTAAACAATTTAATTTTTAAACTACTTTTTAAATTTAAACTATCGATAGCGGTTAGGGAAACGAGCCCATAACCTTTCTTGTATATTACTTACGTAATATACAAACTATTTAAAGATTTGCAGAGCAGCTTTTGCAGCAGAAACGCTCATGCTGGTTCCCGAACCACAATTACACGAAAGAGAAGTTTAAATTTTAATATAAGTTAAACTGCAAAAGAAAAATTAATGTGTGGTGATATAAAAGATAACAAACAAATTTAAAATCTAACAAAAATATTTATTGAAGTCTTAAAACATAAACAAAATAAAAAGATAAAATTAAAAAGATATTTATCAATTAACTTTATAACAATAACAACATAACTTAACTACGTGTTCATTACTTATCTGTGACCTCATGACATGAAAATAGAAAAGTCAAAATGTCCGAGAGCTCATGGCATAACACATCTTTAAAAAGAAATGATACTTCTATTGTGAAAAACATTCGTTGATTCACTCGGAGCTCGCTATCCGTAAACCACCAACAACGAAGTTAATGACCTTGCCGATTCTGGAAAAACACATCTGGAAACCGATGACTCATTCTCCTCTTCAATCGACTTAACACTAGGTACATTAAAGACGTCGGTGAAAAACAACTTTAAAGTTCATGACAAAAACACAAACCATCAATATCAAAATTTCGTAGAAAAACTATAATGCAAACTTAACAGAAAAACTATTTGGCTACCTCATGAGATCAGTCATAATTTATCACGTCAACATGGTGTAAAAAGAACAGACACGGTGGCCAAGCCTACCGGTGCATCTCAAAAGGATAATCGAAACTGATTAACTCATCAATTCGCGATCTTTATATACGCTTATCATCAACATGGGTAACGGTTAACTACTAAAACAGCGATTCAAAATCCATTCACTTTCTGAATCTCATTAAGAGAAAGAATGACGTAAGAGTATCAGAATGATGTAACTTCTGATTGATGACGTCAAACAATCGGACACTTCGTTATCTCGTAACGGCTGTGTGAATTATGAACAGATAATGATAGGAAGTGAAACTAGATTCCAAAAAGACTTGTAAACAGTGTAGCGTGGATGAAATACGGCAGCTGTAAAATAATATATTCTAGAGAACTATTTAGGAGATTTAGCAGAATAAAGATTAAAGTTAAAAGGTATAATTTATTTTCAATTAAAGATAAACTATTTAATAAAAACTATTTTAATCTAACTTTAATTCAGAAAAAGAAACTTTATTTTTTATTTAATAAATTATGAGAAAACTTTAGTATTTTAGGAGTAAGATTTAAAAGGAAATTATGGAAGTGTTGATAGTTGAATTTGCACAGTGACAAGAACTAAAACTGAGAAATTAGACAACAGTTCTCATTGCCTCCATAAACTTACCTTTTGCATACTTCATTTCAACCTAAATTAATAGTTCCCTAGTTCCTTTGTTTACATAATATTTATTACAACAGTATTCAAAATTCACTTTTACTTTTTTAAATTACTTAAATATATTAAATACTTACCTTTTTCTAAATTATTTCCACTTGTTAAATATCTTTTAATTTACGTTTTATCTAAAATAAAGTTCATTAATTTCACCGTACTTTATCCGCGTGTTTTGTTTTCTTGTAGCATCGGACGATACGATTATTTTAATCGATCGGCAGTCTTTTTCCCGCCAGATGGCAGCATACGTCTCATTTAATCGAATTTAATCGATTTATCGTTTTTGATATTTGCATATCAAAAACGATATCGGCCGTTCATTGGCTCACGTTAGCACGTGCCGTTTCGGCCAGAGTATATATGCTGTGCGATGTCAAGACAGTTTTGCCTTTCTCCGTTCCTTCGCTATGAAGGACGCGATGTATTAAGAAACTTGATCGCACGAAGAAAGTCACCGTCGTTCATGGAGTTTGTGTTTAGTTAGTATGAATGATTTTAATCTATTTTAATTGTGTTTTTCCGAATCTTTTATTGATGTCATTTTTGTTAAAACGCTGCTAAGTTTTTCTGCTGTCATGAAGTTTATCAAAGTGTGTAAGTTCACTTTCATGCTGTTTCATCTGAAGTCATAAATAAAAGAAGTCTTGATGTCAACTTGAACTCTGTATTAATTTTAACATGTTCTACACTCCTTTGCCAGACCAGCTTTCACTGTGCTCATCTCTGTTTGGTTTAAGCTCACTTTTTAAGTCACTAACCTAGAGTTAGTTGACAAATTATGGGTTATGGGCAGAATAAGGAGTGTCCATAACTGAAGATAGTAATTGATGTGCTTCATTTCAAACTTATTTTTCTTAGAAGATTTAGTTTAAGTTGGACTTTGATTTATTTTTATGATTTGAATTATGACTTTATTTACAGAACATAATTAGTTTTCTCTGCATATTTTATTTGAACTTTTTGAGTTGCTGGACTATATATTTTGACTTTATGAAGAATTTGATTTACGTTTTTGAACTTTATACTTTTGAACTTTTTACTTTTGAACTTTATTAAGCCATATTTGAACTTTGAATAAGAAATGAGGTTCGTCAATTAAGATCGTTTTTTTTGAAAAAGTAGGGGGGGGGGGGGCAGGTGAAGAAAAGTGTAAGATTGGTGTTTTCTTGAAATTTTTTTTCTTTTGAAGAAAAATGCCGACAACGTCAATTGCAATTGAAAAGTTGAATCCCAGTAATTATGGAGCTTGGTCTTGTGACATTAAATATTTGTTACTGGAAAAAGGAATTTGGGAGATAATTGAAAATGAAACTCCAATTCCAGAAGTTAGCACGACTGTCACAATTGACGCTGTGAATGCGGTTAAAGCTAAACATAACCAAGTCCTGTCCCTTATCTACTTGAATATAGAACCAGAGTTTAAGCGAATAATAGATGATTGCATGGATCCGATAACAGCCTGGAAGCGGTTAAAAGATAATTTTCACCCGGATACAAGAGCACATCATATGGCTTTGTTTTCTGAGTTAATGGAGAGTAGAATCAAGAACGGCGAGAGTATAAATCTCTTTGCAACACGATTAAAGAAAATTTTTTTGAATGTTAAAGCAATTGATAAGAACTTTTCTGAAAATTATTTATCTTATCAATTTTTAAGGTATCTGCTTACCTATTTCGACAGTTGTGTCCAGCATCTCTTGAGAAGGGAAGATAAGTCTTTTAAGTTTGACTTGATCGTAACAGAAGTAGTGGCTGAAGAGGCAAGATTGAAATTGCGTGATTTGGACAATAGTAAGAAAATAGCTGCATTAAATATTCAATCTGAAGTTCCTGTTTCCTCTTCTACGTCTAAAAAGCAGTCATCACGTAAATTTAAAAGTAAAAAATGCTGGTTCTGTGGCCGTTCAGGTCACTTATATGCAAAATGTTTTGAAAGGAAGAAGTCACATTTTCGTCGTGCCTCATCGTCCAGAGATAGATTTCCTTCTCGTCGTTCCAGTAGCACATCTTCAAGATCAACTAGCCCTGATGGTTCCTACTGACAGCGGAGTAGCAGCGGCAGCAGTGAAGCTCCGAACCCGAACCGAAGAAAGTCCTCGTCCAGCCAGTCCAGAAGGAGGTTCCAGAATCGCCATCGTTTCAGACCTGCTCAGTCACCCGACAGCTACCTTGATGATGCAAATTATAGTGACTCTTCACGTAAGTCATTTTTCAAGCTAGTATTAGTACTTGTGGTAACAGTAAAACTTGGGTTTTCGATACGGGTGCAAGCCACCATTTTAGTCATGACAGAAGCACAGAAGTTTGTTCACTAAATTTGAACCTTTAAATGATAAATTGTCAGTAGCTGTTAAAGATGTCTTGTTCCCAATAATTGGAAAGGGTGAAATTAAGCTGAGATTTGGTCAAAGAATTTTTACTTTAACGAATGTAATGTATTCTCCTCAATTACGTAGAAATTTGATATCTGGGCCCCAATTGGACTTATGTGGTTTATCTTTTCATGGAGGTAGAAAGGGGGTGAGCATCTGCAGGGGGGACAACTTTTTATTTAGAGCCTCGCTTAAAAATAGGGTGTATAAACTTTTTCCTAAAATTCCCAAATCTAATTCTGTACGTTTTGAAATTTCAGCAGCCAATAAAATTGACCCTATGGTTCAGTGGCACCGCCGCTGTGGTCATATAAGCCAGTCAATCCTAACTAATACCAGCCGCCAGCAAAGTGTTAGGGGTATGCCTAATTTAAAAGAGACATCTTTGGTCTATGAGCCTTGTAAACTTGGCAAATTTCGCAGCGTGTCCCACAAATCATTTAAGACCATTCAAGGCCGTTAGAACTTTTATACGCTGATCTCTGGGGTCCGTGTCATTCAGTGGGTCGGAATGGTGAACGCTATTTTCTCTCAATCATTGATGATTTTTCTAGACGTGTCTCCGTATACCCAATTAAATTAAAGTCAGAAGTTTTTAATATTACTAAAAATCACATTCTAAGAGCAGAAAATTTCCTCAATCTTAAAGTTAAAAATTTTAGGTCTGATAATAGCTCGGAATTTAAAAACTATGAATTTGAAAATTTTTTTGAGAGTAAAGGCATTCATCATGAATTTACTAACGTTTATACCCCCCAGCAGAACGGCGCCGTGGAACGTTTTATGGCAACCGCTGCAGATGGCATCAGAACCTTATTAATAGAAAGCCAACTAGATCAGAGTTTTTGGCCAGAAGCTTTAAAATATTTTGTCTACAATTGGAACAGGGTATGTCCTAAACTTTTAAATAAAACTCCCTTTGAATTATACGGTGGAAGGAAGCCATCAGTCCGACACCTCAGGCCTTTTGGTATTGTGGCATATGTGGGCGTGCCTAGTCAGAAAAGACTTAAATTACATCCCAAGGCTAGGCGCGGCTACATGGTAAGCTATGCCTTCAGGACCAGAGGATATAGGATATGGCTTCCCGATACTGATGAAATCATAGAAACATCTAACGTAACTTTTGATGAATTGCGTTGTGGCTTGGGGCGCAGTGGAGCTGCACTGGGCACCGAGGATTATGCCCTCTTTTCTCACGATGGTGGAGTAAATCCAGCAAGCACTGGTGGAGTAGCATCTGGTTTGACTCCAGATCCTCCCAGTGAACTACCTCGTGAGGAAGAGGAGGACATGGAATCAGAGTCCAGTGTGTTAGATCAGCCTTCCACTAACCCCCAACTTAGAGAGGTTAGATGGGAAAGGAGGCCTATTGCTCGCAAAACTGGGAATAGGACTGACATCTATTATTTTGAAGAAGGTAGCACCCAGCATCTCAGGTTTCACAACGAAGTTGAGCAGTACTGTAAAAATAATAATATTGTTTTTAAACCTGAACTTTTTGATTTTTCTGCTTCTAATAAATATGCTGGTATAGTCCCTGTTCCATCCGTTTCATCTAATTCTGATAGTTTTTCTGATAATTCCGACTCAGAATCTGATTCTGTAACCTCAAATTATGCATGCCCTTCCGCATGACTAGGCGTTGTGGATGATATTCCCAGAACGTACAAGCAAGCTTGCAGGTCCGAAAAGAGTGCGATCTGGCGGAAAGCAATGGAGCAAGAAATCCAGATGATGAGAAACAGGAAGGTGTGGCATTTGACTGATTTACCTGTCCACGTTACTCCAGTAGGCTGCCGGTGGGTTTACACAGCAAAAAGGGATGAATTTGGAAGGATTGCTCGTTATAAAGCGCAGCTTGTTGCCCAGGGCTTTAAACAAGTGAAGGGAGTCTCTTATGAAGACACCTTCAGCCTTGTGGTCAATTTCGGGGTAATCCGGTTCTTTTTCTCCCTTCTTGTCTCGTGTAGCGAGTGGTCACACACTCAGTGTGACGTAACCTGCGCCTACTTGTATGCACCTTTGAGAGAAGACGTGTATATGCTTCAGCCTCCTGGTTTCGTAATCCCTGGAAAAGAGCACCAAGTTTGCAAGCTAGATCGGGCTCTTTATGGCCTGCATCAAAGCGGAAGGGAATGGTTTTATGAGATACATGAGATTCTTTTAAAGTTGGGTTTCAGAAAATTGTCGTCTTGTAATTGCGTATATATTTTTGGGTCTGGGGTAGTTTTGCTTTTGTATGTTGACGATGTTGGCGCACCTTGGTTATGACGTCGAATGACGTAAGCATATACCCCCCGCCCACAGGTGTTTCCCTCCAGTTTGTTATGGACGCCGCCAAGGCAGTCACTGCTCTCAGAACGCATTTTAATAATAAACTATACAGTCTGCTATATCGACATTTTTAATTCTTATTTATATCGCATCGCATCATTAACATTATGGTCCGTCGAGCCGGAGGTATTTATATTTAAAAGATAATAATAGTTTGTTTAAAATAGTGAATTGACATTGCAAACGAAGAAATTTATTTTTTCTTTCATCGAACAATTCAATCTTCGGTTATAGAACAACACCTGCAGTTTTAATAAAAGTGTTACGCAATCATCGCAAGAAAGAGTAAGCACAGACGAAATACGAAATCACCTGTTTACCAGAAAAGGTAAGAAACATTCGATTATTCCTTTTGATTTCATAAGTTTCTAAAATGGATGCAATTGAAAAAATAAAAAAGAAACGCGCAACTGTAAGGACAGCTGTAACTAAGCTTATAACTAAAATTGATACTTTAATTAATGAAGAAAATAAGGAAACCGATGAGTATTTAGAAATTTTGGAACAGTTAAATGAAAAGGAAGAATCGCTGAAAAATTTAAATAGCGAGATAGAAGCTGCCATAAGTATTGCGAAAGATTATGAAAATGATATTACCATTAGTGAAGAATATACTGAGAATATTGCAAGAGCTAAATTCAAAATTAAGAAACAAATTAAGCATTTAGAAGAGGGTAAGGTTCTCAATCCAAGTCAACTAAAACCTACTCTTACAAATGACTCATTTAATATTAAATTACCGGAAATACCACTCCCGAAATTCTCAGGAAAACCGGAAGATTGGAGTTCATTCAAATTACAATTTGATAATATTATAACATCTAATGAACAATTATCTGAAACTCAAAAACTTCATTATTTATCAGCAGCTTTAACAAACGAAGCAAAAGTTTTGCAAACGACAGAAGATACATTCGCTTCTTTAATTCAGGCATTAAAAGATAGGTATGAAAACAATAGAATAGCTGTAGAAATACATATAAATTCACTTTTCGAAGCAGATAAAATTATACAACTTTCTGCTAAAGATTTGCGGAATTTAGTTGACACCGTAAAGAAAAGCATTCGCGCATTAAAGGTTTTAGATTACACAAGGAACAATCTTTCCGACGTTCTAATTCTGAATATTATTCTTCAAAAATTGGATAAAGATACGCGAAAAAGTTACGAAATGAGTATCAGTTCAAAAGAAGTTCCAGAATTAGACAATTTAATACTATTTTTAGAGAAACGTTCTCAAATCTTGGAAAATATCAGTAAAAACATTTCAGCAAAACCCAAGTCAAATCAAGAACGTAATTTTAAACAAAAATCTCTCCTTGTTAAGTCAACTAATTTAATTAATTCATGTGTGTTATGTAAGCAAAATCATGCAATTTATAAGTGCGATACATTTTTGAAATCAAATGCCTCTCAGAGAAAAGAAATAGCAATGAAACACAAACTTTGCTTTAATTGTTTAAGTAATCAGCACACGATTGCTTATTGCAAATCTAAAAGTTTATGCAACATTTGTCAGTCACGACATAATACGTTACTTCACAGAAATGCAAACACTTCCTTTCCGAACAAAATTAATGAAGTTAATCCCATCGAGCAAGGTAATAAACTGAATTCGAATGCACAAGAGTTTTTCGGACAGGCAGAAGTTAAATCACTTCTATCGCCTTCTTTATCTTGCGTTAATAATGGAAATAAATCTGTTATGCTCTCCACTGCTTTAGTTTGGGTTTTTAACCCTTATTCTGGTAGTTATTTACAAACACGTGTAATACTGGACTCAGGAAGTATGTCCAATATTGTAACATCAGAATTTGCTGATCGACTGGGAATTCCATTAAAGAGATTGAAAATCGCAATATCAGGATTAGGTGGAAAAGAAATGAACATTAAATACAAGGTGCATGCGAAAATTCTAAATGGAAATGGATCCTTTGAAGCATCATTAGATTTCCTTGTTGTTTCAAAAATAACCGATTCACTCCCAGTAACAAAGTTGAATATTCATAACTTGAAAATTCCTCATCAGTTAGCAGATCCAAAATTTAGCGTTCCTGGCAAAATTGACATGCTACTCGGAGCACAATCCTTCTTTGATATAATAAAGGATGGAGAAATTCGAATTCCAAACAGCAATTTAGTTTTCCGAAATTCAGTATTCGGATATATCGCAACAGGAACCGCAGATACGATCAGTCATACGCAATATTGTGGTTTTATTTCGCAGTCTCAAAGCATTGATGAATGTTTAGAAAAATTTTGGAAATTGGAAACCATTGATGAACCTTGCAAAATTCTGAGTAAAGAAGAAGAATACTGTGAAGAACATTATAAAACTACGCATAAAAGAAATGACGCTGGTAGATATATAGTGCAGATGCCTACCAAGGATTTAGGAAAGTTAGGTGATTCTAAAGAGCTTGCGAAAAAACGTCTGAATCAGTTGTGGAGAAGATTATCTAAAGACAAAACTATGAAGATATTATAGCAGCAATTCATGCAAGAATACTTAGAGTTAGGCCACATGGAGAAGGTTACAGATGCTCAATCCGAACATCCAGATAATAATTTATGTTACTACTTGCCACATCACGGAGTTCTCAGACCAGACAAAACCACAACAAAATTAAGGGTGGTATTCAATGCATCAGCGGCAACTACATCTGGTCTCAGTCTCAATGATTGTCTGCTAAAAGGAGAAGTGAAAGAAGACATATTTGAAATTATGACAAGATTTCGTATTTACAAGTATGCTTTTACTACAGACATTCAAAAAATGTTCAGACAAATTTTAATTCATCCATCTCAATGCGACCTTCTAAGAATTGTATGGAAGACAGATGAGAACGAAGAAACTGCTGTTTACAGATTGAATACAGTCACATATGGAACTTGCTGTGCACCGTTTCTCGCAATACGGACTCTGAAACAATTAGCCATCGATGAATCATCACAATTCCCTTTGGCTGCTGAAGTAATAAAAGAAGATGTATACATGGACGACATTGTTACAGGCGCACATGACCTAGATACAGCTACAGAACTCCAGCAGCAGTTATGCAACATGCTAAAAACCTGCGGCATGTCCCTTCACAAATGGAATTCCAACTCAAAGGAATTGATGAACAGTAAGCCACAGGAAGTTCAAGAACATAATTTTTCCGTAAATGAAGAATCAACAAGCAAAACTCTAGGGGTTATTTGGAAATCCGTTGAAGATCAATTTATGTTCAAGATTTCAATAACAGAGAAATCATCATATACAAAACGAGACATGCTGAGCACCATTGCAAGATTATACGATCCCTTAGGTCTTTTGGGACCAATTATTACTCGAGCAAAGATATTTCTTCAGAAATTATGGCTCCTGAAATTAGGTTGGGAAGATGAAATCCCAGATCCAGTTGCAAGTGAATGGATAAGTTTTGTGTCATCTCTAAAACTAATCGAAGAAATTAGAATCGACAGATACATTCTAACCGATTCTTTTCAAAAATTAGTGTTGTTAGGATTTTCAGATGCTTCGGAATTAGCTTATGGAGCTGTAGTTTATATGCATTGTACAAGTGAAACAAGTGCTGTAACAACTAAACTGATTGCGAGTAAGTCTCGCGTAGCCCCTTTAAAGACAATTTCCATACCCCGCCTGGAACTCTCAGCTTGCCTACTTCTTTCTCAACTAATAGAGAAAATTCGGCTTTCTTTAAAAATGCTAGTAAGTGACATTTATTTGCATACAGACTCAAAAATCGCAATTGCTTGGATCAGTACACCGCCAAACAAACTAAAAACCTTTGTTGGCAACAGAGTATCCAAGATACAAACCTTAACTGAAAACTGTCATTGGAAACATGTCCCATCGCATTTAAACCCAGCAGATGTTATATCACGTGGACTAGGTCCTCAAGAACTTTCCAACATGAATCTTTGGTGGAATGGCCCCCCGAACTTTCACACACCTTCATCTTCTGATGAATCCAATGACAATATAGACATTCTATCACAAGAACTGTACTCGCATGAACTTAAAAAAACAGACAATATCAATTTAATTTCTACTTCTGAAAATTCATTTGTAAATGATTTTCTTAATTTAAGTAACAATTACTTAAAATTAATACGTATTCTAAGTTTTATTTTCAGATTTATATTTAATGTTAAAAATAACATTCAACGAAGTGGTCCACTCACAACAGACGAACTTCGTAATGCCAAGTACTGTCTTATAAAAATGGTACAGGTAAAATCTTTCGAGTATGAAATCAGAACCCTTGAAAAGGGAGAAATTCCCAAGAAGGGCCAGGTGAGTTGTTTACATCCCTTTCTTGATAAGCAGAAATTGTTACGGGTAGGTGGTAGGTTAAATAATTCTGACTTATCCTTTGATAAAAAATTCCCGATATTGCTCCCAAAAAATCATAAATTGACTTTATTGATCATGACATATTTTCATCTTAAATATTTACATGTTGGAGCCCAAACTTTACTCCATCTTATTAGGCAAGAATTTTGGCCATTGGGTGGTAGAAATACTGCCAGAAAAATTGTCCATGACTGCATAATTTGTTTCAAAAATAAACCTAAATGTATTGAGCAAATTATGGGAAATCTTCCCTCCGAAAGAATTACTCCTAGTTCCCCATTCACTAATGTAGGGATTGATTTCTGTGGCCCCTTTTATATTAAATATAAGGGTCAAAGAAAAGGTATTTACAATAAATGCTATGTTGCTATTTTTATTTGTTTCGTAACAAAGGCCATACATTTAGAAGTGGTCACTGACTTAACTTCAGAAGCAATGATAGCAACATTAAAGAGATTTTTCAGTAGGAGAGGTAAAAGTTCTTCTATCTGTACTGACAATGCAAAAAATTTTGTTGGAGCCAGTGCAGAGTTAAAACGTTTGGCAAACATGATTAGAAACCCCCCAGATGTTTTGGCTGATTATTTAACAAGTGAGGAAATCGCCTGGAATTTCATTCCACCCAGGACACCCAATTTTGGTGGTTTGTGGGAAGCTGGGGTGAAGTCGTTTAAGCATCATTTAAGAAGAACTGTAGGAAATTCGCGATTAACTTTTGAGCAATTTTTAACAGTTACCGTGCAAATTGAAGCCATTTTAAACAGTCGGCCCCTCACGCCCATGTCTTCTGACCCCAATGATTTTGAAATTCTAACTCCAGGCCATTTTCTCATAGGTAGACCTCTAAGCAGTGTGTCTGAACCTGATCTCACTGGAGAACGCGATAATTATTTGTCTCAATGGCAAAGATTAAGTAAAATGGTCCAATTTATTTGGCAAAAGTGGAAATTAGATTATCTTAATAATTTACAAGCCAGACATAAATGGCAGTTTGAAAAAGACAATGTTATTCCAAATTCAATGGTCCTTTTAAAAGAGGATAATCTTCCACCCTGCAAATGGACAATTGGTAGAGTTCAGGAAGTAGTTAACGGACCAGATGGTAAGGTTAGAGTGGTATTAGTTAAAACCCCTCAGGGTATTTTCAAAAGAGGCATATCGAAATTATGCTTACTTCCTTGTCAATAAACTGACAAATTATTATATGAATATGTTTAACCATTTCTCTGTAAACTTATTATGTAACCAAATGTTTGAAGTCTATTTAATTATTCATTGTTCTATTCATTATTATTATATTATGCATCTTTATTGTATTGTATGTTATTCATTGTAAATTTAGATATTGTATTGTATATTGAAATGATATTTCAACGTGGGGCGGTATGTTGGCGCACCTTGGTTATGACGTCGAATGACGTAAGCATATACCCCCGCCCACAGGTGTTTCCCTCCAGTTTGTTATGGACGCCGCCAAGGCAGTCACTGCTCTCAGAACGCATTTTAATAATAAACTATACAGTCTGCTATATCGACATTTTTAATTCTTATTTATATCGCATCGCATCATTAACAGACGATATAGTGATTTTCGGGAAACGTCAGCATCTTATTGATAGGGCTTTATCCTTGCTAAAGAAAGAATTTGACAATAAAGTTTTGGGCAGAACTCGTAAACTTTTGGGAGTAGAATTTGAGGAGACCGACCAAGGTTTATTTCTACATCAAAGTAATTACATTACTGAAGTTTGTCAAAGGTTCTGCAATTTTAAAATTCCGCATGCCTCTTTACCAATTAGCAAGGGTGTTGTCTTTTCTCGATCCAATTGTCCTACTTCAGATTCCGAAAAGGAATTTGTCTCATCTTCCCTACAGGAGTATTTTAGGATGTCTTTCTTTTATTGCTAACCGGACTCGACCAGACATATGCTATACAGTAAATATTTTATCACAATTTCAGTCCAATCCTGGCCTTGTTCATTGGGATGGCCTTTTAAGACTTTTGGGTTATGTTAAAGATACCAGTCATTATAAATTAAAGCTTTCTTGCAGTTCCAATTTTTTTTCTATTTTTTCAGATGCTGACTTCGTGGCTAATCGTGACGATCGGACCTCGATCGGCGACCAAATAGTCATGATAGACAAAGCTCCCGTCGACTGGCGCACTTTTAAAGAAAAGTGCGTCAGCTTATCGACCATGGAGTCGGAATTTGTCGCAATGACTGAGGCCGTCAAGAACTTGGTCTGGTTCGATCGAATACACCGCGAATGTCAGAAATTCAATATTTTCCCCGATAATGATAATAAAGCAATTATGTTGGTTGATAACCAGGCTGCAATTGATTTTGTAAAATCTCCTGTAGAAAATTATAAATCTAAGCATATAGACGTCAAGTTATTTTTCATTAGGGATCTGTTTTATAAAGGGGAATTTACTTTGAGGCATGTTCGCAGTAAGTCCAATCTTGCAGATGTTTTCACTAAACCCTTGACCAAATATGAATTGTTAAAGTTTGTAAATTCAATTTTTGTAACTTAAGTTACATTTTTCATGTAAACTTTTTATGCGTACCATTTTTCTTTGTTAATCTCTTTGTATTGTTGGTATTTTCTGAAATTACTGCACATTGTTTTAACTGTTATGTCACTATTGAATGCACATTGTTTTAGCTAAATTTGCTTGCACATTGTTTTAGCTAAATTTTGATCGTACATTGTTTTAAAAAACTGTACTTTGTAAATGGCATACATACGTGCATGTGCATATTTTCAATTTTCATAACCAACAGTATATATTTTCCCTCCTTATCCTTGATCATCAGTTCTTGTGGTAACTATTTCTGTAGTCTTGTTCAGCCTATGGTACCTACGGTTTGTTTATCCTGCGGATGGTATTAAATTTAATGCAGTTTATTTAAAAATCTTTAATTTTCATTTTATTAATATATTTTTCTTACTTCCAGGCATCTAGAATCACCAATTTTTGTGTATGCTTGTTTTTCTGTTCCGGGCAGAAGACTGAGTGATGATGGATAACTGAGATCTATATTCATTTTTGATGGATATGTAAGACAGGTGATGGAAGCAAGGTATGGTGTAATCACCAGGTTTGAAAGTTGCCGTCGTCTTTTTGTCATGTTCCAAATTCTGGATGCTGTAGTGGAAGTGTTCTCGCCATAAGTTATAGTCTTCAAAGTTTTCATGGACTTAATAAATTTTTTTGAATAAAGTTTTAAATTTTTTTTTGATGATTAAGGGTACTCATCGATGGAGGAAGATTTGTTATGTAATTTTCCAAATTGGAAATTGCAATGTATTTTTGGTACGTATTTAAATACTAAAACTTTTGTAATTCTAAAATGTATTTCACATTGTATTGTAAAATTTATACTGTGTGAAAGAAAAGAGTTGTGAGTGATTGTGGAGACGAGGAGATCTTCTTAAAATTTAAATTTTAATTTTTGGATCATTTTTGATCTTGTTAGGAAAATTTAAAAGTTTTGATTCTTTTAGAATCTTTTTGAGAATTTGATAGTTAAATTGTTTATCGTTAAATTTTGATAGAATTAAATTTAAAAATTAGTTATTTGTGTTTTTAAATTTTTTTTATGTTTTTATTTATAGTAACATAAAATTTTTTTTTGGCTTCGGGATTTCTTTTATTAAAGAGCTTTATTCTGTATACAGGTAGCTCTTATTATATAAAGCAATGAGAGGGGGGGGGGGGGCATTGATGGGAACATCAAACTTGTTCTCATTGCCTCCATAAACTTACCTTTTGCATACTTTATTTCAACCTAAATTAATAGTTCCCTAGTTCCTTTGTTTACATAATATTTATTACAACAATATTCAAAATTCACTTTTACTTTTATTAAATTACTTAAATATATTAATTACTTACCTTTTTCTAAATTATTTCCACTTGTTAAATATCTTTTAATTTACGTTTTATCTAAAATAAACTTCGTTAATTTCACCGTACTTTATCCGCGTGTTTTGTTTTCTTGTAGCATCGGACGATACGATTATTTTAATCGATCGGCAGTCTTTTTCCTGCCAGATGGCAGCATACGTCTCATTTAATCGAATTTAATCGATTTATCGTTTTTGATATTTGCATATCAAAAACGATATCGGCCGTTCATTGGCTCACGTTAGCACGTGCCGTTTCGGCCAGAGTATATATGCTGTGCGATGTCAAGTCAAGACAGTTTTGCCTTTCTCCGTTCCTTCGCTATGAAGGACGCGATGTATCAAGAAACTTGAACGCACGAAGAAAGTCACCGTCGTTCATGGAGTTTGTGTTTAGTTAGTATGAATGATTTTAATCTATTTTAATTGTGTTTTTCCGAATCTTTTATTGATGTCATTTTTATTAAAACGCTGCTAAGTTTTTCTGCTGTCATGAAGTTTATCTAAGTGTGTAAGTTCACTTTCATGCTGTTTCATCTGAAGTCATAAATAAAAGAAGTCTTGATGTCAACTTGAACTCTGTGTTAATTTTAACACGTTCTACACTCCTTTGCCAGACTAGCTTTCACTGTGCTCATCTCTGTTTGGTTTAAGCTCACTTTTTAAGTCACTAACCTAGAGTTAGTTGACAATCTGACGCAAAGTGCGTGCGCATATTAATATGGCGCTGTGATTGGGTTACGTGTGATAAGATCGTTCCTGTCTCTAGCGGTAGCCGTACTTTTCTTGTGTTTTGATTTTGTATGGGATTTTGTATGTTCGGGCTAAAGTCAATTTTCTGATTAAGCTACGTTTTCAGAAGTTATATTATATGACATATGACATCATTTTGAATAATTAATCCTGTTCACTTCTTTTATTTCTCTGTCAAAATGAGTGACTGAGATATCGAAAAAAGAAAAGTACTTCTGATCAAAAGTTCCGATCCGAGTTGGCTAAAGTCCGATTCGGTGAAGTAGCTTTTTTTGCGTGCTTCAGATAAATCTTGATATGAAGCATTCTGCATTACTTGCGAAAGTCTTTTCACTTTAATCACGTGGAAAATTTTATTGCTCGCGTCATATAAAGTCAAACAGACATATCAAGAACAAAGAACGAAAACGAAAGTTGAAAAAATGCCAGACACTTTCTTTGTCAAAAGCGACCTGTCGATAAGTATTACCACAGCAGAGATGATTTTTTCGTTATTTCTTATTGAACATAACGTGCTATTAAGTGCAGCTGACCATGCAGGTTATCTCTTTAAAGCGATGTTCCCAGATTCCAAAATCGCCAAGCACAATGCTAGCGTGCGAATCAAAACGACAGCCATTTAAAAATGTATGGCAAATAAAACCTGCTCTGATATTATTACTATTTTAAAAAGTATGCCATTTTCACTTTTAACTGGTGGTAGCACTGACCAAAATGCTGTTAAACTAATTTTCATGATGAATACCCATGAAATAAAAGGTAAGTTTTATATTTTCATTTGTAAAATTTCTTCTATTTTAATATTTATGATAGTTAAATCAATGTATTTTTAAAAAAGTGTTTTTTATAATATATTTCACTCTTTTTTTTTTTTTTTAACCTTTCGGGGTCGAATGCGGTAACACAACTTGACTACACTTGATTTCTTAAAACTACACATTTTCGATGTTCAAACTACACATTTTTACTCGCAGAGGTTGGCAGCCCTGTATAAATATCTTGCAATTTATAAGCATTCTTATAAAAATACCGGAAAACCCTTGGACGGTGAAAGGGTTAAAGGACCCTTCATAAAATAATTTATCTTAAACCAGGACCCTTCACAAAATTCTTTAACCTCAAACAGGACCCTTCATAAAATTATTTGTCTCTCAAATAGACATTTCACCTTCAAATTGAACTTTTCACAAATTTAATCATTTAAAAATAAAATCTGGCATATTAATAAACAATTGAACTCTCCAAAAAATATATTACTTAGCTTCTCTCTATGGGTAGAATCTGAAAACACTGATAATTTAAAATTCACAAAACTATGTCTAGAATTTTCACAAAGACAAGAAAAACTTCCCAGTTTAACAAAAGCAGGACCCTATTAGAAAAGTCTAGTAAAGTAAAGTAAAGTAAGTAAAGTATTTTAAGTAAGTAAGTAAAGTAAGTAAGTAAAGTATTTTATCAGTCATTAATATATATATATATATATTTATCAAAAGATTTTATTCAGTTTTGTTATTTTTGTTTTATGTCATGAGACTTAAGAAATGAGTCATTTCACACCAAATCAACGAAGAAAAATACACTTTTGAGATTGACATCAAGCAATTTTAATGAAATGTGCAGGATTGGTTCTACTCATGAAGTAATGCAATAAAATATTTTTTGTAGATTTTTTTGCAGCCTTTTTTTTAGGGGGGAGGGTTTTGAAAAAGTGGAAAACACATAAAAAATGACATTCTGGTAATTACAAAAATACAATTTTCTCAACTAATATGATAGGTATAGAGTTTATCTTGTTTGGTGATGTCATGAAGGTCTTTGTGTGGGCTTTCGTATGATGTATCACTTGACAGGATTTATTAAATTTAATATTTCAAGGTCATCAAATATTGTCTTTGACCTTGAAAAATTTAAAAAGTCCAATTTTGAAAAATCTGAAAAAAATATATTTACTTCTTAATGTGACAGACAATCTGAAAAAATTTCATATTGGGATTGCAATGAGATCCCATAAAAATTAAATAAAAAGTAACTTACAAAAAAAAAATCTTATTATATAAATCAACTTATAAAAAGCAACAACTCCGTTTGTTGTTTTGTGTTGTGGTCATTCTAGTCCTCACTTTGATTGCAGTTATCCAGACGAATATTGTATTATGTTTTATATTTTGCGATTAAATGGGCTTAAATTAATTCATTTTATCTGCTTAACATTCTGCAACTTTTGTAATATTTATATTATTAAGTATTCAGTAAAAATATAAGTAAATTTTACTTAATAGGTTGATTTTTTTTTCCAACCCTTTCACAGGGGAGGGACTTATGTCAAGTTTAATGTCTCCTTAGAACAAAACCACATGATCCCATATGATTCAGCCATATGAGGAACTAACATTTCAGTGTTGCTTAAAAATAAAGATTTTCTTACACAGAAACAACATACTTAATCTCAGAATAACTCTTATTGTACAACATTTTAAAAAAATTAAAAGATATTATTAAAAAAAGTTTTATATGAAAATTATCATATGTTTATTTTAAATTTCTTGTAACAAAGTAAAGAAATAATTATTTCCTTTTTAAAATAATAGAAATTAGTTAAAAATATGTAAGTGGTATTTGAAAATGAAGTTTTTACCAAATTGGCATCAGAAAAATAACACGTCAATGTGGTGCATATATGACATCTGTAATAAATCCAGAACTCAGTATTTTTATGCTAGCTTGGCACTGATAATAAATCGCTAGATATTGTAATCATGGAATTTTTTCATATTTCATTAATTATTTAAAGTATAATGATGTAATCCTTTCACTCATTTCATTTATAATATATAACTTTAATTTGAAATTGAAGAATTTAAAATTCATGACTTTTATTTACTTTTTTAAGTAAAAAGAACAGAAAAAAATAAAAATAATGATATTTTGAAGCCCCATAATTGCAGTAAAGGAACAAAACATAAATAAACCCAATTTACCTCGGCCTGGATGCGTTTCATTTGGCCGTTGCCATTAAACAATTAACAAATGACTGTAATTTTTGTGCCACGTACATTAATGTAATATATATATATATCTACTAAAATAAATAAGAAATTTTATTTATTTATTTATTTTTTTTTTTTTTTGTAATAGTTTTTATGTTGCAATTTTTTACCCTTATTGTGTTAAAAAGTGCATACTAATTCACTCTTTTATACAATTTGTACAGTTTTAACATTTTAATCTGTTTAAAATTTTTCAATAAAAAAGCCCTCCAAAATATATATAGCCGAGGGCCGCCAAAGTGCTAAACACAGCTCTGTTGGGGGAAGTAATAAAGGCTTTTGACCCACATATTTACAGACTATTAAACATTTACAAATATATTTAGGAGGGGGAGTAAAGGGGCAAATTAAGTTACTTGAAGAAAAAAAAATCTTTTCTATATATATCGTGTCGGATATTTTCTGAAAGCTTTTATTATACTGAATTCAAAAACATATTTCTTTTAATTTTTGGTATTATGTTTTCAGAAATATCATCAAAAATATATCTCCCCACCATTTAATTCTGAATCTACTGAAACTAAAATTATGAAAAAATTAGAGGTTATAGATGTTACTTTAAACCTCACAGGAAAACTATAGCGATTATTCTAGATCACATAGTTTCTGAGAAAAGCAAATTTTTTTGTTATACACAAATTTCGATTTTTGGGCATTGAGCAAAGGTGTTTAGAAATGTTGGAGGTACCTATCATAGCACAAGTATAAAAGCATTGTTGATAAGGATTTTTGAAAAAATTCGTTTGTAAATAGCTGAGATATTAACCCTTAAAGAAAGGGATGGTTTGGACATAAATAATGACGAAGGCGACATACTCTGCATACCTAGGAGCAGTATAAAAGCAATAAACTTCCTACTGCTGCAAACATACTAATTTAATTAGAATTAATCACATAATAAGGGTTTGTATGCATAAGAAATAAAAATTATCCCTTTTAGTACTAGGATTTTTTTAAGCATTCTTTTCCTTATTTAATGCAAAATGTTCCTTACTTCGGATGTAGCGGCCAATATGTTATGCATTTTCAGATATTAAAATGTCTAATTTTTAAAAAGATTCCTTGTGTATGCGAACCCTTTAAATACTAAGTTAGTATATAACCCCATCAAAAATGACAGAATTTTCGCTTGCATTTCATTTTCACAGTACTTCATACAAACAAATATAATGAAAATTTTATTATTGAAGAGTTTGTATTGTAGAAAAGCACACTTTAAAAATAGCAATAAATTAGTAATAAATAGCAATAATATATATATATATTTTTTTAATGTTTAGTTTTTGAACAAATTTTAATTTCAAAACAAAGAGCAATATTTATTACAACAATAATAATAATAATGATTAGTAAAATAAAACTCAATTTCTGAAGATTTCACAAAACATTGAAATTAAATATTGAAGTTTTTTAAATTTTAAAATACATTTTTTTTTTTTTTAAATTGAAAGCATGATTCGGCAGTGATTTTAGTCTTGGGTGTATGATAGATTTTTATTTTGATGCTTTTAGTCATCTATTACGAAGCTTTGTGTTTTGTTTTTTAATTTGGATTTGGAGCTATCTATAAGCAGTTAATATAAACAGAACAACTTTTTTAATCGTAGTTTCTTATAGAAAATAGCAGAAGTAGGAGGCATTGATTTAAACCAAAATCAATTTTTTATAACTTCAGCTATGCAACTTTAAAAATTCAATCTGTAAATTATGAAAAAAAGGTATATTTCTTTTGTAAAATTTTAAATTAAATGTACCAGTTTTTAAAAGCTTAGATTATATCCATTCGAAATTTGCTTGCATTGCAAACGAAATTTATATTTTTTATCAAATGTCATTTAAATGTAAGGAATGTATAATATCATGCACTAAATATATTAATTACATCAAAGCAGATAAAATTTTGATTTAAGAGCATGTGAAAAAATAATTTTCAGTTATACTAATACAGTCATGATAATATCTTATATATCCATTACAATTTAAAAGGAAAAAAAAAGCTTATTTTATTTATAATAGAAAACAAAATTTTAAAAATTAAGCATATAAATGCTAGCATCTTAAAAAAATTAATAAAACTAAATTTAAATTCAAATCCACAACCACTGAGTAGCACAATAATTTAAAAAGGTTTGTGAATCCTTTTTTCCCATGATCTATCCTCTGGAAGAAATGCTTCGAAAATAGTTCATAGATGGCAGCACTAAAGTTGTGTGAGATGAGAGTAAGATGGCGCTTTGATTCGATAAAATACAATCTTACTCTTAGATGGTAAAAAATTTATCTGTTTACACTTCAGCTGTTATTTTTATGTACTATTTGGATATCATATACATGTTTTATTTGAAAATATGCTGAACAAACATTATTTCAAGTGGAAGAAATTTTAAAAACATCATCTTAGCATCTGTTTTCAATTAAGCCTAATGTGGCGTTTAGCTAAGGTCAATGATTCCAAGATCAGAGTGGTATGTCCCGGAACCGTCCCTACACTCTTTTCCAGTCGCTTTTTATTATAAGTAGATGGGGTTCGCGACTAGTTTGCATTGAGTGGATCTCTCTTTATGACTCTTGTGTATTTAAAGTTAATTAAAAACCTATCTGGAAAAACACATCACGGACCAAAGCGGCTTTGAATATTTGCGAGCTTCTTTCTACACAAGTTCCATTAGAACAATGCCATTGAATAAGAGTTTTGTGTTAGCTAATCTGGAAAAAGAAAAAGTTATTACTGCACTGAATTTAGTTTTATGAAACGCCAAATGAAGTTTAAATAAGCACTACCACTTATTCTCAGTACAGAGTTAAGTTTCTCATAAATAAATAAGGATAATATTAAAAATAAGAGTTATATAAAATGGCAATATTTGATATTATTTAGGCTTCATACCTCTTTGAACTTTTATGGTATATCCATTTATACTTTTCTAGTATATAAGCTATAACCAATTTTACTTTGCATAGTTTTTTAGAAAGTCTTATTATTCTTTCAGCAATATTTTCTTTTAATAATACAATAAACTCCTTCACGATGCTTAATTTTTAATCTTTAACCACTGGTTTTTGAAAACAGAAAATTTTCTGTACTTGAATCGCGAAAATGCTCCAATTAAATAAGGTAAACTTTACAATAAAAAATAACTAGTGGGAATAATAAAGGATTCTGAGAATTTTAAATGCCACTTATATCAATCGCTTGTCCCAAGGGGTTAAAAATACATATGTTTGTTGTACGGAACCCTCTGAGCACAATTAATATTTGCACTTGACAATTTATTATTTTTTATAGTAGAAATTATTGGATTAAACACAAAACTCCCGGTTGTGTGCCTTTTACTAATATATTTTTAATTGATATTATAATTTTCAGTTTAATGTAAAATTTTCATTTTTTTTTTTAATTTATTGTAGCTCGTTATAGAGGACAGTCTCTGCAAGCTGAAAACTTTTATCGACATGCAGTTGATCTAGTACCTAGCAATGGTAATTTAATTTATATAATTTGATAGTTATATTTGATGTTTTTAGCTCACAGGTTATCAAAGCCTGGGAGCTAGTGTGCCCACTAGTTTGTATGTACAAATCTAGTGTTAAATATAAATGGTAGAAACAGGGGGCTGACTCCTCTTTATTCCTTGATTTAGATAAATGGATTTTTCATGTAGAACTATCAAATTTGCTTCAAACTTACAGTAAACTCCCTCAAATCAACACAGCTTAAGACCAGAGGTTGTGCGGATTTTAGAATTTTGTGAATTTCTGGTCATTGCTTTGTTTACATTTTTTAAATAGTAATTTGAATATAATTATTAATGCAGTTGAAACTATCATGAATGTTTGAATATAACAAGATATTAAAATAAGTAATAAACTAAAATAATAAAAATTTAGATATTTTTTAAGATGATTAAAATGATTAAAATATTAAAAACAAAGGTCAAGTTAATATTCAATAATGTATGATTAAATATTCATTATAAAAATTAAAATCATATCATCAAATTTTATCTGGAAAAAAGCTCAAACAAATTTGATTAAATTTTGTATTCTGTTGTTTTCAAACTTGAGAAGACCATATGGTTAGATTGCATGTTCGAGAAAATTCGATTAGATAAACTAATTGGGTTACTATGGGTCCTGGTCAAACTAATTGTACCTGAAAAATTGCTCAAACGATATTGACAAAATTTTGTACTGTGGCATTTTCGGGTACAAGAAAAATATTGGGCTAAATCACATGTTCGGGAAATTTCAATTAGTGGGTTTTTTGGTCATTATGGGTCAACCTAATTTTATCTAAGCTGTATCTCTAATGTCTTTTAACTGAATTTGGTATTTTACCACTTTCAATCCTCAGAAAACCCCTTGCTGGGTCTCATGTTGGAGAAAATTACATTATTGAGTCACTTTGGAAGTCACTGCAAGTCAAGCTAATTTTATCCAGGAAATGTCTTAAACATTTTTGAATAAAACTGTTTCTGATTAACAGAAGAACATTGAACTAAATTACATGTTCAAATAATTTTCATTAGTGAGTCATTTTGGATAATTATGGATTAAGTTCATGAAGCTGAGAAATTGGCAACAGCCAATAAGCTAGCAACATTTAACAAAATATTGACAATATTTGCCCCCCCCCCCCAAAAAAAAAAAAAAAAAAAAAAAAAAAAAAAAACAACGTTCAAGATTATTAATGCAAAAATACATACTTTGGGCTAAATGAAAGAATATTGTCAAATCCCCCCCCCCCCCCCCCCAAAAAAAAAAAATGGATTTGATAATGTGAAGAAATTTTTTTGACATTCTTAATAAATATCAAGATGCATGGTTAAATCAGTTAGCATTGAGCTAGAAATGTGATTTGGATCCTTTCATTGTAAATGTGTACAGTCAACTCTGTGAAATCTGCACACTTAGGGACTGAGGGTTTTGCAGATTATACATTTTGGCAAATTATAGATCATCCCTTTGTTTACATTTTATTTTTTAAAGTTTTACTATAAACTAGAAACAACTACAAAATAATAATAGTAATGGGGAAAAAAAATGCAACACTGGTATGATATATTTAATAACTAAGATTACAGAAAAATTAAATTATATACAAAAAACATTTTACGGATTATTCATTAATTTAAACATTGACTAAATACAATGGTAGTTTCTGTTTTGTTTTGTTGTCAGTAATTTTTTTTTTTTTTTTTTCCTCTAGTTTATGAACACTCATTACTTCTTGCTCCGGGATAAAAATTTTGCTACCCAAGAAAATTTAAATATTTATATTAGGGATGGGACGAATAGTGATTTGGCCGAATACCGAATATTTGGCGGCTGAATACCAACTTTTTTTTTTCTAATAAAGATAATAAATTTTGATTATATATAATTTAAAAAATAGGAGCTCATTAATAATTATTTCTCTTTAATGTGCTTTTAAATATGTTTTTAAATTTGAAAAACTTATTTTAACACAAAAAAATTATGAAATTGCATTATTCTTTTATCCTAATGTACATCAAATTGATTTTCAGTAAGTCAGGATGGGAAGGTATTTCCATTAAAATTTGAAGAATGTACTTCACTTTTACTATCAAATGATACTTTTACCCTTTCTTTCATCCAAAATTAATAATATTCTTAATCTCTCTGTCTCAGAACTCACAAGAAGATATTTTCTGAAACAATCTTTAACCACTTCACTGGCTGTCCCGAGATAAGTCGGGAGTTAAAGCACTGTTCAACCCTTCGTCGGTTAAGTGGTTAATAAAGTAAATTTGATCATTTAGAGTTTGTCTCCTAATGATAAGCAAATTTGTAAGAACGAGACTGTTCTGAAATCAGTAGCCAAACTTTAAATTACAAATTATGTTAAAGCAAAAGGTTATGCTTAAAGTAGAATGCATATGTTAAAAAAATCTTTGACATTTGAATTGGCGCATACAATATTCAACAAGCATTAAAAGGATAAACAGAAATTGATAACAACATGAATGATGGAAGATGTAAATTAAAAATATATACATAATAATGTTACATATTTAAGTCAGTAATTATGCAAATAATTATTTAAATGTGAAAACTATGGAATAAAAAAAATATTTTATTCAGTATTTAGAATTTATGTTTAAATATTTATAAAATCATCTTCATAAAGCAAGTTGTGTCATCTAATGCATATCTAGTTTGACAACACTTCTGTTTTCAGATGTACCGTTATTGTTGGAATAGTAATATTTGATATTTAATTTTGAAAATGAATCATTGTTAATACACCTAGTGAAAGAATTTTTTCATTTCTTACTTTATAAAAAAAAAAAAGGTTATGAATTTCATAAAAGCCTTTTTTATATGTGCATGGAATTTGCAGATATTAATAAATATTCTAGTGTATATATTCTAGTGTGAATAAAGGCAGTGTTTTTCTTTCTTTTTTTTCCTATAAGTGTTTTTATATCTTGAATTGTAATATATCATTCTCTAAAGAAGATATTTCCCATACAATTAAATCTCCAAGTTGGGCAGCAATTTCTAAAATATCACTAAATTTATAGGGAATACAGAAAGGCTGTAAATTATTTAATATCTGATTAACTGTATATTTTGTAAGTAAAAATGAGAAGGACTTCATCAATGAAGTAGCAAACTTAAATTAGAGAAAAAAAAAATTGTAAGAAATGAAATTCTTTAAATTCAAAATTTATTTGGCAAGATATCTTTCACTATTCGGCGAGATTTTAGCAATATTCGTCAAGATATCTCTAAATATTTGGCTACAGGTATTCGGTCAACAAGCCTTCAATATTTGGCAAAAGGGCCGAATACCGAATAGGGGCCGAATATTTGTCCCATCCCTAATTTATATCCAGTTTTAGGGATGCACCGAATATTCGGTATCTATTCGTATTCGGCCATGTTACCGAATATCAAACTATTTGATTAAGCCGAATATGAAACTATTCGGCCTGCCGAATATTCAATTTGGTCGAATATCAAAGTACTCGGCCAAATCCAATACTTAATAAAGCCTTTTAAAACACATTTTTAAAAACGTTTCACAATTTCTACTTTTAACTGTTAATTTATAAATATATTTAAAATAATATGAAAAAAACCCATATTTAGATAAAATAAAATGTTTTTACATTATTTATTTGCTGTTTGTAAAGTATAACTTAAGAAAATTAGCCATGAGAAGGATTAAAATGGTGATTTTTTAGGATTCTTTTTAGGAATAAATGATACGAGTGCAGATGCAAGTTCCTAAATTTTATTTAGTAAAAAATCTGTTTCTTGCTTTTCCCAAATAAAAGTTCTTAAACAAGAAAGAAAAACTTTTGAGATTAGTTATAGCTATCAAGACAGACAATTTGAAACCATAATCATAATCAACTTATTGAGTCATAAGTACATTCTATTTCATCTCACTCTAGGTCAAACTTGTGTTTTTGTTTGTTGCATTAACAATAAATAAGATACCATAACTATGTTTTCAACTTGCATGCTTTGATTTCTGTAAATATGATATGATCATAAGGATGGAAAATGCCACCATTCATAAGAAAAGAACTATGATCTAGACATTCCTTTTTTCAGAATTAAATTGAAAGTACTTATGCTTTATATTGAAAAAGATCTGCCATGAGTTATTTAAAAAGAACAATTATGAGACACTACAGGTTTTCATTAACCATTGTTTCAGAATTTCTTTTTGATTTTAAAATGTTTGTTTCAATTCATAGAAGAAATCATGAAATTTAAAATTTTATTAATTAAAAAAGTCTTATAATTGTGCTTCTTAAATAAATAGCCAGAATTTTTTCAATACTAAATATTTTTATAAAAAACATTTTGTTTATCAAAATATAAGTTTCTCTTATTACATATTATGTAAAATTGTTTTAAAAAGTAACATTTTAATACCTTTAAACTTTGAAATATAAAAAGTATTTGGAAAGCCCAATATTCGGTATTTGGCCCAACAATTGCTATTCGGCTTGCCGAATATTCGGTATTTGGCCTAACAATTACTATTCGGCTTGCCGAATATTTGGTATTCGGTTCAGCTATCGGCCAAATATTCGGCATTCGGTATTCGGCCAAAATCACTATTCGATGCATCCCTATCCAGTTTAAACTTAAATATTTATTCACTAACAAATTGATAATTTAAAACTTTGTGTTTAACTGTTAATGGCAATTTTCATTGTTTACATTTCAACATGTAGTGCGAATAATAGAGAATTGTGGATTATGGATCGACAGATTTCACAGAATTGACTGTAATGTAAAATATATAAACATGTGCATATATATATGTTTTTCACATTGATTATTTTTCTAAATAATACTATTGTAAATGATGTGCCTTATAGCAATACAGAACATTGCAATATAGCAATACAGAGAATGATACAGTTAGAAAATTACATTGAGTTAAATAGAAAGTTAATTTTGATCGAACTATGCTCAGTCACCCCCACTAGTTTTATTTAA
Organism: Maratus speculifer; assembly: GCA_964019185.1. Classification (NCBI taxonomy): domain Eukaryota; kingdom Metazoa; phylum Arthropoda; class Arachnida; order Araneae; family Salticidae; genus Maratus; species Maratus speculifer. The sequence continues at coordinate 110,690,452 of OZ025291.1, forward strand.
TTTGCTAAACTAAATTGAACTTTTTAATGTGTTTTTCTACTCCCTTCCTGTTATTCTAGAATTAAAAAAAAATAAGTACACTCTTTTGTTTCCAATTACAGTACAGGATTTTAACATTTTTATAAATTAATTTTAAGTCAGTTTCCTGTTAACCAGCCATATATGATAAATTGCCCAATAATCTTTATAGTTAGAAAAGCTGTTTATATGTTACTGAAATAATGGAGTTAATTATGTACCAAACTATGCTCATCAAAATAGACCAACTGGCTGTGAAACTGCAACAATTAGATATTTTAAAAACTAAAAAGTAGTAAAGTAATCAGGGGTGGGGAATTTTTCAAAAATCTTACCAGCCAAGGATATATTTCACCAGCCTGTAAGATGCAACACACACGCAGTTGAAAATAGTTATGACAAAATCGCACACAAAATTACTGTTACTACAATACATTTTTGTAATTCTCTTTTTCTATAAAATAGAAATATATGCAACCGAGGTCAGCTTAATATGAAACAGAGCTTAGTACCATATTTACTCTGTAACAATTTGGAAAGTTAAAATATCTAGATTGAAAAAGTGTCTCTGATAATGTGTCTATTACCTACAGTTTTTCAAAAACTAAAAATGCATTTGCCTTGCTAGAAAATCCACTCGCCACTGGCGAGCAGAATGATGTATTTCCCCACCCCTGAAAATAATAATTGCAAAATAGTACAATATATATATTTTAAAAACATTCTTTTCTTATTTTCATTGTTATTTTCTAGAATTCATAATGTATGATTTTTTCCCCCCTGTCTTTAACTTTAGGTCAGCCGTATAACCAACTTGCTTTATTAGAAGCCGCAAGTGGTGAAAAATTATCCACTGTCTTTTTCTATGTAAGGAGTTTATCTGTCCAACATCCTTTTCCTAATGCAGCTACAAATTTGCAAAATCTCTTCTCAAAAATGTCATCTGATGGGTAACAATTTAAAAAAACATCAAATAAAATAAAATAAAATTTTTTAATATTAGTTTTAAAAATGATTGCTTTCTATTGTATTGTCATTTTAGAAATGTTATTGAAGGAAAGACGCGTATGTCTGCTTTTGAGTATGTTTCTGTATTTCTTCAGCTGCATGCTGTTGTTCACTTAAATAATGGTAAGTATTACAATTTTGATATTTAAAAGCTCATATTATTTTTCATTCGTCTGCATAAGAAATCTTCATTATTGTGATTGTGTTCTTACTAAATACTGTTATATTTTGATCATTTGCTAAAGCATTTTTTGTTTTAACTACTAGTAACTATTTTTTGCTATTTTGTAGTATCAGAATCAAAAGATTATGGTTGTTAAATCACTTTTTTTCTTAAATTACAAAGTTTCTTCAGATAAAATTGTTAAGCATCTAAAAGATTTTTTTTTCCCTTTTAATAAGATGTACTATTAAGCCCCAAAGTCAAAAAGTGTAAAGCACAAGCATGCTGAAGAGTGCATTGTATGTGACAGGACATTTCAAATTTTCTTTTTCAATAAAATTAGCCATTCAATTGAAAGTATATCTACAAAATTCATCTGTCAATCAGTAATAAAACAAAAAAAAAATCACAAACTTTTTCAGTCACTCATTTAAAATTATTGTGAAATTCATGAATTAATCGCAGGAAAAACTTGTGCAATGTGTCAGTATATCATCAGGAAAAGTTTGTGAAATGCGTCAGCTGGTTGTGAAAAAACACATGAAATTTATAAAACTGTTATGGAAAAAAAATCCACATTTTTTGTCAACTATTTGAAACAAAAATTTGAAAAAATTGTGATAGGATATTGACAAATTTGCCCATTAGTTATGGATAAAAATATGCAAAACTCGCCAGTGGACAGTCAGAAGAAAACAAAATTTGTTGATTAGTAGTAGAAAAAACTCATAAATTTCTACAGTCGGTTACAAGAAAAATCTGCTAAATATATCTATGCCAAAAAAATATGGCATAATTCACCAATTGGTCATAGATTTTTATTTATTTATTTAAAAAAAAAATGTGTTTATCAGTTGCAGTAATAAATTCTGCGATTTTTGTTAATTGGTAGAAATAAAATATTGCAAAATTTGGCAATTGATTGCGGATAAATATAAGCAAAATTTGCCAATGTATCTGCAAAATTCGTAGCTCAGTAATGGAAAAAAACCCTACAATTTTCTCCTATTAGTCACAAGGAAAAGCTGAAAAATTTGTCCATTGCTACATATTGCTAAATTCTCTAGTCAGTCACAGGTAAAAAATTGAAAAATTTATCTGTCAGTCAGAGAAAATTTGCACTTTTTTGACAGTTGGTTGTGAAAATTTTGTAAAAATTTCTCAAACAATAGAAAGAAAATATTTCAAAATTTGTCAGTTAGTTGTAGGTAGAAATAAGTGAAATTAGATGGTGGATCCTTGGAAAAAATTGTAAAATTTGTTGATCAGTAGCAGAACAATTTATGATTTTCTGTAACTGGTCATAAAAAAAATCACAAAATTTGTCTATCAGTACTAATAAAATATCACAAAATTCACTAGTTGGTCATGGGTGACAAAATTTGCTAGTGGAAAAATCATGAAATTCGTGATTAGAAATTAGCAAATTGGTTGTGGATTTGAAGAAAAAAAAATTTTTTTTAGATTACTTGTGTGAAAAAACCTGTGAGCTTTGCCAATAAGAAGAACCCCCAAAATTTGAGAATCAGTTAAAGGAAAGTACTGGGAAAGTTGCTAATGAGTCATGGATAAAGAAAATTTGAGTTGTTGGAAAATATCTTAGAATTCTTCAATCAATTGCCGTCAAAAAATTTGGAAATTTGATGATTGGTTGCAACAAAAAAATTTTGAAATTTACCTGCTGATCAAAGTAAAATTTTTTTTAAAAAATGTAAATATTGTCATTAGATTGTGAGGAAAACATGCAAAATTCATCGTTTGATTAGGATAAAATCACAAAACTTGTCTATCTTTTTTTGTGTATGTGCTTGTCAGCATTTTAGAAAATGTCTTTCGTATTTCAATAAAAGATGAAATCGCACTCCTATTTGTACAAAAATGTCCCTGTGTTTTTCATTGCTTATTCCCGCAGAAAATTTTTGAACAGCTGAAAGTTTGTTGCAACATTGCAAAATGTTCCGCTTTGGGGCTATTAAGACATTTTATGTGATCATATGAATATGAAATTTCTCATTAGTAAATAGAAACTCTAAAGCAACGCCTACAGTAGCCTGCCGCCTTAGCAAAGTCATGTCTATGCTCCCAGAAAGAAAACTGTCTTGACTTCTGGGCAGCACTTTCATTTCTTATCCATTGCTGAAGAATAATGCTGTCCTTGCATATGTTTGTCTTCATATACTTTGGTAGAGCAATAGCATCTTGCTGAATCTTGGAATTAAAGTCTCAAGCTCAGTGTTCTTGTGGGAATTCTTGGAGACCTATAATATGAACACTGAACTGTACAATTTGATGATCAGGCATAAATATTATTTGAGATTCAAAGAGTGACGCTTGCTGGGCTTATGTTCTTTTTTTTTTTTGTCAATTGCATGAATCATCATAAAATATAAAAATATATATTACCATGAAAATTCTTTTAATAATGCACAATTACATAAACAATAAGATATAGATAACCATAAGTCTAAGTTCCTTTAATTTCGTTTTTTTGATCATATTTTCAATAAAATAAAAGTTTTTCCATAATGTTGGTAGTTTTTTTTTTTCCTTAATTTTACAATCATTTCAATTCATCAATAATTAATACCATAATATATCATTATCAAGATGATAATCTTCAATTTCTAACTTTTAAACCATCGAATATTTCTGTAATTGGAGATATGCTAAAATACAATTCTTCATCTTTGAATTCAAAGAAAAAAAAAAGTTTCGAAGCAACAAACAACAGTAAAGTATAGCAAAAAATTTTTTAAAAGGCTGAAAATAATTTAGAATATGTGAGTGTGACAGCCATTTGCATTAAAATATTTATATTTGACTCCATTTTTTGCAATATTAATTAATATGTATATAATTCACAGCCGAAAATTATAAAATGTACTCCAAAATAGGTTTTTGTACACTTGAAAAACAATAGCAAACATCACACAGGTGAATTTCCCATTTGCACATTTTTGGCGATGAAAATAAAATCAAAATCATGTAGATACAGTAATATGTAACTCACAAGTGCAGTCTCTTTGACAATTACTTCTGCTATTTTCCCTTGTAAATCACATCATGGAGGAATAAGATAAAAAACAAAAGAAAAGAACAGAAAAGAAAAAAAATGTCATTCAAATATGCTGTAATCAAAATTTCAGATACAAATTTTTTAATCTGACACAATCGATAAATCGCCAAATCTTGTATCAGTTGTAATGTTTCTCATTAAATGTTTTTTTAAGCATTAAAACTCATTTTTTCATGTTTAAATATTCTTATTTTGTGCTATTGTCACTTATCAACTGTTTTATTTATTTTTTTTCTTTTTAAATTAGTACTTAAAAATTATTATTATTGTTATTATTTTAAATAAAATTAGTAAAAAAAAATTCCAGATGTATAGCCATTTAAATTCTTTCATCAATTATAATGAATGCCAAAATGGTAACCTTATTGTCCAAAATAAGGGAATTTTCCATCATTATTCTATAACTAATGCATGTAGATTGATGTACTACGTATGAAAACCTTCCCTGAAATAATATTTATCTAACATTATGTAGCATTCACTCACATTGAATTTGTTATGGAACTCATGGTACGTAATTGTTCTGATCTGCTGACATGATAGCTCTATTTTAAACATTTTTTTTTTAAGCAAACGATAATAAATTTTGAACAAACAAATTACACAGTCATGTAGTTCCTATGTTCAGCTTTCGAATGCAAAATTTGGTTTGTAAAATAGGTAACAACCACATAAATGGTAGTGGTTAGCACGAAGGTATCTCTCTTGGCGGAAAACTTTTTACTCAACGTAATACTCACAATGCATTCTATTTATTGTTTTATTTTAGTTTCAATTATTTTACTACTCACAATTCTACATTACAGTCACTGTCTGGTTAACCACTTCAACGGCTCACTAATAGAAGAAAAACTACCCCACATAGATTCTGTTACCCAGAAAATTTCCAGCCAAAAATCTTCTCTCGTTGAAAACAAAAATGTGTGTTTCCCTGCATGGCTAATGCTTTCTGTGGTGGTTACTCGTAAACCCCTGCCATATTTTATTTTAATTTAATTGTATCAACTATTTTATTAGCCATCATTCATTTTTCATTAATGTTCTCATTTTAAATATTATTTCGATTTCGTCTCTTTTGTTGCCTTCTCCTGTAAATATTTCTTCCGTACGTAACATTTCGAATATTCTAAAACGGTAAAATGTTTTTCGAATTCATTCCTTCCGGTTTAAATTCTTCTAGAAGTTTCGCCAAAATTCTCTGAGGCGGTTACTTCCGTTAAAATAAACCCTCCCCTTGGCCTATGAAATTAAATTCTACTGATGACGTGATTTAAGCAGTTAAGTTCCTGGCCATCTTTTTGGCTTTGCTTCTTTAAAAATACTATCATATTTATGCTATTAAATTCATATTTCCCCATGTATTTGTACGTAGCTTGGCTTTTTCCTCTCGCTTCGCCCATTCTAACTTTGCCAACTTGGCGAGTTGCGATATTACAGCAACCCTTTCTCTTTGCCCTGCCCTCAGAGACGGCCGGTAGTCAGTTGACTGTTTGGGAGTGAGTAAGGCACCTCTACCGCCACGACGTAATCTTTCTGGTGGTTTGTCAGTTTTAACTACGGTTCTTCAAATTTTGTTTGCCATTTTATTTTTTTACGAAGATTATTTCTTGAAAACTTTAAGAAGAAAAATGTATTGTTTTATTTATACTTATCAATATTTTTTACTATTAGACGACCGCCCTCTTTCGTGGAGTTGTAGCTAATGGATCCAGGTATTTTATTCGAAAGTATCGTATGGAGCTATGCTAGAATATTGTTCTCGCAAAAAAAAGTTTTTTTTCGATTTTGAAGATTTTTAAAAAAATGTAATCTCATCGTGAGGCATCCCCACAAGAAGAGAGAGTGCTCATCAAATTCAATGTTCCTTTTTATGATGAAGATGTCACATATATTTTATATGATCTATAATATTAAGATAGATCTCATTTACCAAGTGATTCATAAAAAAAAATTATAAGAAAAGCAACCATATCTTCATTTTTATTTCATAAAAATAAAATAAATAAATAAAGTTCATTCTTTAAATTTTAATATCGTCTCCAGTGATTATTCTTCGTTTTGTCTCAGTCATCAATCTTCAAGTTACAGGTAACATCTTTCTATTTTATTTCATTTTTTTCTCAAGTTTTGATTTATTTTTATTATTAAGAAATCTTAGTGAAGTGCAATCAAGATATTTTTTTGTCATGTCTTTGAGGGTGTTTTGCTGGCCCGCATTCAACACGATGTATTTATTCCCACTATACTTCTGGCCTCTTAGATGGAACAAAACAAAAAAGCGTTTCCATCCACTTACCAAACACAACAGATTAATCTTCTTTGGTGCTGCGTTTCCTTGTGAACCAATAATCTTCTTTTGGCACAATGTACCCCTTTGAATCAATTAATATTCTTCTAGACATGACAATTATTAAATGATATTGTTTTTTTTATCTAAATATGTTTAAAAGAAAAGTAAATTACGTTTTCAATATCTGTGTTCATCATGCAGTGATCAATATTTTATGATTATTCTTTATTGAAAGAGGTGTAATAAATGATTATATAATATATTTTGATTTTTGCTAAAATAATTTTTGAGAACAGAAGATTCTATATGTTATTTAATAGAGCACGGGCACGGTTGCAAGTAAACTGTCATTTTCGCTGTTTGGGTGGCAGAAACTCCGCCGTTCCTTGTGTTTGTCGTCGTTTAAATCCATAGCAATCTTCCCGATATCATGACTTTTTCGTCCAATCATGATTATTTTTTGGAAAAATATAGTCCTGTCTGGCTGGGCTTAACCTTTTTCTAATGTTTCATTCCCCCCCCCCCCCCCCCCCCCCCCCCCCCGATATATAAAAAAAAATAAACATTTATTGTTGATCTAAATAGTTTAAAAATTCTGTTCCGTTTACGGCTTTCTACTGATAATAAATTAATAATGAGTAAAGCAAATTAGGTTTCTTCCGTCAAAAATTACACTTTCCGCCCTTTGCCCCCCTCCTCTGATCATATACAGTTTCATATTTTTAAAACTCTTTATTTTGTTTAAATAAAACTTGTCGCATTTATTTCTGACCTATCACAATAAATAAATAATAATTTAGATTATCTCCAGCTTATCCGAAATATGTATGCTTCCATTCTTAGCCCCCCCCCCCCCCATTCCCATCATGCAAATAAGTTTTTTTTTTTTTTTTAATTTTTATTAAAAAAATTCTACTATTTTTTTTTTCTCTCCAGTGACAAAAAATAATCAAATATACCAATACAAATATATCGATTTTTAATCATCTCTTTTTTTCCGAAAAAATTTCTTCCCTCTGCCGCCCCCCCCCCCCCTTCTAGCAGAATGAATTTTAAAACTTTGAAATTTTCCATTTGAAAAGAAAACTGATATATTTGTTGCTCACTAATAAGAATAAATAAATCATGATTAAAATCACTTCCTAACATTCCGAACTTACGCTTCTCCATGTAGCTCCCCCCCCCCCTTCCGGAATACAAAGGAGTTTTTTTTTTAAATCTTTATATTACATAAAAAATCTTTTCAATTAATTGTTCCGTAGTCGCAAAAATAATTAATCATACAACTTATACTCTGTTTCTGAAATTCTCATCCAGTCTTCTCTTTGCCCCCCCCCCCCCGCCCAGTTTGCTGATTGTCGAATATTTAAAAATAGTTATTTAAAAATATTGATTTAAAAAATTATTTATTTTTAAAAATATTTATTTTAAAAAATGCCAGACCTGTGTGTCATTAATACATGAAAAATAATCTTAATTATCGTTAACCTACAATCATTTACGCTCAGCCCCCCCCCCCCCCCCTTTGATACAAATATATTTGTATGCTAGTAGGAAATAGTGAGAAGCATAAATTGTGATTTCTTAGGTTTTAACGTTAAAATCTTCAAGTTATTTTTATTTCTATGTAAAAAAAAAAAAAAAAAAAAAAAAAATACTAATAGTAATAATAATAATATTTGTTTGTTTGTTGTTCTATAACGACAATAGAGAAATAATTAGTAATATAAATAATCCCCATTACTGAAATATCCGTTTCCCTTTCTTCTCATATCCTCCATATAATATTCAAAATTTCAATGAAAAACGAATTCGTTGATATCTAATAACTATAAATATCTCCTTTCTCCCCGCCCCACCCAAAAAATAATAATTCTGCCCCATCGTGTGTTTTGCCACAGCACACTACAAAAAAAGTGCATTAATAACTCTAATAAAGTTTGTTAATATCTTAAAGTAAAGATATTTGTACGAGAAGTCTGTGGTAATTATAGTGGAAAAGGAATCGTTTTTGCCACCCAAACAAGCGAGCAGCTGAAGCGTGACGTCACATGCGCGTGCTCTATAAAGAAGGTGTGTCACAGTACATGAATAATATAATTTGGTGATATTTTTTGTCTTGATATATTTTATAACTGATATCATATAATATTTAACGAAAGTGCTGGTCAAAATAACTGATTATTTTGTTAATATAAATTGTTCTCTTCTTTTCATAAATATAAGAACATATGTTTTGGGAGATATGATATAAAAAAATTTTGGGTCTTATATTCTTGATCCCATGCTAGGAGAGATATGTTGGCATTGTTCTTCTTTTCGTCATACATTTGTTCCTTTTTTTTTAAAACATATAAAAATGGTGCATAATGTAAATGAAATTCGTCATTATTTTAGATAATGTGTCAATTTATGTATTGTTTATTATGTGACCAGTCTATAAGCAAATTTAACCTGTCATTTATTGAGCATTTACTTTAATTATCTCATCATGCCTCCTAAATCAAAGCTAAACATTGCAATACAGCCTTTTGATGGCAATCCACAGACTGTAGAATTTTTTTTTTTTTTTTTTTTGATCAATTATCTGATCTACAAGAATTAAATAATTTTTCTGACAAAGAACTTTTTGTTCTTTTCAAATCAAAACTTGAAGGTAGTGCTTTGCTCTTTTTCCTTGAAGCACAGTCTCAGTTCAAGAATACTAATTTCCAAACCATTCGTAAAGCTTTTATAGACTATTTCTTACCCTCAAAAAAAGCTATTTCTCTCAAATCCTTGCAAAATTTAAAGTTAGATTCAAATGAATCAGTCAAAAATTTTGCATTTTGTCTTGATAAGCAGCTTCGCCTTGCATATCCCAAATTGGATCCTGCTGCTCTAAATTCACTAAAATTCACTCATTTTCTTGAGGCTTTGCCTAAACAAATCAAGAGAAAGATTTTAGAAGAAAATATTTCCTCATTTGATTTAGCTCTTGAACGAGCAAATTTTCTTCAAGATATCTATGATTCACCTCCTCGAAAATCTCATGAGAATTATGATCAAGTTTATTGTTTAAATAGTGAAAAAGTTCATGATAATTCTATGGCTTCTATTAATGTGCTCCATGATACTCCTATAAAACATACGAAGGATAAAATTTATGTCAATTCTCAAACTACCTTCTCACCATCTGAAACTCAAAATGAAAACTCTCATACTTATCGTAATCTTACAAAAAAAAAAAAAAAAAACTAGAACGTATTCACCTTCTCCAAACAGACAAGATGTTGCAGATAAACATAAAACTAATTTTCGTCAACAAAAATCTTATCGAAAACGTCCTTTTTATCAACCCATCTTCGACAAATTTTCTCACAAAAAAAATTCTGCATCCTTTTATCACAAACAAAATGTTATGCAATGTGCATTTTGTGGAAGATTCAATCATCGTATGGACACATGCTACAAATTTAAAAATGTTCTCAATTCTTCTAATCAAAATTCTTCATCTCAATTTTCGTCTAATTCTCACAGAAAGAAAAACTACACCTCTTCTTCTGAAAATAAAAATGTCTATCATTTAAACAAATAGGGGAGACTGGTTCTACTGACCGCCTTCTCTCCCATAATTTTCATTCAGGGTCAGTACACTTTAGTGACAAAAACAAGCGTCACTTTGACAAAAGCTCTTCAATCACCTTAGTATCATCCACTGCTGTACAGACATCCCCTATACTACCTAAACTTAATAAATCTTCATGTTCTTATAATTCTGTGACATCCAAACAAGCTTTTGAAATTGATGATGGTGTACAAGAAAGACACGTCATCTGCAGTTCCTTTGATAACTCTTATTCTCTACCATGCATCTCTATAAATATACAACATAATGAAATTTCAACTCTAATTGACACTGGCTCAAGTTTGTCCCTTTTGGATCAAGAATGCTTTAATAGCATTAAATCCAAAATTCACTACAAATTCTTATCCAGAAATGTTTCAGTTTCAACTATAAATTCTAAAGTTTTTTTCAAAGGATGTATTGAAATTGCATTTAAAATTGACAAGTATTTTTTCCATCATGTCTTTTATCTTACTGATATAAAGAATGTTAATTTTCAAGCAATACTTGGTTTTGAATTTATAAATAAACATTCTATAACTATTTCACCAACTTTTAAGTCTATATTAATCAAGGATAGACACATCCCTTTTCACACTCAAGAAGGGTCTTCTTCATGTTTTTATTTAAATTCTGAGTATTTTGATCACAATGTAATTATACCATATACTTTTGATGAACACAAAATGCCTTTTTATGAAAATTCGATATCATGTAATACAAATAATGGTACTTATATTGATAATATGAATGAAAATTTTGGTGCATATAATTTGCAATTTAATAATAATTATGCAACTTATCCTTACAATTACAATTTTTCAAATAGTGGTTTATTTTTAAATAATGTTGCTAATACTGATATGAATTATATTAATCCCAGTATGGATGTTAATTTTTCTTATATGCCTAATTATTTTCCTACTGATTATGGTATAGTTGTGAACTATTTATCTACTAATAATAATATGCCTGACAAAAATTTCACATATGAAAGTGCTAGTGATATTAGTTATATTGGTGAAAAGCATACTAATTTGAGTGTTGGTAATAAAATTTTGGTGAATTCCAACATGGTACAAACACTTAATAGAGAATTAATCCCTCCTAATTCTTTTGTTTATTTACATGTCAAGTACTTGAATTCTCCATCTGAATATTTTATTTTTAAGCCAGCTTTGAAAAATAAAAGTCTTGTTTTGCATCAATCACTGCATTCTAACTCTTCAATTCAAAATAATTTATTTTTAGTAGTATGTCAGAATTTATCCAAAGTGGATATTCATTTAAATAAAAATACAATTATTGGCAAATGCATTAATGTTGATGAGAACGATATTGAAAAATATTAATTCCTTTGATTTAGATTGTGAAAATGAATATTGTAACTTAATTTTACCATCTGAAGAAATTAAGAGAAAACGTGTTCAAGAACTTTCACCAAATGATTTTGACCTAAAACACTTACCCCCTCATGAAAGTGACATTTTAACAAAATTATTGTGCAGTAAAGCTCTTGCATTTTCTAAATCTTTGGATACTTTAGGTCATACTGACTTAGTTAATCCTCAGTTTTCAATGTTGAACTCTCATCCTGTAAAAACCCTACCTTTTCCTGTGCCACAGGCACTCGAGCAAGAAGCTCTTGACCAAATTAATCAAATGCTAAATGCAGGTATTATAGAAAGATCAAATTCATCCTGGGCTTGTCCTATGCTTCTTGTTAAAAAGAAAAGAACTGACATGTCGAAACCTCAGAAATATCGTTTGGCCCTAGATTTAAGATTGCTAAACTCCATCATCATACCATCATCATATCCTCTTCCTAGAATTCAAAATTTATTAGTACAATTATCAAAATTTAAATATTATTCTACTCTTGACTTACCGTCTGCATACTGGCAGATTGCAGTACCTAAAGAAATGCAAGATAAGCTCAGTTTTACTACTCCATGGGGAATTTTTACCTACCTTCGTCTCGTTTTTGGCTTAAAGACAGCTGCGAGCACTTTTCAACAATTAATTGATTCAGTTATTCAATTATCTGAAATTGATTCGTGTTATGCATACCAAGATGACATTGTAGTTGGCGCTAATTCCTTTGAAGAGATGGTCACGGAACTCACAAAGCTCTTAGACACTCTCATTGCTAATAACATAACTCTTTCTCCTGAAAAATGTTCATTCATGAAAACTAGTATTAACTTTTTAGGCTTCCAACTCACGGATCATAAAATTCTTCCTATTACAAGTAATATTGTAAAAATTACTTCCTTCCCAAAGCCTAAAACCAAGAGGCAGACAAAAGGTTTCATTGGACTATGTTCATTTTATAGATCAATTATACCTAATTTTTCCAAATTGATTTCTCCTCTTATTGAAGTTACCAAACCTAAAAATAAGTTTTGTTGGAAATCTGAACAAGAAAATGCATTTAATAAATTGCAAAAAATTTTCTTTCAAAAACCTATGCTAAATCTTCCAAATTGGGATGAGACTTTTTATGTTAATACATCGTCAAAGACAGCAATCTCAGCTGTTCTTATGCAAAAATTTGATGGTGAACTTAGACCCATTTCGTATTATTCCAAAACTTTGTCTCAGTCTGAAAAACAGTATCCAGCTATCAAATTGGAACTTTATGCCATTTATAAAGGAGTAACAGCTTTCAAATATTACATTTTTGGTCGACCCTTCATTCTCTTATCAGATGCTAAACCCCTTAATAATTACAAAAAAGCAACATCACCTGCTGACATCACTACTCGTTGGATGTTAGAACTATCTGAATATTCATACACATTCCAGCATATACCAGGCAAAGAGAATGTGTTAGCAGATTTTCTAAGCAGAACCCCTCACATTCCTACTGAAGATCTCCATACTAAACCAGATCTTATTTCTACGCAAGAACCCCTACCAATTGTTGATGATCAAAATGATTTACATAATGAAATTGCTCACTTTCCATGTGGTTTAATTGGCAAAACACACCACACCTGTCATCTTCAAAGTGACTCTCCACCTCCAAATAATGATAATAATGAAGACCCATTACTAGAAATTTTTGATCAAACCATTTTTTCCGAACAACAAAAAGACCCTAAAATTAAGAAAATTTATGAAGATCTTAAAGCCAACAAACAATCTAAAAGTTTAAATGGTTATTATATTAATCCAAATAATGATTTACTTTGTTACAATGGACATTTTTCTTCAGAAGATATTGAGCTACATAGAGCTGTTTTACCAGTGTCACTTAGAGCAAAAGCCTTAAGGATTGCTCATGTTACTCATACTGGAATTCATAAAACTATTGTTAATTTAAAGAAAAGATTTGGAAAACTCTAGTTTCTGATACAATCAATTATGTCAACTCTTGTGAAATTAGTTTAGTAAACAAAAATCATAAAAAAAATACTGCTCCATATTTACCTGCACCATTGCCTACAGCTCCCAATCAAAAAGTTTCTATAAATTTACTTGGCCCATTGAGAAATCGCCAGTATGTGATGACTGTAATTGACCATTTTTCTCGTCATCTAGAATTATACGCCTTGAATAACATTCATGCTGAAACGGTTACTAAAGCTCTGTTGAATTACATTTCTACTCATGGCAAACCTGAATTAACTCTTACTGATCATGGCTCTCAATTCACTAGTGATATGTTTTCTTATTTCAACAAAAAACTTGGCATAAAATTGGAACACAGTTCAGTAGCACATCCTCAGGCTAACGGATTGAGTGAGCGATGTAACACTCAAATAAAGTCATCTGTCAATACAATGGCTTCCCAAGGATTTGATGTTCCAACTGCTCTAAAAATTCACCAATCCATATACAACGCTACGCCTCATCCAGCTACAAAATTCACTCCAAATCTTCTTCATTTTGGAAGAGAGGTAAATGATATTTATGCTAATTACAAAACTCAAGCTTCCTGGAAAATTCTCAACACTGCTTATGAAATTCACAAATTAATGGATGTTATTGAGAAAATATACTATCAAGCTTACAAAAATAACAAATCTTCTAGACAAAAAGTATACCAGAAATCAAGAGAAAAATTAAAATTTGCCAACATCAATGTTAATGATATTGTTTATGTAAAATTTCCCAGTGTGTTTAACAAAAAAGTACAAGGCCCCTACATGGTGAAGAAAATAATTTCTCCTGTACTTATTCAAATTCAAGATTACAATAATAGTCAAGCATCACCAATGTTGATTCACACTAACAGAATCTTGAAACTTCAAAAAAGAAATGAAACATTGCAGTATCCTTCAGTTGCTTCTAGAGATGCATCACATGATCAAACAGCTGTTGATAGTGCATCTTCTGCTCCTGTGAGACAACATTTTCCTACTCAAGTTTCTAATTATGATTCTGCTTGTAACACATCTTCATTTCTTTTTTCAGGATGACTCTTACTTTGTAACAGATTCAGTCAATACTAGTTCGACTGGATAGTTGAGTACGAAGAGTGACTATATAATTCTTTTGATTTCTTCTACCAAGCTGCAGGCAGCTATTATATTTTTTTTCTTTATTTAAGTCATCTTCTCCTTGATGCAATGGAATTGTCATCTTGTAAAAGTATGTAAATTTTTAATATTTTTACTATTCACTGTATTTTCTTCTAAACCATAATTATTGTAATATGTATATCTACTCTCAAGTATGCCATATACTGGTACTTTCAACCTTACAAAACCTTTAAATTCAATAGTTGGAGCTAAATTGAGAAAGAATTTGTCTTTTATATACGTGTTGAAGTATTGTGTCATTATTTGAATTATTTTGACAAATGTTTATTCTACAAAAGAAAAGAAAATTGTTATTGGTGTAAGGTAAACATGAGTACTCATGACATCAATTTCCCTATTGTGACTTATATAGTAATTTTTACAATGCATGCATGCTCTAACATTTAACCTCTTTTAACATTTAAAAAAAAAATGAATGATAAAGTTATGCATACTAATACTTCTACTTTTATTGTTGGCCTATTAAAAAAAAAAAAAATGAATGATTGAGAATAAGTGTTTTTTTTTTTTTTATGTCTCTAAGTATTTGAAAGTTCATAAATATGAAAACAAAAAAAGGATTTTTGTTTATACTATAATCATACTTTGGATCCAAAGATACAGTTGGCAAAAAAAGTATTTGTACACTTCATTTTTTTAAATTATAATGAAATTAAACAAACGATTTAAGCAAAAAATACTGTAATACATTAATTTAATGCATTATATTATTATAGAAGCAAAAACAAAATTAAACGAATCGATTTTTTACATTATAATAAACAAATATACAAATATAATGCAAAAAAAGTATTTGTACACTATATTAATGTAATATAATTAATGAAAAATTAGTAAAATGATGCAAATTAATATTTTGTGTGAATTTATTTAGTGTTTTTGACTACTTCTAGATGGTGTGACATAGATTCCACCAACTTTTTTGTAGCGGTCTGGTTAATATTATTCCATGACACAATAAGAGCTTCTTTAAAACTGTTTTTTACTGATACATATTTTTTTCTCGGATTTTTGCATCCAATAGCATCCACAAATTTTCTATTGGATTCAAGTCTAGAGATTTTAGAGAAATTACCAGTCGTCTTCGAGTATTGTAGTAACCATGAGCTGGTGATCACAGCAGTATGCTTTGGTCGTTATCCTGCAGAAAGTTAAAAGCTTCTTCTATGCATAATTTCTTAGCACGGTTTAATAAATTATGCCGCGACACATCAATGTATGTTAAACCTGTCCTTCCATTGTCAATAAATTTTAAATGTCCTGCTCCATTAGAAGCTATACACCCCAAAACTATAATATTTCCCCCAACATGCTTGATAGTTTGAAGTATACGTTTTGGATCTAGAACAGTTTTATTTTTACGCCAATTTTTTCGAATGCTTGGTGGTAAGAAAATTCCGAATTTTCCCTCATCAGAAAAAATTACTGTTTTCCAAAAATCCAATGATTTACTTCTGTATGCGAAAGCGAATACTATGCGTTTTCGCCTATTTGTTTCGCTGATGAATGGATTTTTCCTTGAGGTTCTTCCTTTTAAATATGCATTGAGAAGAATATTTTTTATTGTTTGAGGTATTACTCTGATGCGAGAAGATGTCGCAAGGTCTCCAGCAAATTTTTGAACCGAACGCATAGGATTTTTTAAAGCTTTTTTAACAACACTCCCTTTTTCCCTCATTGTTAGTTTGCTGAGAAGTCCTGGTTTTCATTGAATTTCGATGCTTTTAATTTATTCATAGTGTCCCACTATATATCCAATAGTTGTAAATGGTAATTTAATAGTTTTTACAAATTCTTGTTGCGAATTTAAATTTTTATTATGCTCAATCATAGGATTTCATCTATCTAGAGGTGCCTCTCTAGTTTTAAGTTCTATACTTAATTACTTCAAGAGCAAATTATATTAAATGTCAGGAAAATATAATATGAAGTTAAAAATTATTAACAGCTTCTGTAAAAGTAGTCCTTTGAACCATAAACACTATAAAACACAGTATATATCAGGATGGAGAAATGTACAAATACTTTTTTTGCAAGAAATTTTTAAACTTTTCCTATTAGAAAATTATTTTACATCTTTATCGAAATTTTCTGTTATGTAATTTAAAATGCACGGTAAACAGACTGTATTAAAACTATTTTTGACGAAATATCTGCTTTTATTTAGTTAAAAATTAAAAATTTTAGAGTGTACAAATACTTTTTTTGCCAACTGTATTTGTTTGAGTCATTATATATTTATATAAAACAAATACTTGTTATCTGACAGATAAAACATGATCACATGTTATTTAAAAATGTTTGAATGTTGGAATTAAACATATTCAAGATATTTGATATAAATTTTTGACATAATAGATTTTTGTTTGTAAATTGACATTATTAAAGTCATTTGGTAGATTGATATATTCACGTAAGTTCTTTTTATGAGAGTTTAAATATCCTCTCTTTATTTTATTTACTTTGAAAGTAGTATTAAAAGTATTTTGAAATTATTTTTTAATTATTTTGAAATTGTTGAAAAATGTCATTTTGTGAGAGTTTAAATATCCTCTCTTTGCTTTATTTACTGTGAAAGTATTATTAAAAGTATTTTTGAAATTATTTTGAATTTATGTTGAAATTGTTGAAGAATATCCTTTTATGAGAGTTTAAATATTCTCTCATTGCTTTATTCACTTTGAAAGTGTTATTAAAAGTATTTTTGAAATTATTTTTAATCATTTTGAAATTATTATTATTGAAGAAATATTCTTTTATGAGAGTATAAATATTCTCTCTTTGAAATTTGTTTATATTTACTTTGAAGGTATTTTTATTGGAGAATAACATTGTCCTTTTTTCTAAGAGTTTAAATATTCTCTTTTTGGAATTTGTTATAATTTACTTTGAAAGTGTTGTTGCTGAATTAAATGACACTAAAATTATTCAATTAAGATTAGTTAAAATCTTAAAAAGGTACTATATGTAGATATGTATATACTTTTATGAGAGTCTAAATATTCTCTCTTGACCATTTGTGTATCTTTTTCAAATTTTTATTATGAAAAATTCTCAACTTAGAAATTTATTGAATTTAATGATTGTCAACATGTGTCATTTGAAACCATTTACTTGTGTATACAATTATAGCGTGGTTCATTTTGATGTCAACTGAATATGTATACATGTTGTTGTTTTTATACTCAACTATTTTTACATATGCTAAAATTTAATTATTATATTGCATTTGCACAGCTTAACAAGATACTGCTAATCGTTAAAGACTGTCATTTCTGCAAATATGTAGACTTTAACAATTTTTTTTTTTTTTTTTTTTTTTGATACATGATATCTACTTCTGGAAGAAACTTAGTTATTGTATACCTTTTATTTTAATATTTGCTATCTTTTTATGTATGAGCATAAGAACTGCTACTATGATAGTAATTTTTATTATTATTTAATATCATCTAAAGCAATTATTGGTGTTCATACAATTTTTACTAGTTCATTTATTTTGTAGGATTATTTTATATTCTTGTACATATTTTAGAAAATATTGTCTCGATGAAAAAATTATTGAATTTTTGTCATCTCTCCAATATTTTCTTTTGGGGAAGCCGGGGTAATATGTGGTGGTTACTATTAAACCCCTGCCATATTTTATTTTAATTTAATTGTAACAACTATTTTATTAGCCATCATTCATTTTTCATTAATGTTCTCATTTTAAATATTATTTCGATTTCGTCTCTTTTGTTGCCTTCTCTGGTAAATATTTCTTCCGTACGTAACATTTCGAATATTCTAAAACGGTAAAATGTTTTTCGAATTCATTCCTTCTGGTTTAAATTCTTCTAGAAGGTTCGCCAAAATTCTCTGAGGCGGTTACTTCTGTTAAAATAAACCCTCCCCTTGGCCTATGAAATTAAATTCTACTGATGACGTGATTTAAGCAGTTAAGTTCCTGGCCACTTTTTTGGCTTTGCTTCTTTAAAAATACTATCATATTTATGCTATTAAATTCATATTTCCCCATGTATTTGTACGTAGCTTGGCTTTTCCCTCTCGCTTTGCCCATTCTAACTTTGCCAACTTGGCGAGTTGCGATATTACAGCAACCCTTTCTCTTTGCCCTGCCCTCAGAGACGGCCGGTAGTCAGTTGACTGTTTGGGAGTGAGTAAGGCACCTCTACCGCCACGACCTAATCCTTCTGGTGGTTTGTCAGTTTTAACTATGGTTCTTCAAATTTTGTTTGCCATTTTATTTTTTTACGAAGATTATTTCTTGAAAACTTTAAGAAGAAAAATGTATTGTTTTATTTATACTTATCAATATTTTTTACTATTAGATGACCGCCCTCTTTCGTGGAGTTGTAGCTAATGGATCCAGGTATTTTATTCGAAAGTATCGTATGGAGCTATGCTAGAATATTGTTCTCGCAAAAAAAAGAAGTTTTTTTTCGATTTTGAAGATTTAAAAAAAAATGCAATCTCATTGTGACGGCATCCCCACAAGAAGAGAGAGTGCTCATCAAATTCAATGTTCCTTTTTATGATGAAGATGTCACATATATTTTATATGATCTATAATATTAAGATAGATCTCATTTACCAAGTGATTCATAAAAAAAAAAAATATAAGAAAAGCAACCATATCTTCATTTTTATTTCATAAAAATAAAATAAATAAATAAAGTTCATTCTTTAAATTTTAATATCGTCTCCAGTGATTATTCTTCGTTTTGTCTCAGTCATCAATCTTCAAGTTACAGGTAACATCTTTCTATTTTATTTCATTTTTTTCTCAAGTTTTGATTTATTTTTATTATTAAGAAATCTTAGTGAAGTGCAATCAAGATATTTTTTTGTCATGTCTTTGAGGGTGTTTTGCTGGCCCGCATTCAACACGATGTATTTATTCCCACTATACTTCTGGCCTCTTAGATGGAACGAAACAAAAAAGCATTTCCATCCACTTACCAAACACAACACTTTCCCCTCTATTCATCTGTCAACAGCCTTTGTGTGCTCAATTATCTGTACAGAAAATCTCCCCGATAAAGCTGGCCAGTCTGGGAACTTACGAAGGGGGTCTTGAAAGCCCTTCCAATTAGGATTTACAGCTATTTTTTACTCGATAATGTATTGCATAGAATAGTACTATTTTAGAGAATTTGTTTTTATTATGAATTTTTTTGTCATTGGTAGAGCATTCTTGCTTTTCTAAATGTGTATAAAAAATGTGAAAATGCATGATGTGCATTTTTAACTCAAAAATGTGTTATGTTGATTATTTTGTGTAATATTTTGGTTAATCAGGAACAAATTTACCTTATAATCAATTAGTATATTTCATATTGTGTACATTGTATCTGAATCCTAGTTGGGTCAATTGTTGGAGATAATGGGTGATATAGACTAGTGTTACTTGAATTTCATTAAATTTAGTTTCTCGTGTTTTTGTTTGCAATTATAGTTTCCTTTAGTAATAGACGTGCTTTCGCTTTGTTTCCAAAAAAATTTTCTTTGGGCAATAAAATTTTTTTTGAGGGGATGGAAATGTAATGTGTTATGTTGATTATTTTGGGTCTAAAATAAATTAAAATAATAATAATAATAATAGGTTATTTTATTTAAATAATTTAATTTTGCTTGCTAATAGAATATATCTCCTTTTATCAAATAATTTACAAATTACTCCATATAATATCTGGTAAATATATTTAATGTTTAATAATATTTTAATATTTTTGAGGGGCTTTTGCTGTGTCGGCAAGGCGCCGGCCGATACATCGATATATTCCTCGAAAGATATTTAAAATATATGTAAAATTCTGAAAAAAAAAAAAAAAGTTTGTTTTGGAAGTTTTTATATTTCAATATTTTGAGACGCACGTAGTCCGGACATCGAATAATGTATTCATACACGGCAGGTGTCCGATATTTTGAAGGACAACATGGTTTTCCTTTCATAAAATATCGGACACCTGCCGTGTATGAATACATTATTCGATGTCCGGACCATGTGCGTCTCAAAATATTGAAATATGAAATATAAAAACTTCCAAAACAAACATTTTTTTTTTTTTTTCAGAATTTTACATATATTTTAAATATCTTTCGAGGAATATATCGATGTATCGGCCGGCGCCTTGCCGACACAGCAAAAACCCCTCAAAAAGATTAAAATATTATTAAACATTAAATATATTTACCAGATATTATATGGAGTAATTTGTAAATTATTTGATAAAAGGAGATATATCCTATTAGCAAGCAAAATTAAACTAGGACTTCCCTCAGAGGGATTAGTCTGAGCGATATTGCTGAGAATAAACATTTAATAACTTGCGATAAGTAAAGAAAATGAGATGTTACCTTTAATTGGTCATTCATTGTGATAAAATATGATGAAAATAAGCATATTGAATCATAGAATTACAAAATCTTATATATAAAGTTGCATATACTATTTTTATAAAAGAAAAGCAAACCATGCATGGATATAAAATTGGAAATATGCAAAATGTTAAAAGTAATACAGAAAATAAAACACCAAATTTTCCGATATTGGAAATATAACTCTTTGAAATGATGTCATGAGCATAAACAGAAGCTTCGCACCGATTTGAGAAACTATAAATAACATAAACTATTATGTTTGAAGAGAATGGAGTGTATTTTGTACGGTGTGAAATCCGTCCGAATAGTTTATAATATTAAATATCTGTTTTCCACGGATGCAATGAGGTTGTCGATAAGAGTTGAGGAATCCTTTTTTTAAAAATTTGTCCTAAACGAGCACGTACATCTTATAAGTTACTGTGATGCCAAAGTTATAGTTTCTGACCCCAACAGTATCCTAGAAATTGCAATATTCTCAATAAATTGGGTTTAAAACTTTTTCTAGAAAAAAAATGATTAATTTGTGAAATTAAATTGTCGAATGTTTTAGAAATCGTTCATAACGAGAATATTATATCCTAAAAGTTGCCACAAAAAAAAAAAAAATTTAAAATTTTTAGTCATATCGACATCAAAGAATTCTCAATTTTAGAACTTTCTTTGCTCGTGCATTGATGGTGATTATTGTTCCTACGCAAAATATAGTATATTTTGCAGCAAAGATAGTTACCAACATTTTTTGCCCACATTATTTTTTAAATCGGCTAGGTACTCCCAATGATAACGAAAAACACACAAACGTTAATGCTTTAAAGCATAGAAATACAGAATCAAAAGCTATTTATCTCCTATTATATACACATAAATTATCTAATTAGTGCTAGCAGATGCATTTTTAAATATATATAGATCAATATAACGCTTCATTTTGCTTTTATTAGTATTTCTTAGCATTCATTTTTCATTTATTTGTACTATTCAGTAAAATACTCACTTTCTTAAGCCCGAACTACGTCAAACTTTTTATAAAAGCGCCTAAGTCCATATAACAGCGAAGTATTGTGAAGAGTATTAAATACAAGGTAGTAAGAAACTTAGCCAAACGCAGGTAATAAATCGCCAAATATTGTTCTTTTCGCCCTCTCTCGAAATGCATTTTTTCCGTACATTTAAAAAACACGATTTTGAGTCATCTTATTTAAAATTCAAATAAATAAATAAGAGGAAGCAATAATAGCATAAGTCAAAACATTTTATTTCAGCATCAAGGAACTGTATCATAGTTATACATGTGGAAAAAAGCTGCTTTTGACCAAAAAACATTGTCTTCACTAAATTTGAATCCGATTAAAAAAAGTACCGTGATTAATTAAAATGTTATAGGCAGAGCTGCCAAGTCTCCGGCATTTCGGATACCGGTATTTTAATACAGAAATTTTTTTATTAAATAGGAACATTCGGCGGATTTAAAAAATAACTTTTCCTATAAGAAAATTCTGCTGTGCAATAAGCGGGGGCTTGGCATCTTTGTATAGGAATATTTCGTAACCTCCTTTTTAACCTTAAAAAAAGCAACGACCATTTTTCGGGTTCAAAAAGTATTGCTAATTGTTCCATTTTGCATACAAAGTACTGATTGTAATATTGATACATCTATGGTTATAAATTTCCAATAATTTTCAAATCCCATTTATTTCATTAAAAATATAAATCTTTTATTCATTTAGTTTAAAATAAATGGTTTTTAACTAATTTCATAATACTTTTGAAATATCACTTTTCATTGGCCATCTTTTTAAAGCATTTAGAAAATCGTTGTTGTTTTCAGTCAAATAGAGACTTTGGTCTGTCCGCATTTAATTTTATTATTATTATTATTTATAAATGGTGGAGAAATATTCATACTTAATCCATAACGTACATAATATATGACTCTGTTATTACATAAGTCACATTTTTATTATCATAAAAATTATGTTTTTACTGATTTTTATTAACTCAATAGGAAAAATTTTGTGCTTTGAGCAATATATGTCCGCATTTCATTTATTTATTTATTTATTTTAACAAAATTCTTTGTATTGAGAAGAATTTTTATTTAAATAGGAAATCCAAATGTCGCTGTTAATAAAGAAGAAAGTTACAAAAAAAGTTACAAAACGAGTAGACGCATACTATCAAATATGGAAAAACGACGAATCCAAAAAAGACGTCGTATGAAATATCATCTTTGAAAGCAAAAAAACGAGGTCTGATTATCGAGCCTACTGATTACAAAATGTGCATTACATAAAAAAAAAAAAAAAAAAAAAAAAAAAAAAAAATAGTGCAATATTGATTTTTTTTTTTTTTTTTTTTTTTTTTTTTTTTTTTTTGTGCAGTTTTGGCTTTGGAAGGTGCGCTATGTTGCAAAAAGATATAAGCTACTATGAAAACACACTTGGTAAACGTTCATGCTCAGTTTTAAAATAAATATGGCACATATATGCCCTATACACACCGAGGTACCTACTTGGTGCCAAAATGGCGTTCAGTTGCCTAACATGCTGGTTATCATATAAATGTTATAATAAATTGTTTGTTCTAAAAATATTATCATTTATTGATTGTTATTTCTTTTTTTTTAATAACAGAAAACGTTTCGTTTATTCCTTTTTTACATTTTGAAATAAATAAATAACGTATTATTATAGCATGCTATATGTATCTGGTAATCAAAACGATGTTTTCGCCTAATTGGCATAAAATATCTCGCCAAACCCGGTGCTTATATCTCTAGTATATTATCTCAAGTATTTTATTTATGTATACTATAATTGTTTTTACATACCACTTACTTCTTCTTGTATGTAAAAATAGGTAAGTGGCTCCTTTATGCAGTATAAATCTTTAAAAAATAGCCCTCGTTGCCCCTTTTTGGATCGAATAAAAAAAAAAAATCAATGTCTAATTCCAGTATTGCTCCCAGGTATGCATATATATTCGAAATTTCAAAGTTGTATGCCAACAGGAAATGGATGAAAAATGGGAAAAGATGTCACATATGCACCAGGGTACATAATTGGCGTCAAAATGGCATTATTTTACCTGAGATCGTAACCCGGCTTTATTTATTTATTATTTGTTTATTTACTCATAAAATGTTTATTTACTTTCATTTCCTTTTTTTAATTATATAAAATATTTCTTTTTATAGTTATTAATTATTATTATTATTTTATTTACTGTAAGTTCTTTTTGAAAATAGAAAATTATTTAAAAATGTGTATGTAAGCGTTATTTGAAAACGGAGTTTTCGCCAAATGGGCTTTGAAAAAAATTGCGCCAAATCTGATGCGCTTGATGCGTGCCGAAAAATTAGTGACCAGAATTGACTTCCACACACAAAAAAATACAAGTTAAAAGAAAACATGCAATAAAAATAAATATAAAGGGAAAATGATGTCATAAAATAAACTTTTTATTTAAAAACGTAATTGTTTCTAATTTTCACACGCGAAATATATAAAACATTCTTTTAGCGATCAAAAATGCTTTTAAGAGACTATCACAAAATCTCAAAATCAAAGTTTTCATGACATTTTTTTAATATAAAAAAATAACAGTTTTATTTTCCTGCATGATTAAATTTTTAAATGTTTTATTGCATTCAATATTTTTGAGTGCGTTAATGATTACTATTTACTCCATGTACTGATTCGGTTATCTACGAAAATATCCAGCTGTTGAAAATCACGCACACTAAATTTCTGTGACGTATGCAAATAAATTGTGCTTTTTTATCAGTTTTTTTAATATAACTTTTAAACTATTTGGAACTAATTTTTCGTATGTAGTGCATTCACCAGATTACCTTCATAGGTACCTATTGGTACAAACAGAATAAAAATCCGACAAGTACTTTTTGAGATTTGCTTGACGAAAGTATTTATTTTACTTTTAATATCGTTACGTATCTCTGAGTATAAAGACTTCGCTTCACTCAGACAATTATTTAAATAAAATAACCTATTATTATTATTATTATTATTTTAATTTATTTTAGACCCAAAATAATCAACATAACAAATGTGAGGAGAAAAAGGGGGGGGGGGAGTAATAATTGAATAGGTATGTTATCTATAGTTATATATAGTTGATAACCGAATATATTTTGCGAATTGCAGAATTTTTCGTCTCAAAAACATGAAACATTACGCATCATATAAATACATTTTAAATAGCTGCAAAATTACTTACTTTATTATATTACTTTTGTTATTGTTATTATTACATACATCCGATGTAGTTTTGAAAGTCAATGGATTAAATTTCCCAAGTGGATGATAATTGAGAAATCACATTAAGAAAAGCCGACACTATGTTTTTGTAAAATAGAAAAAACAATTTATTTAAAATAGTTTTTTTTTTTTTTTTTACAGCAAAGAATATTTGTTATCTGTTCACAGGAGCACAGAAAAGTATCCCATTACATAATAGTATAGGGAGTAATATCTTTGGGGGCACATTTTAATGATATTTAATTAAAATATTTCACGTTTAATGAAATTGATATATGTTGCTGAAGATTACTACAAGTTACTTTTTGTATAATAGAAAGCAGATAATATTTAAAAGGACACACAAAAGATTTCGGATAATGTACTGTATCCGAAGTAGTATATGCTATGACATCAAGATCGTAATATTTTTAAAATTTCGTTATAGTATGAACACACCTGATTTGCTACATTTGACGTGGAATTTCAGATTTGTTTATATCTGTTTTGGTAGCTAAGAGTTATTACAAGGAAAAAATGCTGTTTTCTAAATAAATAAATAAATGTGTTTTCTAGATAAATAAATAAATAAATAATGTATTGCATATGTTACTTTACTTATTTTTTCAAACGTTAGATTTATAGTTGAACCACTGTAAATACTACTGCCAAGAGTATTAAAATTTCATTAATATTTATATGGAAAAACATATTAATTTAAGCTGCATTCTACGTGAATAATTAATGGAGCTATTTAAATACATTTTCGGCTATATCTAAATTATAAATTAGTCTGAATGAAAAGTAGGTGATTTTGATGGACGATGTACACGAGGAATATCGGCGCGAAAGTAATAATTATATATTTATTTATATATATTTATATATATATTATATTATATATTATAATATAATATATATAATATATAATATATAATAATAATATAATAAATATATAATTATAATATATAATATTATATATTATATATTATAATATATATATTATATTATATATATATTATATTATATAATTATATATATATATATATATTATATATATATTATATTATATTATATTTATTTATATATATTTACATATTTATATTATAAAACTATATAATTTTAAATAAACTGATAAGTGAGAAAAATGAAAGAAAATAAACACATTTTTATCTGCTGAAGACAGTGGGGCCTGTATTATTCAAACTCTCCAAAGGTGTTACTTTCTGACACACTTTTAAAATCGCCTTTTGTTCGAAAATGCATGGAATTGGAAGATATTGCAATTCAGAAATTTTGCAATCAAAGGTCTTTATTATTTTTGGGGGTAAATGCACATTATATGTTTTAGAAAATATTATTAAGATCTGTCTTTACTTAAATTTCATGCAGCACCTCAAGAAAAGAAAAGAAAAAAATTAAAAAGAACAAGTTGGAAATTGCACGTGAACGTAGCAAATGAGGTGCGTTCGTACGATGATGAAGTTTTAAGAATATTCAAATCTTGCTGATATAGAGCGTACTTCGGATACAGTATAGTAGTCGAAATCTTTTTTGTGTTCCCGTAAGTATACAGAAAGTAATTTTTATTACACCTCAGAAACGTATATCTTATTCATAAAATGTGAAATAGTTGAATATAATTAAAACACGTCCCAAACAATGTTTCCCCGTATAGCATTATGTAGTGGAATACTTTTGTGTGGCCCTGTAATTTAATAATAAAAATTCTTTGCACCACAGATTGTATAGAATGCATATTTTAGTATGTACTTCATAGATTCATGCCAATTCTATTATGTTCAAA
Source organism: Maratus speculifer (assembly GCA_964019185.1). Lineage (NCBI taxonomy): Eukaryota > Metazoa > Arthropoda > Arachnida > Araneae > Salticidae > Maratus > Maratus speculifer. The sequence continues at coordinate 110,717,620 of OZ025291.1, forward strand.
TGAGTGTAACGTCATAAAAATGCATTTGAAACTTTTTTCCCTTTGACCGTAATGTAATGGAATCCTTTTGATTGTCCCTGTAATTGATCTATGCATCCGATTTTCATAACATTTGAAATGACTCGACAAAATTATGCAATAATTATATGTTTTAAATTTCAAACGATTAAAATGCATTTGAAACTTTTTTCCCCATTGACCGTAATGTAACGGAAACCTTTTGATTGTCCCTGTAATTGATCTATCCATCCGATTTTCGTAAAATTTGAAATGACTTGACAAAATTATGTTATAATTATGTATTTTAAATTTCAAACGATTCGGTTGGGTAGTTTTTGCATTGTTATATGCGGACAGACAGACGGACGGACGGACGGAAGGACGGACTGAGCAAAAACAATAGATGCTACGTATTTACATAATTACGAACGCACCTAAAAACGATTTTATGTATATTTAGGACCCAGAGTTTGGCATATTTTCGCTTATATATACACATATATTTATATATGATAGTTTTAAAATTAGACAGGAATGTACATAGAACGCCCGTTGTAAGCAGCTGAAGAAAGTGGGGTTCCCAATTTTTAGTTTATTTTGATAAAATTTCATTTAAGTTATATTTTAAATTATAACAATTTTTTTTACTTTAAATTACAATATTTATTTTCATTTGAGTAAATAAGGAAAAATACAAGATTGACCCATTGAAACATTCCGAAAAAACCCTGTTTTTGTTTTGTAAGATAAAAGTATCTGTTGCATGCACCCCTCGAAAGTAAAACAGCAGGCGATTTTCTTCCATTGTAAAAGACCCCTAAGTAATCAATCACTTTCCTTTTAATCTTTTCCAAGGGAGGGGAAGTAACAGCATTGATTTGGGAAGTAAGCTGACTAAACAACATTACGACTCGTGACTTCCGTTTTTGGAAAAGAATTGTAGCGACGAGTTCTCTCGAGGCATGCGAAAAAAGATAGGTAGTCTAGCCTTCTCCGGACCGCCGGTGAAGTGGTTAAATAAATACAGTGTTTCACATAAGTGATGGGAGACTTGTGCTTTACAAAAGGAAACTAATCAAATAAATTAAAAAAACATGTACACATTTTTTTGTGGGTGTGTTTCATACTTAAATTTAGTAAAGGTTATTACATAACATACATTTTGTCAAAATATTAAAATATTAATTTAATAAAAATACAAATGTTTAGAACGGAGCAAAAAATAGCTCACGTAAGTGATGGGACACCATTATATATGCAACAAAAATCGTCTGAAATAAGCAATAAAAATATTTTTGGGGTTTTATTTTTACTTAAAAGCAATTGGCAATTATTTATAAAATCGTCTGCAGTATTTCTCTCCAGTTTGTTTTGGAATTTTTGTGTTTTTAGCTCTGTGTAGCCATGAATGCTAAACGAAAAGAAACTTCGCCTGAAATTCGAAAATTAATTATTAATTTGCATATTGAACATGGAAAATCTATTAGAAAAACTGTTGAAACAGTTAACTTCAGTCGTTCAACAATTTTCAATATCATTAAACGATATAAAAAAAAATAATATAATTCAATATAAAAGAAGACCTGGCCGATCATCAAAGCTATCCAGTGGAATAAAGCGAATTATCGTTCGAAATATAAAAAAAAATCCAAGAAATAGTGGTTCAAAAGTTGCTGCTGATTTACAAGCATTATATGGAATAATTGTTAATCCTGAGACTTTTAGAAGGGTAATTCGATCTGCTGGATATCGCAGTAGAGTAGCCAGGAAAAAATTCTTTGTAAGTGAAAAGAATAGAAAACTCAGACTAGCTTTCGCAAAATCCAACATAAATAAGAATTCTGATTACTGGAATAAAGTTATATTTGCTGATGAGAGTAAATTTAATATATTTGGTTCTGACGGTAGAATCTTGGTGTGGAGAAAACCCAGGGAAGAATTTCGCGAACAGAACTTGGTACCAACAGTAAAACATGGTGGAGGAGGAGTTATGGTATGGGGGTGTATGTCGTCCGCTGGAGTTGGTAATCTTGTTTTTATTGACAGCATAATGGATCAATACAAGTGAAGTATATTGATATTTTAAAGCAAAATTTGAAATCTTCAGCATGAAAATTGAACCTTCATAACGATTTTAAATTCTACCAGGACAATGACCCCAAGCACACTGCTCTGAACGTTAGACTGGCTGCTGTATAACTGTCCTGAAATAATAAAAACACCACCACAATTTCCAGACTTAAATCTCATAGAGAATATTTGGCAAGAATTGGAATCAAGAATTCGCAAATACACCATTTCTTCAAAACAACAACTAAAATCGGTGCTTCAAGAAGAATGGGGTAAAATCACTCCAGAAATCACAAAAAAAATTAGTCGAATCCATCCCAAAATGATTAAATCATGTTTTAAAAGTAAATGGAAATCCAACAAAATATTAAAACCTTTTAAAAAGTAAAATTTTTGGATAAATATTTGATGGAAAAGTAAGTGTCCCATCACTTATGTGAGCCATTTTTTGCTCCGTTCTGAACAATTGTATTTTTACTAAATTAATATTTTAATATTTTGACAAAATGTATGTTATGTAATAATTGTTACTAACTTTAAATGTGAAACACACCCAAAAAAATTTTGCACATGTTTGTTTATTTTATTGCAGTTTCTTTTTTATAAAGCACAAGTGTCCCATCACTTTTGTGAGACACTGTACCTAAGAAGAACCAAAAGTAAATGCGAAGGACTCGCATTGTTCTACTTGGATTTTTAGAGAAATCTGTCATTTTCTGGGGCCCAGTAACCCTCATTTTTCAGTACACCTCAATCTCACCAACACACATTTTATTAAAAGGTCATAGAAGCATATAGAGCATTTTTCTAATTTGTTGCTAAAAATTATTGAAAATTTTATTCCACTTATTGAAAAGTGGGGTGAAAAATTGTTGATTCCGTCTATCATTCACAGTAAAAATGCAAATTTCGTCAAAGACCATTAAAAAAAAAATGAAATGATTGCATAAAAACCTAATTTCAGCAACTGATCTTAAAAATGAATTTTGTCAAACGATCTTGTAAAAAAATTGTGAATTTCATGATATGATCGCTAAAAAAAATACAAATTTTAGTAAACATATCGGTTACAAAAATATATTGCAAATTTTGTCATGAGATCCAGAAATATATAGTGAATTTGATCAAAAGATCGTTGAATCACACAGCGAATTTTGGCAATGCCACTGAAAAATATTGCTAACTTTGACAAATAATCCCCCCCCCCCCCCCAAAAAAAAAAAAAAAAAAAATCGAGAATATCAGCAATTGATTAATTGATTGAGGAAAAAATGGTGAATTTTGTGAATGATTGCTAAAAAAAATGTGAATTTCAGTAAAAAGTCAAGAAAAAATATTGCAAATTTTGTCTAAAGGTTCTGGAAATACATAATTATTTTTTTTTAAGTTCATGAGGAATTATGTAGGGAATTCTGTCAAAATATTGCATAATCATATAGCAAATTTTGACAACTTATCGTTGAATATTGTGACCTTCAAAAATATGGTCATAGAAAATGAAATTATCAATTGTTGTTTAACTATATAATTTCATTAACAAAAGAACTTGATAAATTGCATTTTATGAGATTGAGGCAGCTTATTAAATTATTAGATTTCATATTTATATTTTACTATACTGAATATGGTATTAAAATGTCCTGCAGAAAAATGAAAGTGATTCTTAGTCCTCGTCCTCACAATATTATATAATACTGCATAATTTTCGAACATAACTTGTGCAGATTAATGAATTTTGCTGGTACATCTCTTCAATTTCCATACTGTTGTTTTTGATGTAAATTGCATATTTTGAAATTTTTCATTAACTTGAAGTTGCATGATTCAAATTGTTTTATAGGGATAATTTTTTTAATATGTGAATTGCATTATATTTAAATTATTGAATTAATTAAAATTTATTATCTTATTCTAGATCTAAAAAAGACAGACCAGATGCTTAACAAGCTGACGACTTCCCTTCCAGCTTTAATAATTGCAGAGAAATTTGAAACATGGCAGTTAGTTCAAATGGTTGCTGTATGTTTATTTGCCATTGAACATGCTTGGGGCTCTGTAGATATTGATAAAAATTCCTTAAAGTTTGATGAAACTATGTTAAGCCCTGAGGAAATGATAGCATCATCCTTGATAGAAGATCTTTTAGGTATTAAAATTAAATGATATTTTTAAAATATAAATGTTTCATGTAGTTATTATATATAGTTATAAATATTATAAATTGCATTTATTTTCTGATTTTCAAATTTTATGTTAGGTTGATGCAAAAATTTGTAGTGAAAGTAAACATTTCCTTACATGTTCCTGGCATTGTTGCTATACCAATTAAAATATTACAAACATATGCATCTGCCCATTGCTTATTTTATTCTCTCTAATGTTTTTATTATTTTTTTTCAAAATGTATTACAAGTAAACAAAACAGTGAAAGTAACCAGATTTTTGCACATTGTCTGTGAAATGCAATTGTTGAGTTGTATCATTAATTTTGCTTATTTATGGATTAATTTACTTGAATCATCACAGATTATAGAATTTGAAATCTTTTACCAAAATTCAATGTTTTTTAGTCCGGGTGCTATGCATCAGAAAACTGCAAATTGTGATATGAATATACCACTTGGTGTATATGTACTTTATGATAATACGATGCATATTGGAAGGGGAGGCATCTCGTAAAGTCGTCGGAATTCAAGATGGCAGCTGTTATTCAAAATGGCGTCATTTTCTGAATTTTTTAAATATGTTTAATATAAATGTGCATTTCACGTCGATTTCGATGTTTTTAAAGTCAAATTTTCCTTTTTGACACTTTCTAACATTATTTAAAGAGTGTATGAATTCGGTTTATCTGTCTGTTTGTCTGCCTGTCCTTCCATGCTTTAGCTCGCTGAAATGTACTTAGATAGACATGTAAATTTTATATGTTATATGAAGTTTACAATAGCATCTTCAGAGTAAAAAATAAAGTGTATAGCTTTTATAGTTCATTTACAGGACACTCAAAGTATTTATGAATTGTGTAGCCATTAGTCTGGCCATGCTCTTTTTTGCTTAAATATACTCGGATTTCCGTATAATTTATATATGTCTTATTGATAAATGTAATCTAATGAAGTGGTATACTGCAAAATGTCCTACATCAAAAATGCAGAGTGTAGCATTTATAGTTCGTTTACAAGCACATTCAAAATAATACTCTTACATTTTGGTTTATTGACGAAAATCCTTTTTAGTGTGTTTTAATGATGTTAAACTGTTTGAAACATATTGAAATTAATACACATTACTGAAGTCAATACAAGATACTTGGTGTACAATATGTTGAGCGTGGAATTTATAGTTCATTTACAAGCTCTCAAAAAAGAATACATTTACAGTGCTGTCTATAACCATAACGTTGTCGATGTGCTTTTTAAATTATAATATGCTTTTTTAAAATTTGCCAGGTAGAAACAAATTGCAAAATGTCACATGATTATTATTATTTTTTTTTTTTTGGATGGAATGCAGCTTATAAATACACATTGTAATTACGATGATTAATTTAAAACCAAAATGAGATGAATCAAAAGTGATTCTAAATTTGCTTTGAATTTCTTTTCTTTTTGTTGCCATTGCTGACTCTTCTCGCAGACTCATTTCTGCTTGATCACCATAACTGTGCACGTTAATTATTGATCCATCTGAAAGATCTGTTTGATACAGAGATGCAGATATTAAACTATCAGATATACACCGTGCATTTTCATCGGAACATTTTGTGATAAAAAAATCAAACTTTTCTCAACTATGAGCATATCAAGCGCATGAACAAAACAATGCTATTATCAAAAGAGAAAGAGATGCAGTAGGGTTGTTGTAGGATCCATCGGCACTTATATGTTACATGGTACCTGGACCAGAAATCTTTAATTTCATACAAGAATTTGAGTTTAACATTCAAGTAAAACCTGAAGAAAAAAAATCGATTCCATAATGAACAATATTACTCATTTCAAATTAAATTTTTCGCTAAGGTTCAAGCTCTATATGGGTCATTTTCAAAAAACTTGTACATTTGGGAAATTTTTCACAAATAAATTTTTTTTTTTAAATGCAACTTATAAAAATATTAGACGATACTAAAACATTTCTTGTATATAAAACTGAAAACAGCAGTTCACTTTTTGATTTGGAATGTCAAATAAAAAATAAAGTATGAACTTGCAACAGTAAAATGTTCCCCTCTGTTACCAACAGTCAAAAATTTTTATTTAAAAAAATAAAACACCTAAAACAGTAAATATCACATTTCCTTTAATTACATGATTCCTACTTTCAGAAAATCCTAACTGTTGTTTTGTTATGATTGTTTTTATTTTTGTAAAATACAAAGGATTTCCTCTCTGTTATTAGTTTTAATTAAATATGCATTCACATTTTTTCAATTAAACTATAAAAAAATATTACATAAATAAAATATTTGTTAAAGTTACACAATTAATTGTTCAAAATGATGATTGATAAAATTTTTAGTGAAATAAACCAGCTTAAATTGACGGTAACAGAGTGGAAAAAAAGTAACCGAAAGGAACGTTGATTCATAGTGGAGCGATATTTGCTGTGACATATTTTTTTTATAAGTTTATATCATGTATTGTATTCGATCTTAATGTTTCAAACATATCCAGCAAGAATTTAAAAATTTTTAGAAAAATTACTATTGGAAAATAGTGGTATTTGGCAGGGCATTCTCTTTTGTAAATTTATATCATGTGCTATGACAAACGCACTGCTTAGTTTAAAAAAAAAAATCTTATCATATATTAGACGAGGTAGTGGTGCTTTAAAGCCAAAATTTAATATTTTTGCAAAAAATACTATTAAAAAATAGTGGGATTAGACCAGGCAATTTTTCAATATAACTTTTTATTATGTGTTATAAGCTATCATGAAGTTTCAATGTTTCAAACAGATGAAGGCAGAATTTAAGACATTTGCAAAAAACTGCTATTCGAAAATACTGGTATTTCATGTGGCATTGTTTTTATAAATTTTTATCATATGTTATAATCTGTGTTTCAATTTCTAACAGCTCACCTTAGATTTTCAAATTTTAACAAATTCGCGTGCCAATTTGATGACGCTTTAACCCAAGAAATAACGATTTTTGCAGAAATTGCTATTTGAAAATAGTAGTATTTGACGCGGTGTATCTTTTTTATAAATTCTTTCCTACTTAAATAATGATCTTTTCTTCTTTAATACATTTTTATCATGTGTTATAAAATATCCTAAAATTTGAAACAGACCAAGCAAGAATTAAAGGCTTTTACAAAAATTAATATTCGAAAATAGTGGTATTTCACGCTGCATTATTTTTTCATAAATAAGTAGTATTGATTCATAAATATAAATGACTACAATTAAAATAGCATTTTGTTTGAGGAAATTAAACCCTATTGTTTATGGCAACTAGCTCACCACAAAAATTACTATTTTATATTTAAAAAGAAAAATGCATATTTTTATTTCTGTTCCAAGAACATGAAACGAGAATGTGCAGCCTTCAAGAACAATGTTTAAATAAACTTGTTTTTTTAGTAGTTTCTTACTCTGTTCCACTATGTTACCATAAGCATGGTAACAGAGGGGAATGGTAACAGAGGGGAAAAAAGCTGCAAATAATTTTATCAGCACAAAGTTAATTAAAAACAAGAAAATCTTAGCCTATTTATTTAAGAAGCACCATTTGATCTTATGATTAAAATTTTATAAAAGTATAAAAAAAATAAATTTCACATAAATAAGCTGGTAACAGAGGGGAAACTGAATAAAACATCCTTATCTTGTAAATGCTTTAGTTCAACACCACGGTGAAAATAATTTAATAATTTAAAAAATGTTGCCCTCATCTAAAAATAGACTGTTCGAAGAACTGCAAAACCTTGTGTTGAACACTTAGTAATAATTATTTATTACAATAAATATGGTAACAGAGTGGAAGTAACAGAGGGGAAAAAATCGGGGACAACAATAAATTGTTCCATTTTTATAAAAAAAAAAAAACAAGTTTTAAAAATATATATTATATGGTCTGTGCTACACATAAGACATACAACAATTGTCACAACTGAAAAAATTAGCACTTTTGACAATTGATTTATAATTTTATAGCAGTTGAAAAATTAAAAAAGGAAGAGGGGACATAGCATTTTAGCTATAGCTGACACATTGAAACCATAACTACACTAATATTATTTTTAATTTCTGATAATATTTAGCCCACATTTACTCTAAACAGTCAGACAAGTAATGTAAATGCTTAAATTTTATTTTTAAAACTTTATTTTAGTTATTAAAAATTCTTAAAGTTGGGGGACATAGATGTACAAGTTTTTTGAAAATGACCCATATAGCGCACTAAAAGAATTAGGAAACCTATTTTTCGAAAATGGTGAAGACTTGCTTTTCATCGAAAGCAGAGTGACTGTTAATTAGGATATTAATACATCAATTTATTCAGCGGATTCAACTGGTATTAGACCGGTTTCACAGTTTCGTTAAAAAATACCTAGTAAAAAAATTTTCAGCAATATTCCAACCTTTGTAAAAGACAGGGATGCCACTTTTCCGCCTTTTGGCGGATTTCCGCTTTTTTAATTTTTAAGAATTCGCAATTTTTGTTAAGCGATCACGAGATAAAATAACGATTTTCGTCGAACGATCGCGAAATAAAACAGCCTTTTCCATCAAACGATCGCGAAATACAATAGCCTTTTTCGTCAAGCGATCGCGAAATATAACATCGATTTTCGTTAAATCGAAAAAAAAACTCCGGCAATTTTCATCAAACGGTCGCGATATAAAGCAGCAATTTTCATCAAACGGTCGCAATATAAAGCAGCAATTTTCATCAAACGATCGCGAAACGAAACGGTGATTTTCTTGAAACGATCGCAATGTGAAACGGCGATTTTTGTCAAACGATCGCTAAATAAAAAGGGGATTTTCGTCAAACGATCGCGATATAAAACGGTAATTTTTGTCAAACGATCGCGAAACGAAACAGTGATTTTTGTGAAAAGCCGATCTTTGTCAAAGGATCGCGATGTGAAACGATGATTTTTGTCAAACGATCATGATGTGAAACGGCGATTTTCGTCAAACGATCGCGATGTGGAACAATGATTTTCATCAAGCGATCATGATGTGAAACGGCTATTTTTGTCAGACGATCGCTAAATAAAACGGCTATTTTCGTCAAACAATCGCAATGTAAAATGACGATTTTCGTCAAACGATCGTGATATGAAACGGCAATTTTCGTCAAACAATCGCGAAACGAAGCGGTGATTTTTCTGAAACGATCGCAATGTGAAACGACGATTTTTGTCAAAAGATCACGATGTGGAACGATGATTTTCATCAAACGATCATGATGTGAAACGGCGATTTTCGTCAAACGATCGCTAAATAAAACGGCGATTTTCGCCAAACGATCGTGAAATAAAACAGTTATTTTCGTCAAATAAAAAAAACAACCTGCAAAATTTTGCTATTCACTCGTCGAATAATCATTGACTCTATTGCTGGGTTACTTGAATTGGTTTAAAATGATGCGATACATAAAATTCTTCACTGAATCTGTTGCTGGGTTACCTTAATTAATGTAAAATACCATGAACTAAAGAAAAATCATTTTAACTTACTCTTATAAATTAAAAGTTTACAACAAAAGATAAGCTGTAATTCTTTATTTAGTTTATTATAAACAATATAATTTTCAAAATTCACCCATAAAGTTGTGAAAAATGTCGTAAATTTTACTTTAAGCATAATTTCCTCTTTTTTGCTATTTTCTGAGTGGCATCCCTGAAAAGAATAAGATTCCTGTGTTTAGTACTCCGGCGAAAAACACAAGCAAAAAAAAAATAGTAATGCAGCTTTGAAGGTTTTAAAAACAGACGTCCAGTTGTTTTCCAGGCTTTTAATAGTTGGGTCATTTTCAAAATAAGTACAATTCTGTGTCTTACTATTCTAAATTTATAATATTAAAAGTAGATAAAAATTTCAAACCCTTAATTGTTCTTCATTTTTTTTTTTAATAATCAGAGTATTAAACTAAGTAATTTATATAAAAATAAATTAAATTGGGCAAAAAATAAAAATGAACTATTGACTTTTCAATGGGAATCATTTTTGTCTCAAACCCAAACTTTGATTTTCAACATGTTATAATTTTAAATTAATAATTGCTATTTTCGTTGATTTGCGCAATTTTATTTTGAGAACAATATAAATTTTGTGTACTTATTACAATTCTGTCTGAAAATTGATTTTAATATGGATTAATTAAATTAAATAAGACTGTCTTACGTGTTTTGTGTCACTGGTCTAACAACTAATATTTTTCAATTTTAAATATTCTGATGATAAAAATTGATTTAATTGGCTTTTTTTTATGTTAGCAACACTGTTTGTATACAAAATAGTGGAAAAACTAGCTGTCTTCATGTGATCTACTGCTTAAAAAAAGAAAAAAATATTCCTAAGTCAGCCGAGTTCTTTTATTATGTGTCACTGGTCTAACAAGTATTCTATTTAACTGATAACAGTTAAATCAATTTTAAAAAAAGATTATAATAATACAGCATATAAAGTTGTGTTTAACACCCTAAACCACAGTATTACAATTTTTAAATAAGGAATAAGAATTTATTTTTAAAGAAATGTCACTGGTCTAACAGTCACTGGCCTAACAATACATTTGTTATGCTAGTGACAAATCCTGTTATACCAGTGACACAATGCTAAGCAATGAAATAATTTCATGTAGAAAAATTGTTTTTTAAAAGTTATAATAATATTATGATTATTCACAACTTTAATAAAGAATGTCTTTGGATTAATAGAAAAATGTTACCTATCTAATGCAAAATGTCACTGGCCTAACACATGTCATTGGTCTAACTAATGCTTACTTTTAAGTAATTACTGTATTTGTGTTAATGAACCAATTAAGCTCAGTCACTGCATTATTTGAGTTACAATTACCATTTTATTGAATATAATAAAATATTTTATGGAAAAAATCATACTTTAAAATTTCGAAAAAAAATTGCTGAAAATGTACCTTATTTTGAAAATGACCCAGTTGCACAGAATAGTTAGTTAGACTTGAAAAATTTTTTCAAATATGAAAATCAACCATTTCCACCTGCATTTTCTAGTAACAGGGAATGTAGACCTAGCCATAAGAGTGATTTAACACATATTTTAGAGGAAACTGTTGAGAAAAATGACAAACTTTTTCCAGGAACATGCAGTGCTTTAATATATGATAGGTCAGTTCTTACTAACATTTTAAAGTCTGAACAAACTTCAAACACATTTAATTATTACTACATTAACACATTTTATCCTCACTTACGTGACGATATTGACAGTTTTATATGTCAAAAAATAGATTTGATTTGTGATAGATATATTACACCAAGCATTAAAGGAGAAACTAGACAGAAGAAGGGTGCAGGGACCAGATGACAAGTGCAACCACATGTAAGATTACCTAAAAATTGGCACGATTTCCTAAGAAATTCAAATAACAAAGAAGATCTTTTTAATCTACATGGGACGCCAACAATAAATACCATAAAAATAGATAAGCTATAATATAATTACTTCAGTGGGAAAGGTTAAAGGCAATGTTACTGCCGTAAGTTTCTTAATTGGAATGACTTGCCCTAATCACGAAGAAGCTGAATCAAGAGTAATACTGCATCTCAAAGACTGGTTGAAAAAGGATTGAAAAATGTTATGCGCTCTGTAGACACTGATATATTAGTTTTAGCGATTGCATATTTCTTTATCCTTTCAAATAAATGCCTAGAAACTATTTGGGTTGCATTTGGAACAGGAAAAAAATACATATTTATTCCTGTTAATACCATAGCTGCCACAATTGTAAGAGAAATGGCAATGGCTTTACTAGAATTTCATGCTTTCACGGGATGCGACAGCAATCCGGGTTTCATAGGAAAGATGAAAAAGTCAAATTTTGAAAACATGAATTCCATTCAAAGAAGCTACTGCTGCATTTTCATACCTATCAAAATCACAAACTCCCATTCTTGAAAGCATTTTAAATGTTCTAGAAAAGTTTGTAGTATTTTGTACTTTTTTAGCATAATAGCAATAGCATAAGTGTTCAATAGTGCAAGACAAAAATTCTTTATATCAAAAATCGTTCTTTTGAACATCTTCCACGAACCAAGGGTGCACAACAATCCATTTTACGCAGTACTTTGCAAGCTGGACACATTTGGGGAAAAGCAGATCAGCGTAAAATACGTCCACCTCTTCAAAAAAAGGGAATGGTGGTTGGATAATTAATCATGGAAAATAAAAAGTTCGGAGTTGCCAGAGATTTTAAACTCTTGTGAAGAATTAATAAAATGTATGTGTAATATCTGTAAAAAAAATGTGTCTGTAGAAAGGTTGGACTTTATTGCACATTATTGTGCAATTGCAAAAACGAATGTGAAAAATATGATGATACCAAGTGAAGTTTCTATATTCTGCAGCTATATATGTAGAACATATTGTATAAGTACTGTATTAATAAAATAGTATTTTTATTATTTATTCCTTTAAATTTTCTACTGTAAATGACAAAAATACTTTAATAATTGTCCTATTTTCATTTTAGATATAGTTCAAGTATTAAAAAGAGAATTTTTTAGTTATAAAACGTGAAAATTAACATCAGAAATACGCTTGTAAGATGCAGAAGAATAAAACTGCAAAAGATTTTAAATAATAGTCGACATTTTGAATTCCAATAAATTTATACGATAACGATACCTCACTTTCTTATATGCATTTTATTAATATAAGATAGATACTGACTATTCGGGATATCTTTATCACAAAAGGAAGTTTTATCCCTTCTAGCACCTCCACTATAACACTTGAATTAGATTGTGATCTTTATAAAATTTATATATAAATTACAAACGCATATTTTTTTGTTTTGGTGTGTCACTGTATATAAGCGATAAATACTATGCACACCTTATTATTTTGTAAATATTTGGCAGTTCATTGCAGTATTAACATTGATCTATATCATTTTGGGTCATTCCATGTCAAATCAACCAAAAAAATTCAATATTCAACCTGACCATTTCCGATTTCAATGAAACTGCTAGGGATCATTCTCTATGATGATATAAATTAGAGCATATTTTTATTTTTTGTTTATCGCTTTAAATTTTTATACAATTAATTATTTAAATTTTGAAAAATCATCATTTTTTGACTTGCATATATATTTTCGATTTTGAATTTCTCAAGTTCTATCAAACATAGAAAATTTTATGACCGCTCATTTCAAAGAGGAGTTTATAAGGTTTAATTTGATATGCAAGTCGACAATATATAATTAAAATAAATAATATTTAAAAAAAATTTTAATTTTAAATTTGGAAAATTTTTAGAATGGGATCTCAATGGGATCAAGAGTTATGAAATAAAAGCTGAAAATTACCATACAAATCATAAATAAACAACAAATTAGAATTAAATTGCTATTTTCATGGTAATTTTTGCTTTTATTTAATAACTTCTGATCCCATTGAGATCTCACTCTAAAAATTTCAGAATTTAAAGCTTATAATATTACAACAAACATACAAGTTTTTCAAAATTTTTAAAAATGACTATCTAAAAAATTTTCAAATTTTAAATTTTAAAAAATTTTAAATTTTATTTATTTTAACTATACATAGTTGACTGGAATATCAAATTAAACCTTATAAACTCCTCTTTGAAATGAGTGGTCATAAAATTTTCTATGTTTGATAGAACTTGAGAAATTCAAAATTGAAAATATTTATGCAAGTCAAAAAATGATGATTTTTCAAAATTTAAATAATTAATTGTATAAAAATTTAAAGTGATAAACAAAAAATAAAAATATGCTCTAATTTATATCATCATAGAGAATGATCCCAAGCAGTTTCATTGAAATCAGAAAGGGTCAGGTTGAGTCACTCATTCCTGTTTGTGTTCCGGGGAATCCCCGGAATTCCGGGGATTTTACTAAAAGTGCCCCGGAAATTCCGGAGTTAATTACAACAAATCGGCATACTTTTTTTTTTACTTTTCTATGAAGCTTTCCTTTCATCTGGACGTTAGTAGCTGGGACGCTTGATTCGAAAGTAAAAAATCGCCCTTTAATTTAAAAAATAGCGCCTCTCTTGCTCCTCATTAAAAATCTAGCGCCCCTCTTGCTGCTCATTTAAAAAAATAGCGCCCTTCTTTCCCCTCATTTGAAAAAACGCCCTTAGTGCTGTTGCGCCCGAACTGAATGCGTGCCTGCTAGTTGTCTTCTCATTCATACATTTAAGACCGCACGTTCTCAAAGCGTGCATTGCGGTAGACAAGTCTTTGACAGGTCAAGTTTTTTTTATAAGATTTTGTTCCGAAATTTCCAAGAACTAAAAACATTCTGTTCTTTTTTATATCATGGATCAGAAAATTGAGGCATAAAAAGTATCGCGAATTTCAACAAATGATTGCCGAAAATTTTCGTCAATCATTCACACACACACAAAAGAAAAAAAAAAATGAAAAGAAAGAAAAAAACGCGAATTTCATCAAGGAATCGTGGAGAAAAGCGTATTTCATTTTAGAATTGCGAGAAAAACGCTAACTTCGACAAAAGATCGCCGAAAAAGCATTAATTTCATTAAAATGCAGCAGACAAAAGTGTGAATTTTGAAGAATCGGAAAAAAAACTTCGAAGTTCGTCAAGGAGCTATCGAAAGGATGCCAATTTTGTCAAAGTATCGGGTGTAAAATAGAAATTTTGTTAAATGACCGCGGACAAAAGACTAATTTCGTCAAATGACCACAGAAAAAATGCTATTTTTCAAAGGGTCGTTGAAGAAACGCGAATTTTATCTAAGTATAGAGACAAAAGCGCGAGTTTCAACAAAATGCCTCGTAAAAATGCAAATTTTATATCCAAAGGGCTGTGGAAGAGACTTTTTTTTTCGCGACTCTGCGAAATTCACGTTTTTTTTTTTTTTTTTTAATCGTAATCCCTGAACGAAATTCGTATCTTTTGAAGATTCTCTGTCAGAATTCGTTTATTTCATGCGATTCTATAACAAAATTTGCATTTTTAACAATTTGTCAAAATTTGCATTTTTAACAATTTGTCAAAATTTGCATTTTTAACAATTTGTCAAAATTTGCGTACGTTTTATATTCGAATTTTCGGAGTTTTGACCGATTTTTTTAATTTCCGAAATGACTGGCTCAATTTTTCTTGATTTTGTGGAAAATCTGATTAGAATCACAGAGGTGAAAAATATGAAATTCACAGCAAAATTTCTGAAAGGTTACAACAGAAGTGGGAAAAAGGGGGGAGCAATTCCATTGCAAAATTATGTTTTTTTTTTTTTTTTTTTTTTTTTTTTTTTTTGCGCCCCTATTTTGAAATTTGCGTCTTTTTGCGATCGTTTGACGAAATTTACCGTTTTTTCGCGATCTTTTAACAAAACTTGCCGTTTTTTTACGATCTTTTTTTCAAAATTCGCCGTTTTTTGCTATCTTTTTATAAAATTTGTTGTTTTTCGTGTCTTTTAGCAAAATTTGCCGGGTTTTTTTTACAATCTTTTTACAAAATTTGTCTTTTTTTCATGATCTTTTAACAAAATTTTCTGTTTTTTACGATCTTTTTAAAGAATTTCTCGTTTTTCATGATTTTTTAACAAAATCTGCCATTTTTTACTATTTTTTTTAACAAAAATTTGCCGTTTTTTCGCGATCTTTTAGCAAAATGTGCCGCTTTTTCGCGATCTTTTAGCAAAATATGCAGTTTTTTCGCGATCTTTTAACAAAATATGCCGTTTTTCGCGATCTTTTAATAAAATTTGCCGTTTTTTCGTGATCTTTTAACAAAATTTGTCGTTTTTTCGCGATCTTTTAACAAAATTCTTTTTTGGTGGATAGGAATAAATGTGCAAGGGGTGAAAAAAGGTAACATTTTTTGATGATTTTATAGTTTATAAATATTATAGGAGTAAAATCCACAAAAGAATAAAATATTTGAAAGGGGATACTTATGGATTTATTTTTTCAGGGGATTTAATCAAGTGTTACAAACAGGCATGGTCACTGGTTGATTTGGCATGGAATGACCCTTTTCAATGTGTTGACATAGCATAAACATCATTAAAACCCATTGCAAACGATTTCGACGCATGCATAATATTGTTATGTCATTTTTTAGCGACCTGTAAAGGACTATAAAAGGTATATACTTTATTTTTTACTCCGAACATGTTATTATAAACTTCATAAAACATATAAAATTTGCATGGCAATCTGAGTATATTTAAGCGAGCTGCAGCATGGAAGGACAGGCGGACAAACAAACAGATAAACTGAATTCATACACTTTATTAAATAATTTTGGAAAGTGTCAAAAACGAAAATTTGACATCGAAATCGACGCGAAATGCACATTTATATTATGCATATCAGGAAAATTCAGAAAATGAAGTCATTTTGAATAACAGCCGCCATCTTGAATTCCGACGACTTCACGAGATGCCTCCACCTCCAATATGCATTGTATTATCATAAAGTACATACTCACCAAGCGGTATATTCTTATCACCATTTGCAGTTTTCACCTTATTTTTGTCGCATAGCACTCGGACTATTTTCCTGAATGTACTAAATCAGAGTTTCCTCCAGGTTTAAAAAAGGGCAGGGTGCTACTGTTCTGAAAAGGGCACTTTTTACATTTTTCAAGGCACTTTTTCATTTTTAATTGCACTTATCTAGCGGTTCAAAAAGTCGTGAAAAAACAGAAGTTTCACCAAAAAATTGAAAAAAAGAAAAAAAAAAAAAAAAGAGAAATTTTGTTAAAAGATCACGAAAAAACAGCAAATATTGTTAAAAAATCACACAAAACGGCCTGTTTTGTTATAAGATCGCAATAAACAGCAGATTTTGTTAAAAGATCGCAAATAACGGCAAATTTTGCTAAAAAATCGCGAAAAAACGTCAAATTTCATGAAAAAATCGCGTAAAAACGACAAATATCGCGAAAAAAAACAGAACTTTTCACAGAATTTTCCGTTTATTGCGGTTTTTGGACAAAATTTGCTTTTTTTTTTTTGCAAATCTTTTGACGAAATCTGCCGTTTTATCGCTATTTTTTGACAAAAGTTGCAACTCATTTGACAAAATTGTCTGTTTTATCGCGATTTTTGGAAGAAATTTGTCATTTTTCCATGATTTTTTGAGGAAATCTGCCGTTTTGTGAAATTTTGTGACAAAATTAGTCATTTTTTGCGAATCTTGCAGGAAATTAGTCGTTATTTTACGATTTTCAATGAAACTTGCCCTTTTTTTAGCTATTTTTTGACGAAATTACCCATCCCACGGGACACGTGTAAGGCTATTTTTTTGCGTTCCGTCACCGATTTTTTGTGTAATTTACGTTCCATAGCGCGTTTGAATCATCTCTGGAGGGCTGCGTTTTTTCAAATGAGGGGTAAGAAGGGCGCTATTTTTTTTAATGAATGACAAGAGGGGCGCTAGTTTTTGGATGAGGGGCAAGGGGCCGTCCATTAATCATGCGAGGCTCAAGAGGGGGGGGGGGAGGGGTCCATAAAAAGATCACGAAACATCACAAGGGGGGAGGGGGTGTGTTGTAATATATCACGAGTATTTATTTTTTCGGCAAACGTGCGATACTGAACCTAAAAGCGACATTTCGTGTATTTATTTTTTTGTCAAACGCGTACAAAGTTGAAAGGAGCTTGTAGTGTGACCTTGATTCACCGTTGCCAGACAACGAATGAAGTGAAGTTCCCGCGAACCACGACAAGCGCCTGCCGGACTCAGCTTGTCAGTGGCAGTTATTCTGTTGTTTTGGCACTGAATACATGCGTAAATTGTTTAACCTTGTACATTTTATATTAAAACAATGTCTAAAGTAGGTGATCTGTATAAAGACCTATTTGCAGAGTATAAGAAGGGGAAAAAACCTAGTGTAGCTAAAAAAGAATTCAATGAATTGTGGGCTAACGCGAAACAAAAATATACTATCAAAGAAGAATTTATGAAGTGGGCGAATGATCTTTAACTAGATTACTGCCGAAAGCACCAAGCAAAGAAATCATCTAATATCCTCTTTTATTGTTCTAATACTGAAAAGGTAAGTTAAAATTTGTATGTAACTATATCTTTTACGGTCATTGTTCTAATAATAATACTTGAACCTGTATTTTATAATAAATATTCTTAGAAAATTAAGATTCTTTGTAGGTACTAAAAAATACACGTGATATAGGGTAGAGGGGGGAGGGGTAGTCTTGAACCTCACCATGTATCACCAAGGGGGAGGGGGGGTTAAAAATGCCAAAAAAAAAAAATCACATGATTAATGGACGGCCCCCAAGAGGGGCGCTATTTTTTTTATGAATGACAAGAGGGGCGCTAGTTTTTGGATGAGGGGCAAGAAGGGCGCTAGTTTTTGGATGAGGGGCAAGAAGGGTGCTAGTTTTTAAACTAAAGGGCAGGAGGGGCGGAGCGCCCTCCTGAAACCCTCTGGAGGAAACTCTGCTAAATTATTTGCATCAAAGTAGCCATCTTTCAAATGGGAGAAATATTTTCTGACTGTAATTTATTTAATAACAGTTATTCAGTAGCTCAGTATTTGAGCCACCTCACCTGCTTTCGCTTCTCTATGAAACTTTAAAAATAGAATGTGTTGAAAGAATTTAATATTTTTACTTTCTTCTATCTTCAATAGAAGAAAGTATTGTAATTGAAATTTTTTTCGACGGATTTACACATTTTAGGGGTCAGAGATTCTAAAAAACATGTTTTTACAAAATGCCTGCCTGTGTGTGTCTGTATGTCGCCATCCTACCATCAAAAAGTGTATGAAGTTATGCATAAAATTGAACCAAATTTTTTGTGAATGTTTTTGGCTGTGGCAAGCAAGTCCTCCCAGTTTTGAAATATTCAGCCAGAAGGGGGTGCTGCAATGGTGATTTTTGTGCCATTTTCAATATTGTACCGACCAAAAGAATATGAAGTTATGCATCAAATTGAACCAAAGTTTTTGTGTAAATGTATGACTTTGGCTAGTTGGTCCTCCCTGAATTTGAAAAAAATCTGCCAGAAGGGAGCGCTGCAATAGCGATTTTTGCACCATTTTCAATATTGTACCGACCAAAAGAATATAAAGTTATTCATTGAATTGAACCAAAGTTTTTGTGTAAGTGTATGGCTTTGGCTAGTTGGTCCTCCCTGAATTTGAAAAAAGTCTGCCTGAAGGGAGCGCTGCAATAGCAATTTTTGTGCCATTTTCAATATTGTACTGATCAAAAATATATGAAGTTATACATCAAATTGAACCAAATTTTTTGTGTAAGTGTATGGCTATGGCTAGTTGGTTCTCCCTGAATTTGAAAAAATTCTGCCAGAAGGGAGTGCTGCAATAGGGAATTTTATGTCATTTTTAATATTGCACCACCTAAAAATGTATGAAGTTAGTTCTAGAACTGAACTAAATTTTTTGTATATGATTTTTTTTGGTAAGGCATTGACCTACCTAAATTTGAAGAAAAAAAAAATTTGCCTATCATTCTATTGTCCATCGGCTCGTGCAGAAACAGGAATTTCATTTTTACTCGGATTAATTGACTGAAGCAGAAATTTAAGATAAAAATCTAAGTTGGTATGGTTTATTAAAATTATTAAAGCATTAAAATGAGTAAATATTTTTAAAAATATTAAAGTGTATGTATGAGATAGAAGAAAGTTTTGGGATTGGCACATCCAACTAGTTTGTAATCAAACTTGATCTTTTCCAGCTTGAAATATGCGCACTAACTTTCTTTGAATATATAAAGTTCAAGACATATTTACCAAAAAAAAAGTAGAAAAATAAAATATAAGGGAACTTTTAAAGAGTTTGCTTGCTTGCATCATTAATTCCTTTTTTTATACCTGACTGCGGTTGAATGTCATTAATGGGAACACTCACAGGGAAATTATTTTAGTTTGTGTTAAATGTAATTTATGTTATCCATACTTTAAAAAATACACTATATGGCCAAAGGTAACTAGCCACTTACGATTTTAGACATTTTGTTAAATATCTAGAAAAATACATGAGGAATTATCCTGAAACTCTAAGTGAACTCTAAGTATACATGTATACTCTACAAGTATAGCATGTATACTTGTAGAGAAATTAATGTTTTTATAAAAACAGTCCCAAATTTTTCCACGTTTTTCTGCTTATAATTTGCAGAGTTCTTAATATAAAATAATGTTTGTTCCTGAAAATATGACAGACAACATTGTACACAATACCCTGTAATCAGAATTAAAAAATAATAAAAATTATATGCAAAATGAGTAGGTTTACTAAATTTTTAGTTGTGCATGCATGATCACTGTCAAAATTTCATTTGCATATTGTGTTAGCTAAATGTATAGAGCAACTTTTATGAAAGTCTCAAAAACATAACTTGAAAACTCTGAAAGTGTTTGTTGATAGAATAAGATCAAAATCCATTGTTCCCAAAATGAAACAAAAAAATGAAGGGTTGTATCCAAATACAGTAATACTTGTCATATTGTGTATTCTATATTGACAATAATTAGTGAATAAATGGATAACAGCCCCTCATCTTTTTGCTTCATTTGGGGAATAACTGATTTTGAGCTTATTCTATCGACACTCGCTTTCAGAATGTTCAAGCTATGTTTTTGAGACTTTCACAAAAGTTGCTCTATACCAGGAGTTCTCAAACTTTCAGACTAACAAACCACTAAAATAGAAATTCACACTTCCTCATACCAGCAGATAACAAATTCAAAGCTAATACAAAAGAGTATGTGTAAATGAAATATGTCAAAAATGAAACATTTGTTCAGTCTTATGTGCTTCCATCTGAGTAGATTTTATTGAATTTAATTGCATGATTAAATTGGTATTTAGTAGCTCACCTCAACATCTACTCATGAAGTATTCATTCCACTTATCAGGAAATTCTAATCGAAATTACATTAAAGTAAAATAATGTAAAACAGTAAAACCAGAGCCAATAAATCAAAAGAAGGGGGATTGGACCATTTTTTTATTTCATAGGTTCCACTTTTTGTATTTGATGTACCAGTAGACAGAGCAGCATGTATCACTACTGGTATGCTTACCGTACTTTGAGAACCCTTGTTCTATATATACATTTAGCCAACACAATATGCAAATGAAATTCTAATAACGGTCATGCATACACAATGAAAAATTATTTAGTAAATCTGTTCATTTTTCATATAATTTTTATTACTTTTTAATTATGATTACTAGTATTATGTACAATGTTGTTTGTCATATTTTTGGAAAAGAACATTATTTTATATTAAGAACTTTGAAAATTATAAGCAAAAAACTTGGAAAAATTTGGGACCGTTTTTGTAAAAAAATCTTAATCTCCCTACGAGTATACATGGGTCATTTTCAAAATAAGGTACATTTTCAGCAATTTATTTTCAAAATTTTAAAGTACAATTTTTTCCACAAATTATTTTACAATCATATATATTATAAAGCAGAAGTTCTGAAACTTCCAAACGGGTGTTTTCAAAAACTACCAGATGGATCTTTTTGCAGATTATATCATTCGATAGGAAATATTTTTGCGGAGGTTTATGATACAAATATACAGGGATAACTCTGATTTTTCGTACTAAATTTCGTATTTTTCGGTTATTTTTGACGGAAGGGTTGCAACAACTAATTTTTGGCGATAGTTATATTTCAAAAAAGAAATGAAATGCTTTCTCTAATGGAAAATGATATAAACATTTCGAAAAAAAACCCTGTTAATTCATTAATTTAAAATAAATAATTATAAAAACAAAAAAAATCCGTTTAATGTAAAATAATATTATGAAAGGAAAATATTTATCTTTAACGAAAAAAAGAATATTTATAATATTTAAAAAGTATCTCAATGTGAAAGAAAGTTTTGAAGTGACACAATATTTGGCTATTTATTTCTTTCGAGCCAGATTAAAAGAAAACAACATATCAAAAATTTCATTAGGTAAAACATAAGTATTTTTTTCTTTCTTTTTTTAAAAATATTTTTAAATCTAATTTTCCCGTTATGTGTTTTACAGAAGAAACCCGCAGAATTATTTAAAAAAAAAGGCTCTAATTGTTATTTGTATGTTGTTTGTTCAATCGGGTGTTTCAATCTACTTTTGCCGCCAATCAATGCGATTCTAAACCAAAAAAAGCACAAGAAGGAGCGATGTTCGCAAGAACTACTTTTTGTCTCTCTCATTTAATGAGTGAGAGCATTTTTAGGAAAGCATTTTACATTTAACTTAAATACATATATAGCAGTTAATACTACAAAAATGAATAATATTTAAATTTTAGGGTAAATGTTTTTCCACATACATAGATATTGTAAAATAATTTAACTGCAAGTTTTAAAAATTTTTTGGCACAGATATCTCCTATGCACTACGTTGGTGCGATTTGTCTCTTACGCCAATACCATATATCCATCTGGGTAATTAATTGACGCCAAAGTGTCATTATTTTGCTTGATATGGCAACCCAGATGTTATTGTCTATTTATTAATAAATTGTCTATTTACAATTTTTTTCTTTTTTTTCCAATTGTATAAACTATTTTAATCTAGGCACATTTGTCATACATGCACCACATTGCAATAAAATGGCAATTTTATGGCTCACATGGTAACCCGACTGTTGTTCTTTTTTTATAAATAAACTGTTTATTTACTTTTATTTTCTTTTTTTAAAGGATATAAATAGTTTTGTTTTATAATTATTAACTAAACTTTTTTTATTTATTGTTATTTTCTTTTTAAAATAATAGAAAATAATTGATAATTACATATGTAACTGGTATTTGAAAACAAAGTTTTCGGCGAATTGGTATCAGAAAAAAATGCACCAATGTATATGACAACTATACTTTTTTTTTCACAATACTACAGTATTTAAACATGCCGTATAAATAACGATTATTTTTTTTTTTTTGGTACTTCTAGGTTATTCAGTCGACCAAAAAATTATCGCCAAACTATGAGATTAAATGCCAATAATGGATGATCGTGAAAGTCACATTCAATGACATTAAATGCGATTAACGTGTTTAAAATGTCGATAAGTGATATCTATTTCGACTTTTTATTAATATTTTTATTAATATTCTACTAATTATTTGTTTTTTCGTTATTTTGAATAAAAATTATTATGTCATCATGTATAATTTGGCTATTAGTTTGGCGATTTGTATAATTTGGCGAAATTGGTCGACGGGCTAACCTAGATGTACCTTTTTTTTTTTTTTCCAAACATGGAAGTTTTGGCCCAGACTAATTTTTTTTTCTCCACAGAATAATCAAATATGTAAATTGTATAAACAACTGTTAATGTTATAAAAATAGAGTTAAATAACTAAATTTCGGTGTAAATGCTCACATCCATGTTGTAAGAAAGAGGCAGAAATGTCATATATGCATCACATTGGCGCGATATATTTCTGGCGCCACTTTAACGAAAGCTTTTTTAAAAGACAGTTACATTTCTATTTTTTAATTATTTTCTATAATAGGAAATAATAATAATAAATAAATAAAGTTTAATTAATAAGTATAGAGCATAAATAGTTTATTAATAATTTAAAAACAGAGCTGGATTACCATATGAGGCATAAAATGGTCACTTTGTTTCAATCGCGCCAACGTGATGCGTATATGACATCTGTGCCAAAAAAATTCACACCTACAAAAAACATTCACCTTAATTTTCTAAGGAAAACTTTATTTATTTAACTTTATTTATTCTACTGGATTCCAAAGACTGAAAACTGTAATAGATTTGTGAAGAGTAGATGTACGTTTCGAAATATAATATAATATTCAGTGTGGATGAATTAAGGTTTTCACTGGTTTCCACAGATACCTATATCGTCAAGTTGAGAGGTTTAGAGTTCAAAAACTATCAAATGAAAACGAATCACTTGAAAATTGTTTAAACTCAATGGTCAATCTCTGCGATCATAATGCTCGCTATTTTAGAGGTATGGTGAAAAGACAATATTTAAATTGCTGTTTTCATAATTGCCTGATTTATCTATCAAACTTTACAATAAATGATCAACTGAAAGATTTCTTTCTTAAAAGCCCGAATTTTATCGAATGCATAAGCTGATACAACAATACAATAGAACAACACAATATTTTATTATTATTTTAATATATTTAGCGTCAACGGGCCTTGATTTCATTGTTCGTGTTTTTATTTTTGGCTCAGTTTTGTTTTTTCTAACTCGATGAGTTTTGCACTGATGAAGAATCTCGATAGCAGATTCGAAACAGCTGTTTTCTACTTTTTCATACATTATTTGTGCATTTATAATCGTTGGTTTTCAACCTTTAAATACAACGGCGTTTGTATAATTTTCAGAAATGTAATAGAGCATTCGAGGTGAAGTTGCTTGAAAAAACAAAATCAAATTCAGTATTTTGTTTGATTCATGTTTTGTTTTGAAAAATTAGACCAGCGCAGCGGGCTTAGCCTGCTAGTATTTAATAAAACAGTAATTGTAACTCAAATAATACAATGACTGAGCTTTATTGGCTTATTAATACAAATACAGTAATTACTTGAAAGTAGGTATTAGTTAGACCAATGACATGCGTTAGGCCAGTGACATTTTGCATTAGATAGGAAACATTTTTCTAATAATCCAAACACATTCTTTAATAAAGTTATGAATGATCATAATATTATTATAACTTAAAAAAAAATCTGCATGAAATTATTTTATTGCTTAGCATTGTGTCACTGGCATAACAGGATTTTGCACTAGCCTAATAAATATATTGTTAAGCCAGTGACTGTTAGACCAGTGACATTTTTCTAAAAATAAATTCTTATTCCTTATTTAAAAATTGTAATATTTAGGTTTAGGGTGTTAAACACAACTTCATTTGCTGTATTATTATAATCTTTTTATTAAATTGATTTAACTGTAATCAGTTTAGTATAATACTTGTTAGACCAGTGACACATAATAAAAGAACTTGGCTGACTTAAGAATATTTCTTTCATTTTTTTTAAGCAGTAAGAACACATAAAGACAGCTAGTTTTTGCACGATTTTGTTTACAAACAGTGTTGTTAACATAAAAAAAAAGCCAGTTCAATCAATTTTTATCATTAAAATAATATTTAAAATTGAAAAATATTAGTTGTTAGACCAGTGATACAAAACATGCAAGACAGTCTTATTTAATTTAATTAATCCATATTAAAATTAATTTTCAGACAGAATTGTAATAAGTGCACAAAATTTATATTGTTCTCAAAATAAAATTGCCCAAATCAACGAAAATAGCGATTATTAATCAGAAATTACAACATGTTGAAAATCCAAGTTTGGGTTTGAGACAAAAATGATTCCCATTGAAAAGTCAATAATTCATTTTTATTTTTTGCCCAATTTAATTTTTTTTTTTATATGTAAATTATTTAGTTTAATACTCTGATTATTAAAAAAAAGAATGAAGAACAAGTATGGGTTTGAAATTTTCACCTACTTTTAGTATTATAAATTTTAGAATAGTAAGACACAAAATTGTATTTATTTTGAAAATGACCCACATGTGTTGTGTCGCACCCGTGTTAAGATGGGCAGACACTGCACGTGGTAGAATGTGTTGAATTCTACCGAACTTATAAAGAATAAAAATGTTTATAATTTAAAGATAACAATCATGATATATAAAGATGATCGTATAGTTTTATTCATGATAAAGACCTAAAATAAAAAAGGGAAAAAGAATATACAGTAAAACCTCTGAAGAGCGGCCAACGATGGGACTGTGCAAAAATGGCCGCTTGTTAGAGGTGACCGGTATATGGAGGTTTTGCTTCAACTGATTAGAAGAATAACTAAAATAAGCCA
Organism: Maratus speculifer; assembly: GCA_964019185.1. Classification (NCBI taxonomy): domain Eukaryota; kingdom Metazoa; phylum Arthropoda; class Arachnida; order Araneae; family Salticidae; genus Maratus; species Maratus speculifer. The sequence continues at coordinate 110,743,736 of OZ025291.1, forward strand.
GTGACTGTTAGACCAGTGACATTTTTCTAAAAATAAATTCTTATTCCTTATTTAAAAATTGTAATATTTAGGTTTAGGGTGTTAAACACAACTTCATTTGCTGTATTATTATAATCTTTTTATTAAATTGATTTAACTGTAATCAGTTTAGTATAATACTTGTTAGACCAGTGACACATAATAAAAGAACTTGGCTGACTTAAGAATATTTCTTTCATTTTTTTTAAGCAGTAAGAACACATAAAGACAGCTAGTTTTTGCACGATTTTGTTTACAAACAGTGTTGTTAACATAAAAAAAAAGCCAGTTCAATCAATTTTTATCATTAAAATAATATTTAAAATTGAAAAATATTAGTTGTTAGACCAGTGATACAAAACATGCAAGACAGTCTTATTTAATTTAATTAATCCATATTAAAATTAATTTTCAGACAGAATTGTAATAAGTGCACAAAATTTATATTGTTCTCAAAATAAAATTGCCCAAATCAACGAAAATAGCGATTATTAATCAGAAATTACAACATGTTGAAAATCCAAGTTTGGGTTTGAGACAAAAATGATTCCCATTGAAAAGTCAATAATTCATTTTTATTTTTTGCCCAATTTAATTTTTTTTTTTATATGTAAATTATTTAGTTTAATACTCTGATTATTAAAAAAAAGAATGAAGAACAAGTATGGGTTTGAAATTTTCACCTACTTTTAGTATTATAAATTTTAGAATAGTAAGACACAAAATTGTATTTATTTTGAAAATGACCCACATGTGTTGTGTCGCACCCGTGTTAAGATGGGCAGACACTGCACGTGGTAGAATGTGTTGAATTCTACCGAACTTATAAAGAATAAAAATGTTTATAATTTAAAGATAACAATCATGATATATAAAGATGATCGTATAGTTTTATTCATGATAAAGACCTAAAATAAAAAAGGGAAAAAGAATATACAGTAAAACCTCTGAAGAGCGGCCAACGATGGGACTGTGCAAAAATGGCCGCTTGTTAGAGGTGACCGGTATATGGAGGTTTTGCTTCAACTGATTAGAAGAATAACAAAAACTGTTTAATTCAATAAAATACTTCAAAAAATGTATAATTCAAGCAAAATTTTTCTAACCAGCCGTTTGAATCTTTGAAATCATTAATACCAAGTTGTTTGTCAATTTTCAATGTTTTTTGAAAAATGGGTCCTGAAATCGGTAAATTTTTAGATCTGCAATTTCTAAACTATTCTAATAGCATTTCATTAATTACTTCATTCCCAGTTTTGCGACATTTGACATTGTTTAGGTTTTCGCCTCTAAGATGTTTCCTAGTGTGCACTTCTTTATTCTTTAAAATTTCATTTATTTACATTCTTCCGCATCCATATTTTTCTGCTAATTACCGTGCTCTAATGCCCAACTTACTATCATCAATAACCTTCAATTTTTCACTGAGTGATAAAAATTTTTTGTAAAATATTTTTGACTCATGTTCGATTTAGAAAACTAGAGACAGATGGCTGGCGAAGGCAGAAATAGTTACTGCTTTTTTTCTCTGCATAGACAGGGAGGAACCATATAAAAAAGATAGGGGGTGAGGGCATCAACATGACCGTATTAAAAAAAGGTTTTCAAATTTGATGCGTTTTCACTGCAATCTCAAAATTATTGCCAGTTGTGAAAAAATAAAATGTAAAAAAATATTGAATATCCACATTCAAGGGCGTGTGAAGAGAAAATGCGCCCAGGGCAAAGTGTCAATTTGGCGCCTCATCTCCCCTAACTTTTTCTTGTAACAACCCAAAAATGATGCAGGTAGTATAAATTTCCGTGCCCGGACAGACCGCCCATTTCGCATGGCGCTGTAAACATTCTGCGTGTGAACTAGTGTAAAAATATAAACCATAGGTTCCCAACCTTTTCTGGATCAGCGCCCCCTTTCCAAGAGAAAAAAATGCCAACGCCCCCCTCCCTCTTCCACAATAGTTAATTATACAAAATGTTAAAATATTGTTGAATATTTATCTGAATCTTATCTGTCTATTTATCTATTATGAATCATGAAGTAGAAGTTAATTAAAACGACCATCAAATGCAGTAAAAAACTGTTTATTAAAAATTTAAAAATAAACACAAAATCAATAAGTATTTCTGAACAAAGAACAAAATAGTTGGGGCTGATGGCGTTTTAACAATTTGCTCATGTCAAATTTCAGTTTCTTTAACCCTTTGGGGACGAGCGACATTTATACGTGCCTCAAAAAGGCTTAAGAATCCTTGTTTATCTCCACCAGTAAAATTTTACTGTAAAATTTGACTTATTTAATCAGAGCATTTTTTCCTTTAAATAAGGGACGAATTTCTCTATTTAAAAGCCGGTGTCAAAACATTAAAAATTTCGTAAAAGGCTCCCGTCTCGAAGGGGTTAACACAGTCACAAATTGTCAGGTTCAAAGTTGTCTGTTCCTTTTCTTAGACAGTAATTTAGCTACTGCACGGAACCCATTCTCAGCCAAATGTGATGAAGAAAAAGCAATTAAAATTTTTTTATACGCTCGCTGTCGCTACCAATCTAGGTTAGAGAGCTGTATTGGCTTTGAAGTTAGAATTCTTGGTATCCATTTCTGAATTTTACTCTTACAAGGAAGGTCTCTATACGGGCATACCCCGAAAAATCTGAAAAAAGTTACACAATGTACTTCTTGTGTAGATATATACGTTTATAAAAAAAATTCCGGCGGAACCTCCATTCAGTAACCGTAAAAAAATGATGAAAATTTTGTTATTTGGCGATTTAGCGCCGGTTGGCAATGTAATGTAATTAAAAAAAAAATACTTTATGTCAAATACACTTCAAGAAAAAAAAAGTCTCATGTTGAACTTCTTTTGATAAGCTTAATTTAAATAACTTTAGTTATGTAAGTTTTAGTTTGTTTGAAGCATAATTTTGTAATATCGAAATTTTTATGCATTTATGTTCAAATTTATTCATCAAAATTTGAGATTTAAAACGATATTCATAATTTAAATTTAATTAAATTTGTTTCAAGCTCAAAGTCCAATTGAGAATTGTCCATTAGGTTTTGTTGCTATGGAAACATATGACGTTTATTTTTGAATACGCTTAAATGTATGCAAATAATTTTTCTCAATATGATTTTTTTTTAGCTATGAAAACATTTTTTTTTTTAGCTATTAATTAAATAACTACTTCAACGAGTAATATATATATATTACTCGTTCATTATCATATCAGTCTCTCATTGTTTATGTTTAAATTCATTAAATACCATTTACACGCAAACTAAATATCCAACAGTTTTCGAGTTTCATTATAATCGATTTCTTTTGGCGAGGAAAAGGGCTGCTCGCCAAATCGAGTGACTCTAGTCTTTTCACACCAAACATTTGAAAATATTTTATTTTTTTTACACAATGTCTAATGTGATTCCTCCACTAATTTTGACTGATCCTTTATTACATACATAAGGACTTTAAATAGTATTTTTTTCTAAAAATTCTGGGTATGTCCAGTATGGAGACCTTCCTTGTTAGTTATCATTTGATGTGGGTTTCACGCTTTCCTCTTCCAAATATGATAATACTGCTGTATCTCCTTTTCGCGAATGGGTATAAAAATGAACTCGGTATATTCAATGTCAAGAACAACCCAAATCTAAAGTTCGGTGAAAATCCGAGGGTTAGTTCTTGAGATAAAGCTGAAATCGTGAAAAAGGCAGCATAGCAGCGTCACTTTTTGAGAAATTTTCAACAAAATGTAAATTGCATCTATTCATGTTAAGGACTAATAAAATTTGAAATTTGGTGCAAATCTATGCAGTAATTCTTGAGATAAAGCTGTTGCGGAAATCGTGAAAAAGGCAGCATAGCAGTGGCATCTGTTGAGCGATTGACACCAAAAACTAATCGGCATCAATTTATATCAGGAACTATCTTTATATAAATTTTTATTGAATTCCGTGCATTAGTAGTTAAGATAGAGCACCCACAAAATTTATGTCATATGCAGACAGAATCACACAGACATTTTTTAGAAACGTGTTTTTTTTTTTTTGGGGGGGGGGGGGGAATCTCTGACCCCTAAAACGTGTCAATCCGTCCAAAACCGGATTTCGAAAATTTTCATGAATTCAATATTTTTTTCTTGTAAAGATAGAAGAAAGTAAAAATAGGACATATTTTTTCTATCCGCACGCATTTATTCCAATGTTCTTGTAACCTAGAAGGCTTCATGGGTTCATTTGAAAAAAAATATGTTGGCAAATTAAGCACATAGGTAATGATTTGTTTGTGGGAGAATGCCTAGATTCATATTTCAACTACTCAATTCTGTACTGCCGGTATTTCTTCTTCGATTAAGATATTTTAAAATACATAATTTTTCCCTATTTAACGCGGAAGAACACGCGCTTACCAAGGGTAGAAATGGTTTTAACCTTGTCATCAATAAAATAAAATTATAACGTTCATTTTATTTAGGCGTAGACAATCCTTACAAATTTTGCGATAAAGTAAGTTGAAGATTTCTTTTAAAAGATAAGTGGTTATAATTGCAAAAATCATACGCACTCCCCGGGTCAAAAAGACCCGGAGCGTGTACTCCCGGGTTAAATTTAAATAAATTTACTTTTGAACAAAAATTTATAGATATAATTTTTACTACTTTCACAAAGGATAAGCAATTTTTTGAACATATTCAAATCACTTGTTTGTTTAAAAATCTGTTCAGGCATGTTATACTTCAGAATTTTTCGAAATACAAATTAATAAAAAAATAATTCTGTTTAAAACTTTTACCGAGCCAATTATCGCAAATTTTCTACTGCACCATTGGGACCGTTCAAGTATTACGTAAGCACTAAAGGGGGAGAGGGGGGGGGGTCCAGAGTCTGCTTATTTTTTCTTACAAGGGGGAGGGGGGACGACAATTCTTACGTAAGCATTAAACAACGAAGCAACTGCAGTTCAAATTCAACAGGCAAACAAAGTATGATGGGGAAAGAGTGTTCTATAGTCCGTTTGAAATTCACCGTTTATTTTCGATTTTATCCTTTGTTTATCCATCGGCAGTCGCGTGACCCGCATCACCCACTCGCCCTTTTTCTTCATTATTGTCTGTTAAGTTGTGTGCCAAGTCAAGTACATTGCAAGACTAGAAAAACTCAGGAACCGGTGTGGCTGGGTTCTGTTGCCAGGGTAACTGGTTAGTTGACTTTATTTTAGGTAAGTCCGGTATTTTCTTTACTCCCGTTCAATCGGTCATGGAATTCTGGGAATTTTTGCAGAATTTCTAGAAATTTTTGTCTTTTTGCTCCTATTGTCGAATTTCCTTCTCTACAGGTTTTGGAACTTTAGAAAACAGAAAACCTACTTGGGGGTTTTTCTTGTCTAGGATACACAGCATTGATATTTATTGTTATAGTTCAGTTGCATAGTGAATTTACATAGTGAATTTTTAGTGAAAAAATATTGCTTTTAGTTGCATAGTGAATTTAGTCGGGTTTAATTATGGATACTAAGATTGACAAATCCTTATTATATCAGAAACTTTATCAGAGCTTTAAAAAATCTCGAAATGATACTTTTGCCCAAATCATGCAAAAAATGGCGAATGATGTTTGGCGACGGTGCAAAAATGAAGCAAAGTGCGACAAAGATATTGAAAGGCTTGTTTTAAAGAGAATTGAGAAGATTGATTGTGATACTTTGATATCACAATCCCTATATGCCTATACAAATTTGTAGGATTAGTAACGTTATTGATTGGTTGATAACTTTTTATAAGTCAAGAAGTATTGATGTATAAACTCTCATAAAATCTTACGTAAGCAAAGGGGGGAGGGTCTAGCATTTGCTTATATTTTCTTACAAGGGGAAGGAGGGGTACAAAATGACTAAAAGTATGCTTACGTAATACTTGAATGGTCCCATTTTTAAATTCACAAGGATTTTTAAGGCGAGTCATAGCGATCTTTTGCATGTTCTGCTGGGATATTTTGATAATCATGAAAGAATTCAGCTGCAGTGTTTTTAGCCTGATAGAAAAAAAAAAATTGTTCTTCGCGATTTTAGCCTTTCTACGTGTTCCACGGCGATGTTTGACATTGGTAAAATAAATTACCCCTCCCCTCCCTCAGATGTATATTCATCTTTATAGGTTTCCATTTAAAGGTGTAGTTAAGGTCTTTGTCACGGGCCGGGCAATGCAACGGAGAACGGAAATCAATTATTTTCAATACATTAGTTCCTAAATAGGTAAATTACGCCATGACCGCCCCCTTTGACTGTCCCAACGCCCCCCATTTTTCTCTAAACACGCTACCGCCCCCCTGGAAGCCTCCAGCGCCCACTGGGGGGCGGTACCGCCCCCGTTGGGAACCTATGATATAAACGAAGAAACAAAGTTAACTCTCAAACTATATTTTAAATTAGTGAAAGAAGTTTCTCACTACAATTTAACGTACTTTAATTTGTTTATGTTACTTCTGCAATTGGCTTGCGTCACTGCGAGAATAAATACACGTGTTCTCCAATACTACTCCACAGAAGTGTGTGCTGGGGGAGAGGGGAGGAAAAAGGCGAGCACACTATTGGACGAAATAAAAATTGCTCCTTACTATAATTGTAGCAGCAATGGAGAGAGGGGGAGGGGAGGACAAAACAGGTGTCTAAAACAAATGATTTTTTTTTTAAATGTCACAATTTGCAATGGTCTCGGCTTCTTTTGGTGGCCGTATCGGATTGGATTTCCCTGGCCGTGGCCGGTTTTCAGAGGTGACGGTATTCGGAGGTTCGATCTAATATTATTTCAATACGATTCATTCCGTTCTATGAAAAAGTGGCCGGTTGTTAGAGGTGACCGCTCTTCAGAGGTGGCCGTTAATGGAGGTTTTACTGTATACATATGCTGCTGTGGGAGGAAATAAGGATAATGACATAAATAGTAATTTGATTTTAACTTCAATTTTATTTAACTTTAAATTAAGTGATTAATTCGAATACAAATTGATATTAAATTAGAGCTCTAATTGTGACATAATAATACATTACCCCGGAAAAATAAGTATAACAATGATACCTTAATAGCTCAGTGCATATTGTCTATAGGATGCCCATGGACAAGGTTGTCCATGATCTACCAAACTCCAATCTTAATGCCTAGGGCTCTAACCTGTTTCTTGGATCATCTTTCACAACACCGAAAACTTTCTTCCAACTAACCAGTAGCCAGGTCCCCGGGAGCAGAATCAGCGCGATGCACATCGCAGACTCTTGGGAAGGTCTGCAGACTATTTTTTAACTGTTAAAAATTTAACAAAATTAAAAAAATTCTGTCCTAAATCCAAAATTTCAGACATAAAAAGTATCGCGAATTTCGACAAATAGCCTAAGAAATAAATTTCGTCATAAATCACGAAAAACACGTGAATTTCGTACAAAAATCATAAAAAAACTGCAAATTTCCTCAAAAAATCACGAAGAAACGGCAAATTTCTTCAAAAGATTGCGAAAAAAAGGCAAGTTTCTTCAAAACATTGCAAAAAAACGGTAAATTTCTTCAAAAGATTGCAAAAAGCGGCAAATTTCTTCAAAAATTCGCAAAATAACGAAATTTTTTTTCAAAAGATCATGTAACAATGGCAGTTTTTGTCAAAAAATCACGATAAAACAGCAAATTTCTTCAAAAGATCGCTCGTAAAAAGATCACAAAACAACAGCGAATTTCTTCAAAAAATCGCGGAAAAATGTCAAATTTCATGAAAAATCATGAAAAACGGAAGTTCTTCGAAAGATTGCGAAAAAAAACGTAAAATTTCTTCAAAAGATCTCGAAAAAAAAAACAGCAGTTTTCATTTTAAAAAAATCACGAAAAACTGCAAATTACTTCAAAAAATCACAAACAAACGGCAAATTTCTTCAAAAAATCATGAAAAACCTGCAAATTTCTTCAAGAGATCGCGACGAAAGGGCAATTTTCGTCAAAAGATCGTGATAAATCGGCAAATTTCTTCAAAAGATCGCAAAAAAAACGACAAATTTATTCAAAAGATCACGAAAAAAAGAGCAGTTTTCATCAAAAGTTCAGAAAAAACGTCAAATCTTGTCAAAAAAATTGCAATAAATAATTTTGTCAAAAGATCACAAAAAATGACATCTCGTCAAAAGATCGTGAAAAACCCGCAAATTTTCCTTGTTCATAGTAATAAACATCTGTTCGCCCCCCCCCCTGTTGGTCTAGTTTTAGTTTTTCTTATCCAAACAGCTTCTCTTAATGTTCGTGTTTCCTCGTCACCTTTCTGCTCTTCTTCAGAAGAAGGATCTGTAGTATTATAAGGGTCAATTTCAGGTGTTTTCGGATTTAAGAGCCTACATCACTCAAACCGGAACTCAAAATCCTCTCACGAAGCTATGCGAGTTGCCACCGCAAGGCGTATCCCAAACACAAAGATTGACACTTTAAAAGACCAATGATATTTCTGAGGCTTATAATTGACAAGAAAAATGGTCATCTCATGTCACCCTTTCCCTCCAGGCGGAAAATAAAGGGGATTTGATACCCCATCTGGAAAAAAGTCATTAGCAAATACTAAACGAAGACAACATTCTCGCACCTTTTCAGTCCTGATGGCCCGAGGCTATTTACATTTGGATAGCTTCTTCGGGCTTATTTCTGAACAAAACAGTCGGATCCGTTTTAAAACAAGTCGACTCCGACCTAATATATTAGACAGTTTGAAGTGAAATTAAACCATTTACATATAATTTTAAATCCATAAAATTATTATTATTATTATTATTATTGGATTTTTTTTTACTGACTCCGCAGCTTTGTTTTCTGTGGAAAAAAAAAAAAAAAAAAAAAAAAAACCTACAAAATTTTTGGACTTTTTAATTATTATTCCTAAATATCTCGAGACATGTAGCCATAGCTTGCTATTTGTCAAATAGAATATTAAAGAGGATCAAATTCTATATAAAGGCCGTTTTTTACTTTGCTATTTTTTACCTATTCGATTTTGATTGCAGAATATTTTTATGGAAATTCATTTTTAAAACCGTATCGAAAAATGAAGGTCTCCAATCCAATGAGGAAAAAAGGATATATATTGAAATGCAACTGCGATATCTTTATAAATTTCGTCCATAAAATTAGCATTAAAAATGGGTTCTTTCACTTGACTGAAGCAGCCACTTCTCAGTTACATTTCAAAATTTTTAAATGATTGTTTTCATTGAATAGCTGAAATCGATCTGTTAGCCATTTATTGCTCATTTGACATTCATTTACAGATATTTTTATTCGAGCCATTTTCTTTTTCGGTTCCCGTTTCGAAAGTAAAAACATTCCCATAAAAAAAAATTCTTAAATGAATATTGGAACAGTAGAAAATGGCTTTTGTACAGATCTATCTCAACTATCATACGAAAAGAAAAAAAAAAAAATTGCAATGGAACCGACGTGTCTGTATAAATTTCTCCCATGAGATTAGCATTAGCGAATGGGCTTTTTCGCTTTACTGAAGTAGCCTCTTCTCGATTGCATTTCAATTTTTACTTACCCATCATACGTAGTATAGGGTAAGTCTTGCAATCGTTTTGAAAATCGAAAAAAAAATTTTGACGGATTTACACGTTTTAGATAGTGGAGATTCCGAAAAACATATTTTTTGAAAAATTTTTTTGCCGTCCGTCTGTCTGTCTGTCTGTCCGTCTGTCTGTCTGTCTGTCTGTAAACGCTCTATCTCCCGAACAAATTGAGATAGAGACTTGAAATTTTGTATGTACTTAGTATGTAAGAATGGGACGAACCCTATTTAATATCAGAAACCTCGATTATCCGGAACTATTTTTTTCGGACTCTCGAAAAATTCGTTCTGATGAAAGGTATATAAAAATTTTCGAATTTTTTTGTTCTAAGGAATGGACGTAAAAGGCAATAAAATAACACACATTTTGCATATAGAACGAAGTCGATCGGATTACTAGTTGCCAAGATATTTGTAATCTTGTTTTCCACAGTCTTCGATTTTTTATGACCCTGTATTTCATCCAAATTTCAATTCAGAGGTATATTTTAATTGAAAACGAGACGCTTCATCCGACAGAGTTAATTGTTAGTTAATAGAATTATTATTTTTGGAGTTATAAGGATGTTTCTTTTACGCAGTTCGGTATTACTTGAGTAATTTGGCGTTTTATATAATTTGTCGAAATTGGTACATCAGCAGTTCTTTAATAAAGCATTACTATGTATATAAACAATATTAAAATTTTGTTTATGAATTGAAATGCATTGTATAAATAGTTTTCACATGTTTTATTTTCATATACAAATCCATGATGGGTAAGTATTACGGTGGCCCCCAACGACTAGTTTTATTTACTTATTTGTTTGTTTGTTTATTTATTTTGCATTGGATGTTTGAGATCAATCAGCACAAAGGCTGTTTTCTACAATTTGGATTTTTTGTTTAGATATTGGCTTATTTAGTCAAGCAAAACCAGGGCCGAAACTAGAGGGGGCAGAGGGGGCACGTGCCCCGGGTGCCACCAGAACAGAAGCTGATGAGGGCGTCAAATTAAGATTTTGTTTGGGGTGTTTGATATAAAGAACGCATATATGTCGGGGGTGGGGGGGGGTGGGGGGGGGGTCGCCAAAATCCATATTTGCCCGGGCGCAAAAAAGGCTAGTTTCGGCGCTGAGCAAAACAACTTACTTGCAAGTGGTAGTCTTACAATAGAAATTTATAAACGTATATAGTCTACATTTTAATATTTTTAAATAAATAAATATATATTAACTTACACATATATATACACACTTATGAATATGTATATATATTTGCATTGAATAGATGAAATCGATCTGTATAAAGGCAGTTTTCTATTTTTTTTTTTTTTTTTTTTTTTTTTTTGTGTGTGTGTGTGTGTGTTTGTTTACAGCTATTTTAAACAGGCTACTTCAGTTAAGCGAAACAATACACTTGATAATCGTATGAAAGAAATTTATAAAGATATCTCGTCTGCATTTTAATATTTTTAAATGTTATTTCAGCAGAGGGTAGATGCGGTCTCTTGCTAGTGATAGTCTTATGACAAAAATTTACATACATATATCGTCAACATTTTATTATTATTATTATTATTATTATTATTATTATTATTATTATTTTACATTAGATAGCTGAGGTCGATTCGCACAAAGGCCATTTTTTTCATTTTCGATTTATTTTACGGATATTTTAAAAAGGATACTTCAATCAAGCGAAACAATTCACTAGCTTATGATGATCCTAAGGTAGAAGTTTATAAATATATCTGGTTTGCGTTTTAATATTTTTGATTTTTTTTTACGCCGTTTTCCACTTTTTTTTAAAAAACTTGTATTTTAAAGAGGCTGATTCATTCAACTGAAGCAACCCAATCGTTCATAATCTTATGATTTAAATTTATAAAGATTTCCCATCTGCATTACAATGTTTTTAATTATTTTTTTGCATTGGCTATCTGACGTTGATCTGTACAGATATTTTTAACTTATATTTTAAAGAGGCTAATTCATTAAACTGAAGCAACCCAATCGTTCATAATCTTATGATTTAAATTTATAAAGATATCTCATCAGCATTTCAAACCAAACAACACCTTCTCTATAATTTTAGTGCTAAGAAAGAAATAATTTAAAAGTTTTTCGTCTGCGGGTTTTTTTTAATTATATTTTAAAGAGGCTAATTCATTCAACTGAAGCAACCCAATCGTTCATAATCTTATGATTTAGATTTATAAAGATATCTCATCTGCATTTCAATGTTTTTAAATCATTTTTTTGCATTGGCTATCTGACGTTGTTCTGTACCGATACCGTTTTCTGCTTTTTCAATTTTGTTTATTTTAAAAAGGTTACTGCATTCAAACCAAACAACACCTTCTCTATAATTTTAGTGCTAAGAAAGATATAATTTAAATGTTTTTCGTCTGCGTTTTTTTTTTTTTAAACTTATATTTTAAAGAGGCTAATTCATTCAACTGAAGCAACCCAACTGAATCGTTCATAATCTTATGATTTAAATTTATAAAGATATCTCATCTGCATTTCAATGTTTTTAAATCAATTTTTTTTTTTTTTTTTTTTTTTTTTTTTTCTTGCATCGGCTATCTGCCGTTGATCTGTAAAGATACCGTTTTCTGCTTTTTCGATTTTGTTTATTTTAAAGCGATTACTGCATTCAAGCCAAACAATGATTTTTTGGCATTGGATATCTAAGATCTTTCGGCCCAAAGACCGTTTTGTAGTTTTTAGACTTTGTTCAGGGGAATTTTAAAAAAGCTTCTTCAGTCATGTTAAATCCAATGGTAGAAATTTATAAAAATATCTCTTCTACATTTTCATATTTATAAATGATTTTTTTATCATTGGATAGCTGATATCTTTCGATACAAAATCGTTTTGTACTTTTTCGACTTTGTTTAGGGAAATTTAAAAAAATCTACTTCAATCAAGTGAAATCCAATGGTAGAAATTTATAAAAATATCTCTCCTACATTTTAATATATTTAAAAGATTTTTTATCCTGGAATAGCTGAGATCTTTCGATACAAAGATCGTTTTGTACTTTTTCGACTTTGTTTAGGGAAATTTTAAAAAAGCTACTTCAGTCAAGTGAAATCTAATGGTAGAAATTTATAAAAATATCTCTCCTACATTTTAATATTTTTAAATGATTTTTTTGTCATGGAATAGCTGACACCTTTTGGTACAAAGACCGTTTTGTACTTTTTCGATGTTGTTTAGGGAAATTTTAAAAAAGCTACTTCAGTCAAGAGAAATCCAATGGGAGAAATTTATAAAAATATCTCTCCTACATTTTAATATATTTAAAAGATTTTGTTGTCATGGAATATCTGAGATCTTTCGATACAAAGATCGTTTTGTACTTTTTCGAGTTTGTTTAGGGAAATTTTAAAAAAGCTACTTCAGTCAAGAGAAATCCAATGGGAGAAATTTATAAAAATATCTCTCCTATATTTTAATATATTTAAAAGATTTTGTTGTCATGGAATATCTGAGATCTTTCGATACAAAGATCGTTTTGTACTTTTTCGAGTTTGTTTAGGGAAATTTTAAAAAAGCTACTTCAGTCAAGAGAAATCCAATAGTAGAAATTTATAAAAATATCTCTCCTACATTTTAATATTTTTAAATGATTTTTTTTGTCATGGAATAGCTGAGATCTTTCGATACAAAGATCGTTTTGTACTTTTTCGACTTTGTTTAGGGAAATTAAAAAAAAACTACTTCAGTCAAGTGAAATCCAATAGTAGAAATTTATAAAAATATCTCTCCTACATTTTAATATTTTTAAATGATTTTTTGTCATGGGATAGCTGAGATCTTTTGGTACAAAGACCGTTTTGAACTTTTTCGAGTTTGTTTAGGGGAATTTTAAAAAAGCTACTTCAGTCAAGTGAAATCCAATAGTAGAAATTTATAAAAATATCTCTCCTACATTTTAATATTTTTAAATGATTTTTTGTCATGGGATAGCTGAGATCTTTTGGTACAAAGACTGTTTTGTACTTTTTCGAGTTTGTTTAGGGGAATTTTAAAAAAGCTACTTCAGTCAAGTGAAATCCATTGGTAGAAATTTATAAAAATATCTCTCCTACATTTTACTATTTTTAAATGATTTTTTGTCATGGAATAGCTGAGATCTTTTGGTACAAAGACCGTTTTGTACTTTTTCGAGTTTGTTTAGGGGAATTTTAAAAAAGCTACTTCAGTCAAGTGAAATCCATTGGTAGAAATTTATAAAAATATCTCTCCTACATTTTAATATTTTTAAATGATTTTTTGTCATGGGATAGCTGAGATCTTTTGGTACAAAGACCGTTTTGTACTTTTTCGAGTTTGTTTAGGGGAATTTTTAAAAAGCTACGTCAGTCAAGTGAAATCCATTGGTAGAAATTTATAAAAATATCTCTCCTACATTTTAATATTTTTAAATGATTTTTTGTCATGGGATAGCTGAGATCTTTTGGTACAAAGACCGTTTTGTACTTTTTCGTGTTTGTTTAGGGGAATTTTAAAAAAGCTACTTCAGTCAAGTGAAATCCCTTGGTAGAAATTTATAAAAATATCTCTCCTACATTTTAATATTTTTAAATGATTTTTTGTCATGGGATAGCTGAGATCTTTTGGTACAAAGACCGTTTTGTACTTTTTCGAGTTTGTTTAGGGTAATTTTAGAAAAGCTACTTCAGTCAAGTGAAATCCATTGGTAGAAATTTATAAAAATATCTCTCCTACATTTTAATATTTTTAAATGATTTTTTGTTATGGAATAGCTGAGATCTTTCGGTGCAAAGACCGTTTTGTACTTTTTTGATTTTGTTTACAAGTGTTTTGATGAGGCTACTTCAGCCAAGTGAAATCCATTGGTAGAAATTTATAAAAATATCTCTTCTACATTTTAATATTTTTAAATGTTTTTTTTTTTTGTGTGTGTGTGTGTGTGTGTGTGTGTGTGTGTGTGTGTGTGTGTGTGTGTGTGTGTGTGTGTGTGTGTGTGTGTGTGTGTGTGTGTGTCATGGGATAGCTGAGATCTTTTGGTACAATGACCGTTTTGTACTTTTTCGAGTTTGTTTAGGGGATTTATAAAAATATCTCTTCTACATTTTAATATTTTTAAATTTTTTTTTTTTTTTTTTTTTTTTTTTTTGTCATGGGATAGCTGAGATCTTTGGGTACAATTAAAGAATTTTTTTAGAAATTAAACTTCAAATATATGAGAGAAAAATAATAAAAATGTTTTTTTTTTTTCGAAATCAATAATGCTTTTAAAGTACATTTGAGATTACATGTTTATTTAAACATACTTTTTGAAATCAACATCTATTTACATCATTTCTGATCCAATTTCTTGCGTGAAATATCATGAAGGATTTTTTTTTATTTTGCTTTTTTACCTACAAGTAACCAAAAGCTTTTTACTAATAGCCAGAGGCAAGAAATTTCTCCCACTTCCCTAAAAGACTCCCTGTAGAGTAAACCCTTATCACCTTACACGCTAATGGGTTTTAGGGTGTTTCCCTTTTGGAGGTGGAGTTTTACGGCCTTTTCAACTGTTTTAAATCAAAGTATTTCAACTTTTTATACAAATAGCATAGATTAAATTTTCTTAAAAATCAAAATAAAAAACATTTTCTGAAAGCTAAATAATTAAACTCTGCATGCTGTTTTACCAAATTTTAAAATGTCAAACAGGTTTTTTGTAATAAGACATTAAAGCTGAATTTTAAAGATTATAAAATAACGTACTTGTATCGCCTTAAAATTAAAAAAAGAAATAAAATTTCAAAATGACGTGCATAGTTTAAACTTACAGGTTTTCAAAACAACAAAAATTATTAAATTTGAGTAAAATGCAAAGGAAGGAAAGTGATAAATTTCTTCCATTGAAATAACATTAGCCGTTCTATCTCGGAGCGTTACTGATGTAGGGCCTTAAGATGTAGGTAGGGCCCAGCTCGTCTCCGTTGCGCTTTTCAGGGACACCAAAAGGGTCTTTTAGGGTATAGGTAGGACCTTGTTTCTCAATGTTACAACGTTTTAGGATAGTGGCCTCCTCATTAAATGATACGTTTAATGTTTCAATTATTTTATTTGAATCTGGGAGAAAAATTCTATAGCCTTTTGTAGACATAGCATACCCCACCATTACACCTTTCTTTGCTTTTGCATCAAATTTGGACTTTCTTAATTGTTTTGGGACACCTACATATGCTTCTGTACCAAATAGTCTTAAGTGACATACAGAAGGTTTTCTATTATAATACAGTTCAAATGGTGTTTTGCTTTGGAATTTATGGCATACCCTATTCCAAGTATATACAAAGTAAAGAACAGCTTCTGGCCAGAATTTTAAGCTTAACTTGCTTTCACTCAAAATGGAACGAGCACCGTCTGCTATTGTTTGATTCAGACGTTCCGCGACCCCATTTTGTTCCGGACTATACGTGTTCGTGTATTCGTTTTGTATGCCATGTTCCTCAAAGTATTTTTGGAAATTATTAGTTCCCCTGGAATCCAATCTTTGAACCAGAGATAAGATTCCTTCTAAGACTAGGACAATACATTACATCGCCAAAGCAAACTTTTTCTCCTTCTAATTTTAAATCAACCATGCCTGTTCCTTCAATAGGAAAAGTGGCATCATCAACTGCTACAGCCAGTTCATGATTATGAAGAGGTTTAAATGTTACATATTTGTCTCTGTCCTTGCAGAAGTGGTGTGAAGCGCCTGTATCAAAGATCCAGGCTTCTTCATCACCTTTAATGTTACTAAGGTAGGATTGAACAAAAAAATGTACCTGTCCTTTAGGATCCTTACGTCTCTGCTTGAATTTCACCTGGCTCACTGGTTTCAGGGGCCTCTGGTAGTGACATCTAGGTTTCTCAGGGCTACGTCTCGATATGGATGATTCTCTTGATGCTGTCGTACTCGATGGAGATGTTTCTCTAGAAGTTGACTCACTGGGTCTTCCAACACTATCTGGCAGGAATTTGCTAGCTTTGCATTGTCTCAAGTGATGACCTGGTCTTCCACATCAATGGCAAGTTATTTTTTGTCGATATTTTGGTCTGGCATACTGCACATGGGCACTCTGTTCTCCACTTTTGTCGTTTTCTCTCAGTAGAAGTCGGGATTCCTCGGCAACCAACTCTGTCAAAATATTTTGGAACGTGAATTTGTCATCTGTCCATCGAAGAATAGATTGAACCATGTTGTCAAACTGGGGTGGTAAGTACCTAAGTATTTGAAATGATAGGTACTCTTCTTCCATAGGCTTTTTCATTTCTGTTAATTGACCTGCAATCCTTTGAATACGGGCAGCGAACATGTCTATAGACTCCTCTGGCTCTATTCTGGTAGCTAGAACTTCCGAAAAAATCTGCATATGACGGGCTCTATTGTCGGGATAAAAATGTGTTTTTAGTTTCTCCCATACAGCCTTTGGATCATCCAAACTTTCTGTAATTCTTCGGAATTCTGGCTCTATATTTAGGTACAGAATGGATAATGCAGACCGTTCTCTGGCTTCAAAGTCTTTTAATGCAGTTGTTTCAGTATCTGCTGGTTTGGTTTCAGTTCCACTGACAGTAGACCAGGCATTTTTGTCCAGTAATAAAAATTTCACATCAGAGCTCCAATTTCCATAGTTATAGGCATTAAGCTTTGTAATGCTCACCTGTATAGTTGCCATTGCCGTAAAATTTGGAATAGTAAAAAAACAAGCTCAAATTTCAAATTCTTCAAAAAAATTAAATTTTTTTTTTCTCTTTTTTTTTTTTTTTTTTTTTTTTTTTTTTTTTTTTTTACCAATTCCAAAGATAAATATTCTAAAAGTTTACTTTCTAATATTGTACCAAAAAAACGTGCGTAAATAAGAAATGTATCGACTTTTTTTCAAACTTCAAAAATTTTGACTAAATCCCCAGAAAGACATTAAATTCCTTTAAAAATAAAATAAAAGTTCATTAAATGTCACTAAATGAAAGAAAAACTGCACCCCCCCCCCCCAACTAAAATTCACTTGGAGGTCTTAATGAGCACTGAACACATGAGGTCTGAACAACATGAGGTCTGAACACATCTGCCAACGTACTCTGCCGGAGTTATGGCCCTCAAAGGGTTAAATTCGCCAAAAACAGGCAGAGCCCATAATCCGTGATGGCCCGGTATGTCGGGCCATCCTTTAAATAAATCTTAAACATCAGCTTTCTAAAACAGTCTTAAATTAAAAACAGAGTAGTGGAAGCTTAAGGCAAAAAAAATGGCAGAATGACAGTGTGTAATAACAGACAGAAACGTAATTAAGTTTTACAATAAACTAACGTTTATTAAAAACAAAGAACACAGTTAAAAGAAAAACAATAATTAAATAAATTTAAATAACACATAACTTATAAAAAAAAAAAAAACTCACTATCTATACATTTCATCTTCTAGTTTATAAATTAATAAGAACACCGGCTTTGGCAAAATACAACAGGTAGCTTAAAAGTAATTTCATCATAATCCTTTTCATAAACTTTCAGTCTTAACAGGACATACTTTCTAATCATTTTTAGAAAAACTATTTCTAATTTATATTCACCCTGCATACGATATATCTTCCCAAACCACAACAACATACTCAAAAAAACAACCAACTACTAACACAATTTTCCAAAAAGAATTGCTGATATCTCTCTCCAATCAGAATCATCTGATTCCATAAATTTGCATACTATGTTGTCTTATTCCCCTCAGATAAGCAGACGATCTTTGAAAAAAAGAAAAACCACGGACCTTTGCCGGGATGACGTCACTTTGGAATGAAATGATGTAATAGAAACAGTATGATGTAATACTGTACTTTGATCGTTCAGAGTGGAAAGGAAACAGAATTTAGATAAGCTCTTAGATTGAATGAATCAGATGGGCAGATTGGAAAAAAGATAAACAACATGTTGTTTCGATTTGAGGTTGGGAAGGAAAGTTTAAATTAAAGAAATGAATAACAACAGAATAAATGAATAGTGTATAAAAATGTCAAGGAAGGTTTATTTATGCTGACAATTTCAGCACACGGACGCACATATGTAACAAAACATCAAATCATAAAATATCTGTGTATATTTTCTAATCACATATTTTTAAAAAACTTCTTGAATAATCATTTTTTTTTTAAAAATTAAAATTACAAATTGCAAATTATAATTTTTTTTTTAATCTGAATTTTACACACATTATATTAAATATTTTCCGAGGAAGGATTATTTATGTCTGCAGGCACCAAGCCAACACAAACAAAACCTCTTCTAAAGTTATTGAACACTATAAATATTCAATAGATATAATGTGGAGTAATTTGTGACTACTGTTTTACAAAAAAAAAAAAAAAAAAAAAAAAAAAATTGAGATATCCCAAAAAGAAGTAAAACAACCTATTTTTTATTTCATTCATTTATTATTTGTTTATATAGTTAGTTTTTTTTCTTAAGGACCAAAATAATCAACATAACACATGCTATCCACATAAAAATGAACACAGTTTATTACAATAAGTCACTTAATCATAATCTATAGTTTGAACGCTTTTGCTACATTAGTTTTGACAGGGTTATCCAAAAGATATTCGTTCTTTTTCAATTTGTTGATGGTCCTCTATGGAGTTTTGGGGAAAAATCTTCACAGAAATGTATGATCCATACTATTATGTTTAAACACTTACAGTTTCAGGATAATTCCTCGTGTATTTTTCTAGATATTTGACAAAATATCTAAAATCGCAAGTGGTCGGTCACCTTTTGGCCATATAGTGTATATTTTATGTAACAAAAATAAATATATGTTTGTATTTTCAAAATCTATTGGGTTGCTGATATCGATTTTCTTTCCTAAGATCGATCCGTGAAGAATAAAGGTCTACATAGGACATATTTCTTGGTAGAAATCTTTTCAGGGAGAACTGACTTGTATTTACATCACATCCAAAGAAATTCTCTAAAGCTCTTGACAGCCAAACTTTTTCAGATTAGAACCTAAGTCATCACTACCACAGCAATCTCACAGTTTAATTATCATACATAATAGTCCAAGAGCCAACTGCACAAAACCCTATGTCATTGAACACCAGAAAAAATACTTTATTTTATGAAAGAGTAGTAATAGAGGGATTTAAAGATTCATGTCTCCGTAAATGAAGTGGTGCATAAGCCAAAAATGAATCCCACTCGTGGTTGACTTATAGATTTAGCATTGTGTTTGTCCTGCAATCAAAAGTATGAAAACATGAAAAACTCGGTGCAGGAAAACACAATGCTAAGCCTACGAGTCAACCGCTAGTGGTATTTATTTTTGGCTTATGCACCACTTCGCTTCCAGCAGACACGGATGATTAGATTCCCCTATTACTATTATTCCTTTAAAAAAAAGGGGTTTTTCTTGTGCTTGATGAAAAATGAGTTTTATGTGATCGGCTCTTTGACTATAAACAGCTTTTTCAAAATTTTTTAATTAATATTACTTGCTTTTTTTTTTTTTTTTTTTTTTTTTTTTGCCCCTCAGAAGATTTATTTCAACCTATAGAATTTTATCTTTTATGTCAGTAGGAGGAATCACCTCGCCTGACAATTTTACAATTTCTAGTCTGCAACTCAAGACATTCTCCTTCCAAAACCAACATTGTTAGTGCAATTGCATTGAAAATTTAGGAAAACTTTGTTCGTGCTATGAGCAGAATATTTCAACGTCCAGTCTTTTTCAGTTTGTATTAAACAATATTTTACTTATAATGTTCGATTGTATTGTGGAGGGGCTGTGACAGCATCCGTCCAGGCTTATATGTATTCTCTGGTAGGCACTGAGCGAGCCCCTGCATAAAGGTTAACATGTTATTGTTTCATTGATTCTTATTTGAGCTTTTCTTTTACTATCATGTGTGATTAACTCTCTGTTTTGTTCAAAGTGTTTATATATTTTTTATGTTTTCTTTTCCATTTTTGTTACAGTGAGTATGCTCCATGCCTTTTTATTACCTGTCCATGCATCACTAGAGCCAAAAGAAACTGCCAGTTACTATACATTGCCTGCTGTCAAAATAATTCTTGATTGGCTTTTACAAGATCCTCAGTTATTGCAGCATGAAGCCTTAAGTAAAAATCCCCAGTATGTATACATTAATGTACTGCTTATGTTAAAGTTCTTTGCTTGTTAATCCATTGTTGTTGGAAATTATGTATTCATGAATGGTGTGATACAATATTCTAGTTTTTAGGGTTTCATTCATCTGACAAAACCCTATTCGTCTTTGTCAGCTATCTGTCTGTCGGTCACAGAGTCCATACACAAAAACTATATAAGTCAGAGTGTTCAAATTTTGTGTACTTATAGTTGAATACCTCTTGTCACACAACAAATCATAAAATTTTGAAAAAGACAATTATTTTAATAATACATATATTTTTTTAATATTATCAGTCTAATTTTGAAGTTTTTTTTCAAATTGTTGCATGCAAATTTAAATAGGTATAAAAATTATTTCTTCTTTACACTTTAAAAAGAAATGGAGTACTTCTTGTCATCACTACAAATGTAGTGATGACGGGGTTTAAAGAAAGCTTAGTATATAGCAGAGGCATAGAATGCAGTAAGGAAGCATTACTGATTTTAAAACCCCAAAAGTTTAAAAACTAATTATATGAAGAAAAGATAAATGTGGTTTCTTAAATAAAGATGATATGGATTAAAAACAATATCAACGTTTATTTAAATAATTAAAAGACATTAACATACATTAAAAGGAGATCATAAATTTCATTAAATTGTATTTCATATTAAAAACAAAAAGGATATAAATAACAATTACTTATCTAATATCAGAAATCCCCATGACACAAACATTGCTTTCCAATAAAAAAATAAATATGAAGTTGATCATATAGTAAGATTCTAGGGCTCATCAACATCACTAAAATAAATTAGCTGGGTCCGATGCCTTTAAGAAAACAGCAAAAATAGAAAAATAAAAGATATTACGTCATTGCCTATTCATCAGTTATCCCTTGCACAATATCTAATAGTCGTATCCAAATAGCATTCTTTCACTTAATAGTCCATGATGAAATGTTCACTGAAGTTCTCATATATCACCATAACATGCTGTCAATGAACTTGTAACGATGAAAGGCGAATTCAATTTAAAACAGACTCCATTTCTCAAATAATTAAAAGACCACAAGCTACTACTTATTACAACATAAACTTAACTAAACATTAAAAGAACGTCTGCCGCATTTCATGCCATGATACATCAGCTGGAACAATGGACACCACAAGAGTTAAAGAGAGCAGAAAGTCGAACTATTTATCTCCCGCCGATGTTAGAATATTCGGCAGTACGCATGTCCGTATTCTCGTCCATCAACTCCTAGAGCTCAAAATGCCAATACGAAATAAGGGGGTGTGGATCGTGGAAGTGCATCACGATTACGTCACATCCGAACGCCATCTAGTAGTATTGGTTGGAACCATTCAGGAAAGCATGAGCGGAGCTAGACATGTGATCAATGATACGGCAGGTTATTGATTTCAATTATTGTGAAATGAAAGTAAAAATAAAAGGAACCATTTTATGTATTAATAAGGTAAAAACAGAAAAGAAGATATCTATTATAATAAAGTAAGTCTTTATTTTTCTTTGAGAATAAAAATAAAAATCCTGTTAAATAAATTTAAATAAATAAAGCATTTGTTCACCAGAGGAATATTTATGTGGAAGTAGAAAAACAGGCATGTATATTAAACATGATTCAAATGATATTTAGCAAGGTGATAAGAATTAGGGTTCTAATTCCTGACAAACGCCCCCCCCCCCCCTCTTATCATCCTTGCCCTATGAAGGACATTGCCAAAAGATGGGACACTAAACAATCCTAAAGGGATTTACTTCCTCCATCAATGAATTGGCTAAAACTAAAAGTCACTTCATATTTTAACACAAGGTCCACTTCCTCTCTCCAATGGCTAACACCAAAAAAAAAAAAAAAAAAAAAAAAAAAAAAAAAAAATTCAAAAACTTTTTAGCCTCTCAAGAACCACAAAAAATCTATTATCTACCAAAAATTATATATAGCCCCCCAAATATACAAAAATTTAGAAAAAATATCGTATGAAGATGAGCTCCAGAATACCAGACAAAAATACATTATACATTCACAATTAAAAAATACACTTAACAATAAAATATTTCAAATATCACAGTCCAGAGCTATTTCTTATTACTTAACATTATTCCTTCTCTACATAACATAATATACATGATTTTTAAATTAATATCACTTTTTATAATTCTTTAAAATTCTTCAACAATTTTATCACAGTATTTCTTAAAATTTAACATCAGTAAAAATATGTCATTTCATTTTAACACTTAAAGAATCATTTCTGAAATTCATGTGCCTTATATATGTATATGCCTCCACCTAACACTAAAAAATCCAATTGTCCTCAAAAAAATTCACATTCCTGTTCCCATAGATCTTAAATTCTCCTGGTCAATCCAATCTGTATCCAAAACTGACAAACAACCCATCTCCTTTAGAACATCTCATGCGACATCCGTTTTTCCATTTACAACCTAATTTGCTCAAAAAAAATTATACATGACAATCTATGCCGGCCTAGATTGCATGATTTTAATTAAATATTAATATTTCCAAAAATTTAACTACTTCTTTAATGTCATCTAATGTCTCCTGTATCTAAGAATCCTGACACACGGGACAGCACAAAACTAAATCCAAACATCCCGCTATTGGGATCAAAAGAAAAACACGTATAGTGGTACATAAGACTCACCAATAGGGTGGAGCGAAAAAAATTATTTTTTAAAAATCAAAAACGGGTAGGTGCCAAAAGTTGCCTTTATACCAGTACATCAACTGCGTGAAATTTTACCGCTGAAAAAAAATGGCTCGAGTCTGCGCTTTTGCTCCAAAAATCGAATTTTCGGTAAAATTTGTCATTTTTTGACATTTTTTCAAAAAAATAAAAAAATTCCTACAGAGTTGGTTATTATTTAAATGTGTTACTTAAACCTTTATATTTATCTGCTTAACATATTTAAACTATAAAACAATATCTGTAGTCGGTATAATTGGAGCAAATTTGGAAACTTTGAAAACCAGCGTTACCTCTCTATTGGAGCATACAATGAAATGTTGTTTTGAATGCATTTCTTACCTATCTGCTTCCAAAACTATTCTATATATAACTCGTAGATGTGGCTGCATTTCATATCCCACCCGTCTCAGCCATCCAACAATCTAGGCCCAGTGTTTTATTTATGTATTGAATAGTTATTTTTTTCCCGAAGAAGGGCATAAGTTTTCAATGTATCAAAGTTAATTTACCTCTTCTTTGTTTTCACTGACATTGGATGCTACTGATGTGACCTGCTGTACGTATATTTTTATACCTTGTATAACAGAAGAGGAAGCTGAGTAATGTATTAGGTATGTTGTTAATTGAACTTATTCAGCAGTCTATTACCATCATTAAATTTTCATACAATTAATACATTATGATTAGTAGTTCTGTTACCACAACATTTTTTCAATCAATTACATTATACATATAATGATATGCCTAAAAATTGATAGTATGAATTCAATTTCTAGTACGTCATCATTTACTGTACCTATTACATTGAATATATTTTGAGAAGCTAGCAGTTTAATATTATGACGATCATCACAGAGGATTGCAAACAAAATTTGCGTGTAAAGCAACAATATTTCAAAAGAAATTTTAGTATTTGTTTTATGTCGTTTCCAGTATTGTTTCATAGTCGAGTAATTTCTATTAAGTTTTCAGACCTATTCTCTAGGTGTGTATTACATTTGATATAAAATATCCCGCGGTATAAACTTTGATTATATACTTTGTGAGTGAATCTATAGACTCTGATTGCCAATCTGTGCTTATATAAAGCGGAAAATTTTATTCGCTCTATGAGCTGTTTTTATGTGCGAGATGTTTTCTAAATTCCTTTTCCCCATTTCTTCTGAGAAATAGCTTTTCTTATGAATTAGCTTTGCAATCTAAGACAGAAATTTCTAGTCTGTTCTGAGTATCTTTTATTAAATTTGAGAAAATATTTTTTCAAAATTATTATCTATTTTATAAAAAATTGCAATAGGAAAGGAATAGTACGTAGAGAAAGATTTTCTTATTGATCCAGTGAATCCATGTAGCTTATAACGTTTTACATCGACTTCTCTAATAATTGACGCAGAGGAAATTCATTGGAGTTGAAGTAGCATATGATCCATTATTATACACAATTCTATGCTTCCCCAATTCAAAAAATGTTCACAGCGACAAATAGAATTCTCCTAAATTTAAATGAGTACTTATAGTCAATTAGAGTCTGTACATTCTCTCAAAAAGTACTATGCATTATAAGTTTATGCCCAGGACAGTTCACCATCAAATATTGTTCACTTATAAAATGGGGATCTAAAAGTTAATGGGAAATTACCTGGCTACGAAAACACTTAGAAAACGGCATAAAACTAATGCAAAAAAAAAAAAAAAAAAAAAAAAAAGTTATTTACAACAACGGTTGCTCTGCACGTGCAGGACAAATTCCCATTGCAATTCTCTCTGACGATCACCAGAAATCACATTAAACAGCTCGCTTCTCAACATATAAAAAATGCAAAAGCAGAATAAATGATGGCATACTTCTAGTTGAAATACCTGAAATCATCTCTGAAGCAAGTCATTACGTAAAAAAAAATAATTGACTGAAAAAATGTTGCGCTAACATCCAATCACTTTTATCAACTGGATGTAAGTTTGAGAAAGATAATAGATGGTCGAATAGATCCCTTTAATAATATTCCCGTACATTACTCTGCTTGTCTTTTTTTGTATATGCTGTAAAAATATACATTAAGATAGTCACAGCAGCATGTGGATACAAAGAACAGATAAACTAGGTGGATTCGTCGAAAACATGCCAAATTTTGATAAAGAAAATCACAAGCCAATATATAAATAAAACACTGTACTAAGATGATCGAATAGTTGGGACGGGTGGTATATGAAATATAGCCACCTCCACGACGCATGTCTAAGGTAGTTTCGAAAAGAAGAGCTGAATTAAAAACAACAATAAACTGTATGTCCCAATAGAGTGGTAATGCCGTTTTCTTACCAAAAGTTGTCTAGTTTTCTCCTACTATACGGAATAAAGATATTGTTTTATTGTTTAAATATGTTAAGCAGATAAATATAAAGGTTTAATTAACACTTTTAAATAATAACCAGCTCTGTAGGAAGTTTTTAATTTTTTTGAAAAAATGTCAAAAAATGACAAATTTTACCCAAAATTTCGATTTTTGAAGCAAAAGCGCAGACTCAAGCCATTTTTTTTCAGCAGTAAAATTTCACACAGTTGATGTACTAGTATAAAGGCAACTTTTGGCACCTACCCGTTTTCGATTTTTAAAAAATAATTTTTTTCGCTCCACCCTACTCACCAACACTCACCATACTGAATCCCAAGGATCAATCCCAAAGCCCCGGGTTTAGATTAGCTCTAGAATTGACCCAAAAGTTCCAGCATACCCTTTCAGCACCAAGGCTAAACGCACGCATACATTCGTCTCCATTACTCTAGGCCTAGAGATTCCATACCAATTTCTCACAAAAAATGTACGTAGATACAGGCCTCAGATGACTAAACTGCAAAGTTTTCCCTAAACTTGCTTACTTTTAAAAATTACAGCGCTTATTCTTAAAAACTTCAAAAAAATTCCTATTATTAACCAAAGAAAAATACCCCCACAACAGACATCGCATGTTCTACATAGGTCCATTACCTTCCAATTTTAAATATTAGAGAGAATTCTTCCAAAAAATTATCAAGTGTCGAGATTTCAGAATCATCATCTTACAAATAATTCTCTTAACCATCTCAAGACTATTGACCTAAAAAATTACTGAAATTCAAAAACTCCTTCCTTCTGGAAAACTAAATTCTGTCAGTGAACCAAGGTACAGATTCGAATCTGACCAGACAATAAAAAATTGTCGATTGTCCTAATTCACCAGGAGCTATATCAATTTAAATATCGGCTGTCCTCAAAAAAAAAAATCCATCTCAGCTGATCACGACAGAAGTCTCTCAGGACTACATTTCTAAGTCACAGGAATATATTTCTAACATTAGACCACAAATTTTCAACACCTGCTACAAAAACCTAGCAACCGTTGATCAATAGGCCTCTAATCTGCATAAAATGATGAACCACTCAATGACCCCACTAGGACAGGACAAACCGCAATCAAATTATTTCACAACTATTTCGCTAATACCTTTAAAATTTAACTGTAAAAAAATTTCAACTTATATTAACAAACCACAGAGTCCCCCCACAAGAACCATCATACCTGAAAATCTTACACTAATGAGCTAAAACTTCTTATTAAAAATCGGAGCTAAAAACACTTCCCTTCTTACAAATTCATCTTACCTTTTAAGCAGATCTAGAGCTCTAAAAAAATCCTAAACTAATATTTAAAAATCACATTCAATTTAATAACAACATCTATAACAAAAATTAAATGTCAAAGAATATTTAACTTTTTCAAACAAAATAAACTAAATTCATATGGAAAAAAATAAAAAATTAAAGTTCAAGAGTAATAACATGCAGTTTATTTTCCATAGGAAATACTTATACCATCTAAAGGAATCCCTTACACCATGCATCTAAAAATGCCTTCAAAAATTGCTCATTCTCTCAAAAGTATTTTTCCCTAAAAAAATTTTAAACACCTTGAACTTTTTAATCTAAACATAAACAAAATTTATTTTCTCAATATAACAGTCCTTTACTATATAACAATTCTTTATAAAATTAAACCATAAATATAAATTAGAAGTCATTTCCATATCAAACCAAATTGGATATTTGTTTAAATATTGCATTTATATTTTTCTCAATATGACATCTTATTAAATAAAAAAAATTAAACCATAAAAGTTAATTAGAAACTATTTTCATATCAAATTAAATACTGTAAGTATTGCACTTATATTTATAAAGTAAAACTTCAAGCTCCAGATCTCAAATCAATTTTTATCAGCTCCAATTACTTCAGGAAAATCTGCTCATATAGCTTACACCAAAAACATCCAGGTCATAAAGAAGACTGAACAATATTAAAACATTTAAAATTAAACATTTTTATAGTGGGTCAGAACATAGATCCAGACTATAACCTCAATCAACCAATTTACGTCAATTACAACATGATCTATGATCGGTAAATTTTCCCAGATCACTCGAAAATCATGACTAAATAAAAGGTCAAAAATATGACAAAACATGACCCAAAAATGGTCTAAAATGACTGAAATTTTACATTAATGGTCTAAAAACATCCGGATCCACAAATTCTGATCCACTTTTAACTTGAATTTCTCAAAAACTGAATTAAGCAACCCCTCTTTCTAAACATTAAGAAAATTCCACTTGTTTTACACTATTCTAAATTTAAAGATCAAATCAGCATTTTTCCAGGTCAATATTTTCCTCAAAAAAATCTAACACCAAAAACTAAAGAAATATCGCCTAATGCTGAATTAATAACTTTTTCAAATTTTCAAAACTCTAAATACTTATCAAAAACTGAGTTATCTTTCCAATGAAATTTATTATCAAATATTTGAACTTACAAATCTATCTTCATTATAAATACTTCATTTAACTACTTTAAGCAGACATAAATACTAGAAGAGAGGGTTACTCAAAAAAATTAACTATTTCAAATAAATACATATCATTAAAAATTTATTTTGTTAAAAGTTCTTAAAAATGCATGGCTAAAAATATATTGCACGATCTTTTACTTCATTTAGATTAACAAAAATAGAACCAGCTATTTTTAAACATTCTCTATTACAAATCTTTATATATAAAAATCTTCTGTGCGTGTGTATGTAATTGAACTCCTCCTAAACGACTGGACTGATTTTAATGAAATTTTGTGTGTGTGTTCCAGAGGATTCGAGAATGGTTTAGATTCACATTTCATAGAAACTGATTCAGTACTTTTTAGTAATTAGGCAAAAACTAATAATTAGTGATTTTTCGCTAATTAAAAGTGCTATATATATTAAACAAAGTCAGGATTTCGTATTAATCACAGCACAAAAAAATCTACCGAACCAAAAATCTTGAAAATTAGGGTAAAAATACTTCTTATAACATAAAGTGCCGCTAAGAAACGATTTTCGAAAATCCCCCCCCCCCCCCTAAGGAGGGTAAAGAAAAGAACGAACTTTAAAAAAAATTCCTTTAAAATCAGCTTTTGCAGATATTTTTCAATGGATAACATATTTTAGTGCATTTTTTCATTCTGAATCGTATGGTACTAAGCAAATTCATTTAAATCCAGTAATTCGTGTGATAATTCACATTTTCCTAATTTGGCGATGTCTTCGGCGCAAAAACCTGAAATTTTCAATGCTGATCTATATATATAAAAGAAAGTCTGGATTTCGTATTAATCACAGCACAAAAAAATATACCGAATCAAAAATCTTGAAAATTAGGGTAAAAATAATTCTTATAATATCGAGTGCCGCTAAGAAGACTAAGGAGGGTAAAAAAAAGAACGAACTTTTAAAAAATTCCTTTAAAAACGGCTTTTGTAATTATTTTTCAACTGATTACATATTTTAGAGCATTTTTTTCATTCTGAATCGAATGGTACTAAGCAAATTCGTTTAAATCCAGTAGTTTGTGAGATAATTCACATTTTCCTAATTTGGCAATGTCTTCGGCGCAAAAACCTGAAATTTTCAATGTTTATCTTTATATATATAAAAATTTTTTGTGCGTGTGTATGTCACTGAAGTCCTCCTAAACGACTGGACCGATTTTATCGAAATTTTGTGTGTGTGTTCCAGTGGACTCAAGAATGTTTTAGATTCACATTTCATCGAAATTGATTCAGTACATTTTTAGTAATTAGGCAAAAACTAATAGTTAGTGATTTTTCGCTAATTAAAAGTGTTGAATAAGATCGACGAATAGAGTGCGGACGGAATGTCCGAATGTCCGAGCGGTCTAAAGCGGCAGATTTAAGCTATGCTTCTTGAAGAAAAAGGTCGTGTGTTCGAATCCCGCTCCTGACAAACGTGTATGCTTTACAATAATATTTCCTGTATTATAATTTTTCTTAACAGACTTCAGAAAATCGTTAACTTTTAACTAAAATGAGAAAAATAAACTTTTCTGCCAAAAATTGAACCGAATTCAAAAATTACTGAAGAGTGAAAAATAATTTCCTTACATAATTGTGATAAGAAATTAAATAAAGAGCGTATGGTTTATCGCGCGTATTACTATATTTACGTACATTTATTTGATTTTCTGGAGTCGGTGCCAGGTGGACAACGTCTGTCGGGTCCGCTAGTCTTCATATATATTTCCAAATATTTATCCAATAAATATCTTTAAGAAATCCGTTGAGGTTAACTTTTAGTAACATTTAATATAGTAATTCCATTAAAATAATGCCTGAGCTAAAAGGAATCAATTTAACTTGTCAGAAATTATAAGTTTTAAACAAATTGAGGAGGAAAGGTAGGAGGAAAATCCAGTTTAATTCAACACAGCACTTATTTATAGAAACTTAAATTTAAAAAAAAATATAAACTCTTAAGGTTTAAGTAAAAAAAATTATTTGGTATATCTTTAAACAAAAATTAAATATATAAAATATATTAAGTCAAAATTTAACAATTACCTCGGGAAATTGGCCTGCCAGCAAACATCCGAAGCCGTTACCAAATTTGACTCAAGTATATGAATATCTTAATCGTTAAATAAGAAAATTTAAATACTTAAATACATTAAAAAAATATTCAATTCTTCAAACTATTTCAAAAATTATAAAAACTGTCCCCCCTCAATTAAACAATCTTTAAACATTGCCTTGAATTAAACAATACTCTTTAAAAACTGAAAAAATATATTAGCTCAGTTAACCTCATTTTTCCAGTTTAAAAGATTAAAAATCACTAAATTTTATCAGGATTAACTATTGAAACAAAATTATAATCAAAAATCTTAAATATTTCAAAATTTAAAAACTTAAAAGCGAAAATCGTAAAATTTACTTTCTGCCGTTTAATCTCAAAAATTATTCTTCCTTATTTGACCTGAAAAACATCATTTCATTTAATTCAATATGATCAAGTAGGAACTCTGTATCAAAAACATTTCATAAAAATATATCAAAACATTTCAATTTATTAAAAGTAAAAAATAAGAAAAGAGGTCAAAAGATTCACAGACGGTGGGGCATTTTTCATATTTTACACATATCTTCTTACACGATCGATGACCAACTCGGACTGTCTAAAAATAAAAACTCCGATGATGTCAGTCCCAGCGAAAAAAATTCTTGAACACACAGCGATCATAAAAATACAAAACTTTACTTCTCAACGGAGAAGGCTCTTTCTTTAAACGTCGGGACGGCAACATGCTTCCTCATCAAAGACAAAATAACGAAGACAATATCCTCCAAACGCTGACTCAGGATCCCCGGTCACACATCGTCATCGTCGAATACCTTCCGAAAATTGACACTCCACAGTCAACGAAGAAAACAATTCCATCCGTCAACGCTCGAAACTTTACTTTCGTTGAAAACTCCTCCTTCATCAATGAAAGCCTCTGTCAAGGGGAGAAACCACCCTTTAAAAAAAATTTCAGCGGCCAGTAGTAAAACAAAAATCCTTTCCTCGGCGAAAACATTCCATCACAGAGATAAGCAGCTGTCAGGTCAGGGGTCAAAAGTGTAGTACAACAACGCCATCATCCTTCACAGCAGGAAACACAAATTCTTTCATGTAGTTCTAACTCCAATAGTCAGGCTTTATTTCTTGTCAATACCCAGCATCAAAACATTTGGAAACATTCAAAATTGTGTCATGGGTTTTTCAAAAAAAAAAAAAAAAATTAATATCCATCAAAGTTTAACTTTTAAATTACATTTTAACTAAAAAAAAATATTGACTATATTTATTTCAATTACACTTTCAAATCTTTAACATATATGTTATTAATTTTCATTAAACTTAAAGCTTTAACATATTAATTTCAATTAAACTTATATTTTTACAATTAAACCAGACTTTAGTGTTTTAAACTTTTTAAATTCTTACATAAATTAAATATTTAAATCCTAATTTTATATTATCTATTGAAAACTTTTAAACCTAATTAAGACATGTTACCATTTAAACTTTATTAAACCAAAATATAAAGCCTTTAATCTTTTACTTTATTTCAATCAAAACAAAAATAATTAACTTTAAATCAAAAATAAATCAAGTTAAACCTTTCATAATTTCAACAAATAAACTGTCGAATTATCAAAAAAAACTAATTTTAATTTATACTGTAACTTATTAATATAAAACTTAATTTAACAAAGATTTCATTACTTAAATGTCATCTTTAACTCATGGCCCCTCCCCCCCCCCAACTAAAATTATCGCTAACATCCCTAAAAGAGGCCGGAGTACCGATTACCACATTTTAAAAATCGGACCGATCAAGGTCAAAAATTTTATTCAAAAGACTATTATTACAATAATTAAAAAAATGAGGGAGTATATATCAGCCAGCCAAAAAAAATTTAAACTTAAGCTGCCCTTAGCTCTGCTAAGCTTTATATTTTTAAAATTTAAAAATTGGAGCCCATAACCAGATTTGTCATCACTACAAATGTAGTGATGACAGGGTTTAAAGAAAGCTTAGTATATAGCAGAGGCATAGAATGCAGTAAGGAAGCGTTACTGATTTTAAAACCCCAAAAGTTTAAAAACTAATTATATGAAGAAAAGATAAATGTGGCTTCTTAAATAAAGATGACATGGATTAAAAACAATATCAACGTTTATTTAAATAATTAAAAGACATTAACATACATTAAAAGGAGATCATAAATTTCATTAAATTGTATTTCATATTAAAAACAAAAAGGATATAAATAACAATTACTTATCTAATATCAGAAATCCCCATGACACAAACATTGCTTTCCAATAAAAAAATAAATATGAAGTTAATCATATAGTAAGATTCTAGGGCTCATCAACATCACTAAAATAAATTAGCTGGGTCCGATGCCTTTAAGAAAACAGCAAAAATAGAAAAATAAAAGATATTACGTCATTGCCTATTCATCAGTTATCCCTTGCACAATATCTAATAGTCGTATCCAAATAGCATTCTTTCACTTAATAGTCCATGATGAAATGTTCACTGAAGTTCTCATATATCACCACAACATGCTGTCAATGAACTTGTAACGATGAAAGGCGAATTCAATTTAAAACAGACTCCATTTCTCAAATAATTAAAAGACCACAAGCTACTACTTATTACAACATAAACTTAACTAAACATTAAAAGAACGTCTGCCGCATTTCACGCCATGATACATCAGCTGGAACAATGGACACCACAAGAGTTAAAGAGAGCAGAAAGTCGAACTATTTATCTCCCGCCGATGTTGGAATATTTGGCAGTACGCATGTCCGTATTCTCGTCCACCAACTCCTAGAGCTCAATATGCCAATACGAAATAAGGGGGTGTGGATCGTGGAAGGGCATCACGATTACGTCACATCCGAACGCCATCTAGTAGTATTGGTTGGAACCATTCAGAAAAGCATGAGCGGAGCTAGACATGTAATCAATGATACGGCAAGTTATTGATTTCAATTATTGTGAAATGAAAGTAAAAATAAAAAGGAACCATTTTATGTATTAATAAAGTAAAAACAGAAAAGAAGATATCTATTATAATAAAGTAAGTCTTTATTTTTCTTTGAGAATAAAAATAAAAATCCTGTTAAATAAATTTAAATAAATAAAGCATATGTTCACCAGAGGAATATTTATGTGGAAGTAGAAAAACAGGCATGTATATTAAACATGATTCAAATGTTATTTAGCAAGGTGATAAGAATTAGGGTTCTAATTCCTGACACTTCTGTTGCCACAATTATAAAATTGATTGTAAAAACTACAAAAAAATTAATATCTCAAAAATAAATCGAGATACAGCTTTTAAACACATTGCATTTAAAAGTACATTTTTTTCCTATACGATGGTGTAAAAATTTAAAATGTGCAATTTAAAAATTTGCAGTAGCATAAATTTCAAAATTAAATTTCTTTCTTCTAATTGTTGCACGCAAGTTTAAATAAAATTATTATGTATATAACATAGTGAAAAAACACTGTAAATACTTGCGATAATTAATAAATAAAGTAAAATACTTTGTAAAATCACCATAAAAGGAAAAATAAAGTAGGATGCATTTCGAGCTACAACAATAACAGCTCATCATCTGCTAAACCAACACGTGTTTGTAAGGGCACAGAATCGAGATAAAGTGAAAGAAAGAGAGAGGTGATTACAAAGAGTGCGATAGGTGGTGCTAACTGAAATAGCACAGGTTGAAGGGAAAAGTGATGCCAAAAAAAAAAAAAAAAAAAAGAGGAGAAAAATGTGTTAAAAACAATAAAAATAATTGCAAAAATAAATAACATAAAAATAAATAGAAAAATAAATAAATAAAAGTAGTAATAATAGATAATAATATATAACCGGCATGCTTGGGAAACACAGATTGCTGAATACTTGATATATTCCAATATTAAGCTCTACAAAATCTATCATGCGGGTATCAACTTAAACAGTGAAGCAGGAAAATCATTTTTAGTCTTTTTTAGCTATTAGGAAGTTGATCAAATAACACGTTTTATTATTACATTAATTTGCATTTATTATTCTTTGAAAATAAAAATAAAAGTAAACAATTTATTGTGTTAAAATGCAATTTCTGAATTTATTTATTAATTCTTTATAACTTTTTTAAGGCTGGGAGAGTTTTGGTAGAAATTAATAGGATCATATTTGATTGAGAAAAAAAAACTCCAATATTAGGTTATGTCGATGAAAGATCCACACAATTGCATGGTACAAGCTTGCCTTTAAATCAACGAAAAAGAAGAGATTGTTTTTTCTTTTTCCTTAAGATCACCTACACAATTGTGTAGTTCAGAGCTCAAACTCTGAGCAGTTTGCCCATATTTTTCCATTTCTTAAAAGCAACTTTAATCTGTTATAGACAAAATATTTTAAGCATATTTCAGGATAATCTAAAAAACTTTTTAAAATCACCATAAAAAAGAAAACTAAACAGGACGCGTTTTGAGCTTCAAAAATACCGCTCGTCATCAGCTAATCCAAACACGTGTCACAAGGGACAGAGTGGAAATAAAAGTGAAAGAAAGAGGGAGGAGATTACAAAGAGTGCGACAGGTGGTGCTGCCTGACAGAGCCAAGGAGGAAGAGAAAAATAAAGATAAAGTTAAAGAAAGAAGGGGGAGTTTACAAAGAGTGCCACAGGAGGCGCTGGCTAAAATAGCCCAGGTGGAAGAGAAAAATGATGATAAACTAATAAAAGAAAAAGAAAACAGTGGGAAAATAATAATATAAATAAATAAATAAATAAATTTTATTTCCTCCTTATCACTCCTCTACCTTATTCCTTATATCCAAAAAAAGGCATTCAGACCTCCCCCCCCCCCCCCAAGACAAACATCCTTTTTTGCATGGTTGTACTTGACTTTATTTTAACCAAGATGAGTATGCTTTCTTGGAAAAGATTGAAACATATCACAATGCACCCTAAGAGATAAAAGTATTCCATTCTCGCCTTGAAAATGTTGTTTGATTCTTGGGTTGGATAGTAAGGGAGGGAGAGATAAAAGGATAATTTCAGAAAAGGCTGTCTTTTTCAGTAGGTTTTCATCTACCTAAACTAACTCTCGTTACTTTTAGAGTTTAGAGTGGATGTTTGTTGTTTGTGCCGACTAAGAACATTTTTTTTTTTTTTTTTTTTTTTTTTTTTTTTTTTTTTGTGAGAGAGATCATTTGAATAAAGAATTTTTACTAAATGTCATCTATGCTGGTGGGATTTTCTACTGCATCTGCATAAAATCACTCCTAGGATAAGCATAACTCTCTCTGATAAAGTAATAATTTTGAAAATAATCAATAAGACACTGGAAAAAAAAGGAAGTGGCAAAAATTGAGATTGAGATTCTTAAAATTAAAATTGATAATTAAAATTGAAATTGAAATTCCAGCAAAATTCCGTTTAGCATTTCAAAAACTTAATTAATCAGCTCAAAAAACAATACTGTTTCAAAATTTAAACATTAAATGAAAAAATATTTGTCGTTCTCTATTCAACGAATTTTTGACTGAACAATAGATTTTGTTATATAGAGACTCGTCTGTAATCTTATTTAATCAAACATGAAAACAGCCATTAAAGAATAATTATCCTTTTATAAAGCACTCGCCATTTTTTCTTTAAATTAATATTTGTATAATTCAATCTTCTATCATTTTTAGCACTTTCCAGCAAAGTTGAAAAGCGCTTATGCATTCGATTTGTCTGGCCGTCTAGCCGGATGTTCGTCTGTCCGCCCTGTAACTCCCGTAAATATACTCGGATTGCCATGAAATTTTAGGAGGTTATTGACGTTTACCTTATCACGAACCCTATTGAAAATGAAGTTTCTACCATGATTAGTTTATCTACAGAAAGAATCAAAAGTTTCCCATTACATTACGGCCTATGGGGAAAAATCGTTAATATACTTGGATTGCCATGAAATTTTAGGACGTTATTGACATTTACCCTAGCACGAACCCTATTGAAAATGAAGTTTCTACCATGATTAGATTATCTACAGGGCGAATCAAAAGTTTTCCATTACATTACGGCCCATGGGGAAAAATCATTAATATACTTGGATTGCCTTGAAATTTTAGGACATTATTGACGTTTACCCTAGCACAAGTCAAAAATGAAGTTTCTACCATGATTAGTTTATCTACAGGGCGAAACAAAAGTTTCCCATTACATTACGGCCTATGGGGAAAAATCGGTAATATACTTGGATGGCCAAGAAATTTTAGGACGTTATTGACGTTTACCCTAGTACGAACCCTATTGAAAATGAAGTTTCTACCATGATTAGATTATCTACAGGGCGAATCAAAAGTTTTCCATTATATTACGGACCATGGGGAAAAATCGTTGATATACTTGGATTGCCATGAAATTTTAGGACGTTATTGACGTTTACTCTAGCACAAGTCCTATCGAAAATGAAGTTTCTACCATGATTAGTTTATCTACAGGGCGAAACAAAAGTTTCCCATTACTTTACGGCCTATGGGGAAAAATCGTTTCAAAGGAATTTTAAAGGTGTTATACCCTGTCAAACATATTAAAATATGCATTCTATAAAATATAAGGTGAAAATGTAGCTATTATTAATTTACAGGGCCACACAAAAGAATTCCATTAGATAATGGTAAAAGGGGGAATTTTGGGTGACATATTTTACATATATTAAGCTGTTTCATGTATAATAAAATTTATATATGTCACTGAAGCTTAATATAAATTATACGCTACTGTCTTGCATAATATGAAGTACATAGCATTTATAGGGCCATACAAAAGATTTCAAATAGTATATTCTTTCCGAAGTACCGTATATGTGTCCAATGATGGCTGATGGAGGGATGAAATGCATTTTAATTATGATATGCGTGTTTATATTTTGCTAAATATATGCACATTATATGGTGTGTATAAATGTTATAGTTGATATACAGGGCTACCCAAAAGAGCTCACCAAAGTTACTGAATATGAGCGTAAATTATTTAAACGTGGTTCTTAAATAAGCTATGCATTTTTACGCTGAGCTTCATTCAATTTACTGAGAAATGTTTGCAGAATATAAATAAAAGGATATACAGGGACACACAAAGACTTCGGTACATGGACGCCTATGAATGATAATTTATGAGAATGTGATTTCAGTTGTTTTAAAGGTGTTTTAATTTACAATAAATTTTAGCCTAATGCTGACGTGTAATGAAGGTACAATGTAAACTACAGGGCTGAACAAAAATATTCAAGTATGTTTCCATCAAATAGTATGAATTGCTGAAAAAAGAAATTTCAAGCTACTGGGTATTTTCTTGCTAAACTAAATTTTCCCATTATATCAACTGACATATGAAATACAGGGCTGTTCAAAAGTACTGCAATACATATTTGGGTATATTTGATTATACATTATTATTTCCCTAAATAACAAAGTTTTGTTAAAGATTTCATTAAGTGTTGGAAAGTGCTTCATAATCTATGCTTAATGCATGATTTTTCTTACTGTTTTTAAAGCCAATCAAATTAACAGATTTTTAAAGGCGAGACAAGGGTTGACAAGCATAGCTTGTAAGTGCAGTGCCGTCTAGTGTATTATAATATTAATTTAAGCTTTATTAAACAATTTATTTTATTAATACTTATTTCCTTTTTAAAGAGTATGGCATGGTCTTTGCAAGTTGTTAAATGATCTGGATATTGCGTCAGCTGAACCATTTGAAATAGAAAAATGTAAGAATATTTAAATTTAGTTTTGACTATATATTCATTAATAATATTAGCAGTAACTTTTTCTTCTCTGCATTTTGTTATTAGTTGAAGACATACCTCTGCCAGAAGATTGGGATTTACAGTCATTTTTACCATTAAAAAAGTCACAAAGGTACTTATTAATTTTTTTTATTATTACATATAATTTGTTGTACTAAAAAGTGACTTGTCTGCTTGTATTTCATAACTAACTGCTCCTAGAATGTGGAATGTTATGTGATAAAATTATCACCAAATCAATTTTTTTCAAAAACTATATGGCAATTTGTATGATAAATCCATAGCCATTTACTCAATTTTTATTGGTTTTAAAATAATTTTTAACAGGAATTTTTAAAATTTCTATTGTGTGCAATCAAAAAAATAGTTCCGTTTGTATTTATTAAATTATTGTAAATAGCTCAGCATTTCTTTCCAGCATTATGAAATTAAAACTTTCATCAATTAATAAATGAACATATAAAATATTATGTATAAAAAAAGAAATTTAAGACCTGTAATTAAACTGTACACTAACACCAAAATTATTAGAATCAAAAAAGCTGATTGCAAATAGTGATCTTTGGTGATTTCTTTGGCTTACTCTTGGTATGGAGGCCAATAGAAAATATCATTGTTAATAAATTTTGAAAGTTTTTTAAACTTCATAATTCAGAGTTCAAATCAATACAAAATCATGGAAAAATCAGGAAAGTTTATCAATCTCAAAAAGTCAGTAAATTATAAAAATTACTGAAAATCGGAGAAATTTATGTTTTTGAGATATTTGCATTTTTACCTTGACACAACAAGATTGATTCATCTATTTTATGTGCGATATTTTTTCACATGCTGATTTTAGTCTTTCCCAATATACAGGGTGTCCGAAAAGTCTGGAAATGGTCGAATAACTCAAGAAATACATATGAGATTGAAAAATGATAATATACGTGTTAAATATTTTTAAATAAGCTACTCAGTGATACCAAATTTGACCTTCGCAACCGATCCCCTGGGGGCAGAGGGGGTCAAACTTTGAAATCCTAAATTATAACCTCCATTTTTTATTGCAGTTTCAGATTCTACGGACAAAAATACGTAGCTTTTGTATTTGATGTTTATCTCGAATCCTCGTTTATCATGGTGTAATTGAGCATATTAAATCGATACCTATTTCGGTTTTCCCAACCAGGTTTTGCCTGATTGGCCAGAATTTTTGACATCAAATTCTTCGTCTTTTGCAGGAATAGCATTTCTTGAAAATCACCCGTGGCGATTATTTCGATAATGCCGAGGATAATGCTATGATCCATTTGCTGTAGCGTCACTCCACAGCTTTTATAGAATATCTCTTTTATGATCAATGAGAATGCTCCATAACACAGTAAAGTAACCGTTTTCTATAAAAGAGGTGGAGTGATGCTACAGCAAATAATTTTAAAAAAACATACACCCACATCAGCCTTTTTTAGAAACCATTTGTTATTTAAAAACCATTTACTGGATAAAATAAAAGTCCAAACAGAAAACTAATTATGTTTCACTGAATTTTTGTTGAGAAAAAAAAAAAAAAAAAAAAAAACCCTATACAGTGTAAAAAATTTAACTCATTTGCTACAACGTCACTCCACCGCTTTTATAAAAAACGGTTACTTTACTGTGTTATGGAGCATTCTCATTGGTCATAAAAGAGATATTCTATAAAAGCTGTGGAGTGGCGCTACAGCAAATGGGTCAAATTTTTGACAGTGTAGCATTATCGAAATAATCGCCATGGGTCAAATTTTTGACAGTGTAGCATTATCGAAATAATCGCCATGGGTGATTTTCAAGAAATCACTATTTCTGCAAAAGACGAGGAATTTGACGTCAAAATTCTGACCAATCAGGCAGAACCTGGTTGGGAAAACCGAAATATGTATCGATTTAATATGCTCAATTACTTTGTGATAAACAAGGATTCGAAATAAGCATCAAATATAAAAGTTGCGTATTTTTGTCCGTAGAATCCGAATCTGCAATAAAAAATGGGGGTTATAGTTTAAGATTTCAAAGTTGGCCCTCTTCTGACCACCAGGGGGTCGGTTGCGAAGGTCAAATTTGGTATCACTAAGTAGCTTATTTAAAAATATTTAACATGTGTATTTTTCTTTTTCAATCTCTTATGTATTTCTCGAGTTATTCAACAGTTTCCAGACTTTTCGGGCACCCTGTATATATATATTTTAAAACTTGGTGTGAGATTTCGAAATTTAACACAAATTAAAAGAATCAGATGTCCTGGTGTTAACATTTAAATTGAAGGTAATTAACCCATTTTTGAAAATTTTTAATCATCCATTAGCATTACCTTAAGGGGACAAGGGACCTTGAAATCCTTAAAAATATTTTTTTTTATTTTTTGTAAATTTTACCTAAATATTTTTCAAGGGTACATTATATGCATTATAGCATGCATTTATCACAAAAAAAATGCAAAAAAAAAAAAAAAAAGGCACTCCGGGAGTGCCGACAGAAGTGAAAACTTGAACAATTATGTGTGTATTTTTTTAGTCGTCTGGACATATTTTATTGTGCAGAAAATACTTTTAAATGAAGTGTTTTTTACTCATTATTATAAACTACTGCTACAAAAATTATATTACAATTTTCATTTAATGCGCTATTGTACATGAAAAATAATGCATATTATTTTACATACAAAAATTGCAATCTATTGCTTAAAACATAAATTTACAAATGCATGAAATATGAAATATCGTCAGTTGGTATTCTTTGAAATAAATACCCATAAAACTTATAAATTTTCATCCCCATTTCAACAATTCTTCCATCATCATCATCATCATCATTATTATCATTATATTCTAGATTTGATATTATAGGTTTATGGTAACTAAAATATATAGCAAACAATTTTGATTCAATTCTATTTAAATATCTTGTAATGACTGCATCAATTGTAATTTTTTATCTCTCTGTGCTAAGATTGCGATGGTTGGTCATTGTTAAATCAAATTTTCTATTTAAAAATTCAATTAATTGTAGATTTTCATCATCCACAAGGTTGATGTTGAAATCCCTACTCAAAATCATCGGCAAATCATCAAATCTCTTTCCAATTCAATCTTGAAGTAATGCAGAAGCCTCTTTAGAACAAATAAATAAATTTTCATACAAAAATTCTCATTTGCACTTAAAGACTTATCCGGTGAAATATAAATGGCAACCAATACAATTAGTTTTTCATTTTCAGAGTGGCAACAATAAATACATATATCACTGATATCAAAAACATTACTACTAAACATACTGGTGTACCTCACATGCACATTCATATGAATTGTGGAAATATATGCCCATTACATCAAACAACCTTTTATAAATAGCTACTCCTGCTGCTGGACGACCGTATCTTCTGAAACTTGCAACAAATTGAATAGTAATCAAACAAT
Source organism: Maratus speculifer (assembly GCA_964019185.1). Taxonomy (NCBI): domain Eukaryota; kingdom Metazoa; phylum Arthropoda; class Arachnida; order Araneae; family Salticidae; genus Maratus; species Maratus speculifer. The sequence goes on from OZ025291.1 coordinate 110,785,367, forward strand.
ATAAGTTGTTAAACTTTAAATACAATTTTTTAAAAAATGGTTGGAAAGTGCAGCATAATCGATGCACAATATCATGATTCTTCTTTCTTAACTTTTTATTCCATCTGGTAACAGTATATTTTGTTAAACTTTAAATACAATTAAAATTTTTAAAAATGGTTTTGAAATGTAGCATAATTGATGTGCAATGTCATGTTTTTTCTTTCTTAACTTTTTATTCCATTTGGTATCAATTTATGTTGTTACTATTTAAATACAATCAAAAATTAAAAAAAAAAGAGAGAAAAATGGATGGAAAGTGCAATGTAATCAATGCGCGATGTCATACTTTTTCTTTCTTAACATTTTATTCCCTCTGGTAACAGTATAAGTTGTTAAGGTTTAAATACAATTACAATTTTTAAAATTGGTTGGAAAGTACTGCATAATCAATGTACAATATCATGACTTTTCTTTCTTATCATTTTATTCCATTTGATAACAATATAAGTTGTTAAACTTTAAAAACAATTGAAAATATATATATATATATATATATATATATATATATATATATATATATATATATCCAACATATAAAACAATCAACAATAAACAATACAAATTCAAATTCATGTGAATTGCGCCGAAACGCTGCATTAAAACACATAAATTAAAAATATAATATCAAATTTATCGATTTAGCAAGAACCAGCACACCCCCCTCACAAAACAAAAATCCCTTAAAATTAAAAATTCAACAATCAAAATACAAAAACAATAGGCTGCCAGCCTCGTCAGCGATGGGTTTTATTAGACAAAAGCAGCCGGACACTCGAGTTTACAAAAACAAAATATATTTAAGTGGCAGTGGGTTTCGGCCAGAGCGGTGAATAGCAAAAAATCAGATGTTAAACACCCGATGGCTATAATTCACTCGCTCCCCCACCGGACCCCACGCCACATTAATAAACGAATGTCTCACCTGGAACATTGTAAACGATGCAAAAATATGTTCTCTGAATAAAAACCACATCCCCAACTTAGCTGCCATGCCACAACTCCAAACAAATTAAACAGAACAAAGTAGAAACCGTATTCCAAACCAATCCTAAAACAATCCAGGTCTGTTGCCACTCAATGCAGCTCATCATCATAAAACCGTCCTTTAGCAGGCTTTAGGTAGTACAAGTCATTTAGCTGTCACCGAGTAGCAAACGTTCAAAAATGTAGAGAATCTGCAAACTCAGAGTACCTTTTTATGAACTTGAGAGGAATATTGTTTTTATAATGAAGTTTACTTTTAAATTGGAAAAGCTCATTATGAAATAGATATTTTTCTGAACAGATTCTATAAAATCGGAAAATTTGGCTGATTATAATATTAATGTAGATTCGTTTTGAAATATTGGAGGACCAGTGTACGAGCTGATTAACTGTAAAAGAAAAGCTTTTACGCTTATCATAAATAGAAATTTGCATTTTATTATCCATTAAAATTTTAATTTTTAAATCTAGATAATCAGCCTCCGAGCTATTTTCATTAGTTTTTTTCAACGTTAAGGAGTCGGGATAAATTTCTTGAGAAATTTCATTAAAATCAGAATTAATATTTAAAACGATCAAATCATCAATGTATCGGTAAGCAAAAAATTTTAGATCGGCTTTATTTATACTATATTGAAATTCATAAAAAAATAAAAATAAGTTAGCTGCAGTGGATGAGTAACTAGTACCCATGCCAATCCCATTAATTTGTAGGTATATTTTAGAACCAGTATAAACATAATTATTATAAAGGCAAAACCGGCATAATTTATAAAACAAGTTTGAATTAAAATCAGCACCATCCAAAACCAATTCAGCTGTTTTCAAAAGTGCATCCTTTAAACTACTAATAGGAATGGTTGTAAATAAATTTTCGAAATCATATGTATGGATAGAATGTATTTTATTGTTTTTTAATTTTTCGACAATTTCAAAACTATTAGAAACAATCCAAAAACAGTTACTGTCTTTATATTTATATTTCAGCATGTTCAAAATTTTTTTAAGTAAATCCTCAAATTTTCTATTAAAACTATTACCTATACTATTAACATTACTGCAAATGAACCTGTATTTGGTCGGTACTTTATGGAATTTTGGAGTAAGAAATAAAAACGGAAATGACGGATTTTTAATACGAGGGAATGGAATATTGGTTTGTTTAGAGAAAGCCAGATGTTTATTGATAATTTCTTGTACAGAAGATTTACAAATTTTATAGGTTATACTATTATTTAATTCTGCATTAAGCATTTCCGCATAAAACTTTTTTCAAATTACTGCAAAGTTACCGGCGGCCTTATCCACTTGACAAAAAACAAATTCTTGTTTTAATTTAGCTATTTCGTTTCTAAAATCCCTATTGAAATAATGATAAGTATAAGATGAATTATTTAAAAAACAATTCTGGAAAGATTTAAAATCATTTAAAATGTGTAATTTCCAATCTGTAAAGAGGGGGATAGGTGCATTGTATCTGTAACTTAAATTTAATATAAAAGCATTTAAATCAGCTTTAAAAGTATTGAATGACTTCATTGGATTTAATTTATTGTTAATACGAAATTTAGTACCCAAGTTCAAAAGATTACGTAGAGTGAAATTTTCTATAATATTTAGATCACCAGTCACAATATGTTGATTGGTTTCATTTAAAAAAGTTGAATTTTTAAAATTTTCGCAATTGCATTCCAAATCTGTAAATGAATCAAGGTTTTGAGAAACTTCTCTGTAATTAAATAAAATACTTCCCAGTGTTTTGGTATATTTATAAGTGGGTATTACTACAATATCTTTAACAGGAAGTAAACTTTTATGACGCAAAATCAAAGAACTTAACCGTAGATTATCAAAACTTTTTTGTTGAAAAGTGCATACAAAGTAAACTTTTTCCAAATCTAGAGGCTTGTATTTTCCAATTTTGTATAACAAAATATCACTAATCAGATCTTTAAACTGAGTGTTTGCAGAGTTAAAACTCTCAATTTTTTGTTGCAATCTTTTAAGTATTTTAAATTTTAAACCAAATAAAATGGTTTTAATCTGTTTAATATTAAAACTATTACAAAATAAATTGTAAAGGTCCTGCAGAGCAACAGATGGGCTTATGTCAGAATATTTATTTTGCTTTAGCTTATCAGTGTGTTTACCACGTTTACCTCTTTTATATTGAAATGAGGGAATATATACAGACGAAAAAAGACTGTATATACAAGGAGAATTTTCAGTGCGAAAATTTAGTTTAGTGTTCAATCCATAAGGATACAGAGATTTTAAACGAAGTATATAGAAGCTTTCACTTCTTAGACGGAAAGGATCATCAATAATCTGTTCTAATATTTGGATTCTTACATTATGAAAACCATGTATAAAAAAGTGCTTTATTTCAAAAGTTGAATTATTGTCTTCTTTACTAGATAAATGTCTGTGATTATTGATTCTCATATGTAACTCACCCGAAGTTTCTCCGACATATTTTTGATCACATATGGTACAAGTAAGTAAATAGATAACATGTGTAATTTTACATATATGGAAATTCAGGTTAACCGTGCTATTGGTGTAAGGACTAGCAGATAACTCTACATTAGGTCAAGTTTTACATCGTTTGTTACTACATTTTGTTAATCCCATTTTTTATTATTTATTTTCCATCGTAACTTTTTTATATATAGAATTTTTGAAGCTTTTAGCTTATTGCACAAATAAAAATATACATGAGGAAACTGAGCCAGTCCAAAGCCAAATCAAAAAATAAAAACAATAGCTGTATTCCAGTATTGCGCTAAAGCTGCAAGCTATTAAAATACAGTAATTTATCCAACATATAAAACAATCAACAATAAACAATACAAATTCAAATTCATGTGAATTGCGCCGAAACGCTGCATTAAAACACATAAATTAAAAATATAATTTCAAATTTATCGATTTAGCAAGAACCAGCACACCCCCCTCACAAAACAAAAATCCCTTAAAATTAAAAATTCAACAATCAAAATACAAAAACAATAGGCTGCCAGCCTCGTCAGCGATGGGTTTTATTAGACAAAAGCAGCCGGACACTCGAGTTTACAAAAACAAAATATATTTAAGTGGCAGTGGGTTTCGGCCAGAGCGGTGAATAGCACTGCCACTTAAATATATTTTGTTTTTGTAAACTCGAGTGTCCGGCTGCTTTTGTCTAATAAAACCCATCGCTGACGAGGCTGGCAGCCTATTGTTTTTGTATTTTGATTGTTGAATTTTTAATTTTAAGGGATTTTTGTTTTGTGAGGGGGGTGTGCTGGTTCTTGCTAAATCGATAAATTTGAAATTATATTTTTAATTTATGTGTTTTAATGCAGCGTTTCGGCGCAATTCACATGAATTTGAATTTGTATTGTTTATTGTTGATTGTTTTATATGTTGGATAAATTACTGTATTTTAATAGCTTGCAGCTTTAGCGCAATACTGGAATACAGCTATTGTTTTTATTTTTTGATTTGGCTTTGGACTGGCTCAGTTTCCTCATGTATATTTTTATTTGTGCAATAAGCTAAAAGCTTCAAAAATTCTATATATAAAAAAGTTACGATGGAAAATAAATAATAAAAAATGGGATTAACAAAATGTAGTAACAAACGATGTAAAACTTGACCTAATGTAGAGTTATCTGCTAGTCCTTACACCAATAGCACGGTTAACCTGAATTTCCATATATGTAAAATTACACATGTTATCTATTTACTTACTTGTACCATATGTGATCAAAAATATGTCGGAGAAACTTCGGGTGAGTTACATATGAGAATCAATAATCACAGACATTTATCTAGTAAAGAAGACAATAATTCAACTTTTGAAATAAAGCACTTTTTTATACATGGTTTTCATAATGTAAGAATCCAAATATTAGAACAGATTATTGATGATCCTTTCCGTCTAAGAAGTGAAAGCTTCTATATACTTCGTTTAAAATCTCTGTATCCTTATGGATTGAACACTAAACTAAATTTTCGCACTGAAAATTCTCCTTGTATATACAGTCTTTTTTCGTCTGTATATATTCCCTCATTTCAATATAAAAGAGGTAAACGTGGTAAACACACTGATAAGCTAAAGCAAAATAAATATTCTGACATAAGCCCATCTGTTGCTCTGCAGGACCTTTACAATTTATTTTGTAATAGTTTTAATATTAAACAGATTAAAACCATTTTATTTGGTTTAAAATTTAAAATACTTAAAAGATTGCAACAAAAAATTGAGAGTTTTAACTCTGCAAACACTCAGTTTAAAGATCTGATTAGTGATATTTTGTTATACAAAATTGGAAAATACAAGCCTCTAGATTTGGAAAAAGTTTACTTTGTATGCACTTTTCAACAAAAAAGTTTTGATAATCTACGGTTAAGTTCTTTGATTTTGCGTCATAAAAGTTTACTTCCTGTTAAAGATATTGTAGTAATACCCACTTATAAATATACCAAAACACTGGGAAGTATTTTATTTAATTACAGAGAAGTTTCTCAAAACCTTGATTCATTTACAGATTTGGAATGCAATTGCGAAAATTTTAAAAATTCAACTTTTTTAAATGAAACCAATCAACATATTGTGACTGGTGATCTAAATATTATAGAAAATTTCACTCTACGTAATCTTTTGAACTTGGGTACTAAATTTCGTATTAACAATAAATTAAATCCAATGAAGTCATTCAATACTTTTAAAGCTGATTTAAATGCTTTTATATTAAATTTAAGTTACAGATACAATGCACCTATCCCCCTCTTTACAGATTGGAAATTACACATTTTAAATGATTTTAAATCTTTCCAGAATTGTTTTTTAAATAATTCATCTTATACTTATCATTATTTCAATAGGGATTTTAGAAACGAAATAGCTAAATTAAAACAAGAATTTGTTTTTTGTCAAGTGGATAAGGCCGCCGGTAACTTTGCAGTAATTTGAAAAAAGTTTTATGCGGAAATGCTTAATGCAGAATTAAATAATAGTATAACCTATAAAATTTGTAAATCTTCTGTACAAGAAATTATCAATAAACATCTGGCTTTCTCTAAACAAACCAATATTCCATTCCCTCGTATTAAAAATCCGTCATTTCCGTTTTTATTTCTTACTCCAAAATTCCATAAAGTACCGACCAAATACAGGTTCATTTGCAGTAATGTTAATAGTATAGGTAATAGTTTTAATAGAAAATTTGAGGATTTACTTAAAAAAATTTTGAACATGCTGAAATATAAATATAAAGACAGTAACTGTTTTTGGATTGTTTCTAATAGTTTTGAAATTGTCGAAAAATTAAAAAACAATAAAATACATTCTATCCATACATATGATTTCGAAAATTTATTTACAACCATTCCTATTAGTAGTTTAAAGGATGCACTTTTGAAAACAGCTGAATTGGTTTTGGATGGTGCTGATTTTAATTCAAACTTGTTTTATAAATTATGCCGGTTTTGCCTTTATAATAATTATGTTTATACTGGTTCTAAAATATACCTACAAATTAATGGGATTGGCATGGGTACTAGTTACTCATCCACTGCAGCTAACTTATTTTTATTTTTTTATGAATTTCAATATAGTATAAATAAAGCCGATCTAAAATTTTTTGCTTACCGATACATTGATGATTTGATCGTTTTAAATATTAATTCTGATTTTAATGAAATTTCTCAAGAAATTTATCCCGACTCCTTAACGTTGAAAAAAACTAATGAAAATAGCTCGGAGGCTGATTATCTAGATTTAAAAATTAAAATTTTAATGGATAATAAAATGCAAATTTCTATTTATGATAAGCGTAAAAGCTTTTCTTTTACAGTTAATCAGCTCGTACACTGGTCCTCCAATATTTCAAAACGAATCTACATTAATATTATAATCAGCCAAATTTTCCGATTTTATAGAATCTGTTCAGAAAAATATCTATTTCATAATGAGCTTTTCCAATTTAAAAGTAAACTTCATTATAAAAACAATATTCCTCTCAAGTTCATAAAAAGGTACTCTGAGTTTGCAGATTCTCTACATTTTTGAACGTTTGCTACTCGGTGACAGCTAAATGACTTGTACTACCTAAAGCCTGCTAAAGGACGGTTTTATGATGATGAGCTGCATTGAGTGGCAACAGACCTGGATTGTTTTAGGATTGGTTTGGAATACGGTTTCTACTTTGTTCTGTTTAATTTGTTTGGAGTTGTGGCATGGCAGCTAAGTTGGGGATGTGGTTTTTATTCAGAGAACATATTTTTGCATCGTTTACAATGTTCCAGGTGAGACATTCGTTTATTAATGTGGCGTAGGGTCCGGTGGGGGAGCGAGTGAATTATAGCCATCGGGTGTTTAACATCTGATTTTTTGCTATTCACCGCTCTGGCCGAAACCCACTGCCACTTAAATATATTTTGTTTTTGTAAACTCGAGTGTCCGGCTGCTTTTGTCTAATAAAACCCATCGCTGACGAGGCTGGCAGCCTATTGTTTTTGTATTTTGATTGTTGAATTTTTAATTTTAAGGGATTTTTGTTTTGTGAGGGGGGTGTGCTGGTTCTTGCTAAATCGATAAATTTGAAATTATATATATATATATATATATATATATATATATATATAAAGGTTTAAAAGTGCAGCATAATCGATGTGCAATGTCATGTTTTTCTTTCTTAACTTCTTATACCATTTGGTATCAATTTATGTTGTTACTATTTAAATACAATCAAAAATTTAAAAAAACTGAAAAAAGTGGTTGGAAAGTGCAGCATAATTGATGCACAATGTCACATTTTTTCTTTCTTAACATTTTATTCCTTCAGGTAACAGTATATGTTGTTAAACTTTAAATACAATTATAATTTTAAAAATTGGTTGCAAAGTGTAGTATAATCGATGAGCAATGTCATGTCTTTTCTTTCTTAACTTTTTATTCAATTTGATAACAATGTAAGTTGTTAAACTTTAAATACAATTGAAAATTTAAGGAATTGAAAAAATGAAGTGTTTTTTATTCATTATTATAAACTACTGCTACAAAAATTATATTACAATTTTCATTTAATGCGCTATTGTACATGAAAAATAATGCATATTATTTTACATACAAAAATTGCAATCTATTGCTTAAAACATAAATTTACAAATGCATGAAATATGAAATATCGTCAGTTGGTATTCTTTGAAATAAATACCCATAAAACTTATAAATTTTCATCCCCATTTCAACAATTCTTCCATCATCATCATTATTATTATTATATTCTAGATTTGATATTATAGGTTTATGGTAACTAAAATATATAGCAAACAATTTTGATTCAATTCTATTTAAATATCTTGTAATGACTGCATCAATTGTAATTTTTTATCTCTCTGTGCTAAGATTGCGATGGTTGGTCATTGTTAAATCAAATTTTCTATTTGAAAATTCAATTAATTGTAGATTTTCATCATCCACAAAGTTGATGTTGAAATCCCTACTCAAAATCATCGGCAAATCATCAAATCTCTTTCCAATTCTATCTTGAAGTAATGCAGAAGCCTCTTTAGAACAAATAAATAAATTTTCATACAAAAATTCTCATTTGCACTTAAAGACTTATCCGGTGAAATATAAATGGCAACCAATACAATTAGTTTTTCATTTTCAGAGTGGCAACAACAAATACATATATCACTGATATCAAAAACATTACTACTAAACATACTGGTGTACCTCACATGCACATTCATATGAATTGTGGAAATATATGCCCATTACATCAAACAACCTTTTATAAATAGCTACTCCTGCTGCTGGACGACCGTATCTTCTGAAACTTGCAACAAATTGAATAGTAATCAAACAATATAAGTTGTTAAACTTTAAATACAATTTTTTAAAAAATGGTTGGAAAGTGCAGCATAATCGATGCACAATATCATGATTCTTCTTTCTTAACTTTTTATTCCATCTGGTAACAGTATATTTTGTTAAACTTTAAATACAATTAAAATTTTTAAAAATGGTTTTGAAATGTAGCATAATTGATGTGCAATGTCATGTTTTTTCTTTCTTAACTTTTTATTCCATTTGGTATCAATTTATGTTGTTACTATTTAAATACAATCAAAAATTAAAAAAAAAAGAGAGAAAAATGGTTGGAAAGTGCAATGTAATCAATGCGCGATGTCATACTTTTTCTTTCTTAACATTTTATTCCCTCTGGTAACAGTATAAGTTGTTAAGGTTTAAATACAATTACAATTTTTAAAATTGGTTGGAAAGTACTGCATAATCAATGTACAATATCATGTCTTTTCTTTCTTATCATTTTATTCCATTTGATAACAATATAAGTTGTTAAACTTTAAAAACAATTGAATATATATATATATATATATATATATATATATATATATATATATATATATATATATATATATATATATAAAGGTTTAAAAGTGCAGCATAATCGATGTGCAATGTCATGTTTTTCTTTCTTAACTTTTTATACCATTTGGTATCAATTTATGTTGTTACTATTTAAATACAATCAAAAATTAAAAAAACTGAAAAAAGTGGTTGGATAGTGCAGCATAATTGATGCACAATGTCATATTTTTTCTTTCTTAACATTTTATTCCTTCAGGTAACAGTATATGTTGTTAAACTTTAAATACAATTATAATTTTAAAAATTGGTTGAAAAGTGTAGTATAATCGATGAGCAATGTCATGTCTTTTCTTTCTTAACTTTTTATTCAATTTGATAACAATGTAAGTTGTTAAACTTTAAATACAATTGAAAATTTAAGGAATTGAAAAAAATGGTTGGAAAGTGCAGCATAATTGATGTGCAATGTCATGTTTTTTCTTTCTTAACTTTTTATTCCATTTGGTATCAATTTATGTTGTTATTATTTAAATACAATAAAAAATAAAATTTTTAAAAATGGTTTTGAAATGTAGCATAATTGATGTGCAATGTCATGTTTTTTCTTTCTTAACTTTTTATTCCATTTGGTATCAATTTATGTTGTTACTATTTAAATACAATCAAAAATTTTAAAAAAAAGAGAGAAAAATGGTTGGAAAGTGCAATGTAATCAATGCGCGATGTCATACTTTTTCTTTCTTAACATTTTATTCCCTCTGGTAACAGTATAAGTTGTTAAGGTTTAAATACAATTACAATTTTTAAAATTGGTTGGAAAGTACTGCATAATCAATGTACAATATCATGTCTTTTCTTTCTTATCATTTTATTCCATTTGATAACAATATAAGTTGTTAAACTTTAAAAACAATTGAAAATATATATATATATATATATATATATATATATATATATATATATATATATATATATATATATATATATATATATATATATATATAAAAGGTTTAAAAGTGCAGCATAATCGATATGCAATGTCATGTTTTTCTTTCTTAACTTTTTATACCATTTGGTATCAATTTATGTTGTTACTATTTAAATACAATCAAAAATTAGAAAAACTGAAAAAAGTGGTTGGAAAGTGCAGCATAATTGATGCACAATGTCATATTTTTTCTTTCTTAACATTTTATTCCTTCAGGTAACAGTATATGTTGTTAAACTTTAAATACAATTATAATTTTAAAAATTGGTTGAAAAGTGTAGTATAATCGATGAGCAATGTCATGTCTTTTCTTTCTTAACTTTTTATTCAATTTGATAACAATGTAAGTTGTTAAACTTTAAATACAATTGAAAATTTAAGGAATTGAAAAAAATGGTTGGAAAGTGCAGCATAATTGATGTGCAATGTCATATTTTTTCTTTCTTAACTTTTTATTCCATTTGGTATCAATTTATGTTGTTATTATTTAAATACAATAAAAAAAAATGAAAAAAAGTAGTTGGAAACTGCAGCATAATCAATGCACAATGTCATACTTTTTCTTTCATATCGTTTTATTCCATCTATTAACAGTATAAGTTGTTAAACTTAAATACAATTATAACTCAAAAAAACACACACGGACATTCGCGCAAGCGCCCTGTGCAGCCTAAACGGAGCAGCACACTCAGACACTGTAGAAAGAGTGGGAGATACTAGTTCCTCTCCCTTCCCCTCGATCTTACGCTTTTTCGATCAGCATCACGTGACCCTGACGCGAGTTTGGAAGTTTTTACCCATACAAAAAGTGCTCAGCGCCGCTAAAGAAGTTTTCACTTCAAAAATTATTTTTGACAAAAAAAATGGCATTTTATGTCTTCGAAATCTTCAAAATGCCCCCTGCGCATTCCATATCAATGAAAATCCCCAATATTTTTTATGAAAGTTTGTTTTATATATATAAACAAAATTGTGCATCGAATTTTGAATATTTGAATTTAAAGGTAATTAAAACTTTGAAATTTTTTCGAAAAATTTTCCAAAATTTTCAATTTTTTTTTTTTTTTTTTTTACATCTTAAAATTCAAATATGTAAAAATCCATGCTCTATTTTGTTTATATATATAAAACATACTTTCCAAAAAATATTGGGGATTTTCATAGATATGGAAAGCGCAGGGGGCATTTCGAAGATTTCGAAAACACTGCGTAAAATTCCATTTTTTTCTCAAAAATAATATTTAAAAAAAAAAAAATTGTGATAAATGCATGCCATAATGCATATAATGCACCCTTGAATAATATTTAAGATGAAATTTACAAAAAATAAAAAAAAATTTGAAAAAATTTGAAAATTTTGAAAAAAAATTCAAAAAAATTTCAAAATTTAATTTTTTTTTTTTTTTTTACCTTTAAATTCAAATATTCAAAATTCGATGCACAATTTTGTTTATATATATAAAACAAACTTTCATAAAAAATATTGGGGATTTTCATTGATATGGAATGCGCAGGGGGCATTTCGAAGATTTCGAAGACGCTGCTGCGTAAAATGCCATTTTTTTGTCAAAAATAATTTTTTTTTTTTTTTGCATTTTTTTGTGATAAATGCCTGTTTTAATGCATATAATGTACCCTTGAATAATATTTAGGTGAAATTTACAAAAAATAAAATAATTAATTTTAAGGATTTCAAGGTTCCTTGTCCCCTTAAGCTGTGGCAAGCGATCCGTGACCAACTTAGTGCAATTAGCTATTCTATCATTTGTAGATATATTTTTAAATTGAACATTTTTCAGAAAATGAAGAAATTTTTTGGTCACTCTGTATCCTTTGGCCATTGTATGTGAAGTTCCTGAACTAAATTTTGAGTTTGAATTTTTAAAAATATCTATCAATATTTTTTATGTTGTTCTCTTTTTTTTTCTCTTTCATACAAGGTGGATAAATGCATTATACAAAGATAGTGACATAAATGAAAAAATACTACACAGGGCTCAGCACAGGTCACTATTTTCACTAAAAGTCACTATTTTTCACATTGGTCACTTTTTGTTACTATTTTTTATCTCAAGTCACTTTTTCCACTATTTTTGGAGAAAACTTCGAAAATCTCAGACCGATGAAAAAAATTTCAGAACAAAATGGCAGTGAATCGGCTCTTGCAACAGATACGCCGTTTTTGCACATCCATTTTGTTGCGAAATCCTCTTCCGTCTCTTGCTAAAAGGAAGAACCAATGCTTCTTGTCTACTTTCCACCCCTTTCTCCCTACATGAGACTGTCCGCATATGGGATTGCACATGATTTGTTACTCATCAAGTGTGTTCGATCTTACTACGATGACGATCTCTGTATGTGAATCATCCTTAGGGTTGGGTATTTCAACTCCTTTCAAGGAGTCTACCCACTTGATTGATGAGTCGACTTGAAGAGTCGACTCTCGACTCATTTGATTGGTTAGTTGGTTATAAAGATGGTGCAATTCTGTGTCTCTTATATCACGTATATTGCGCAAAAGAGAATTTTTGAGCATATGCTCGAATTATTTTGCTTTTATTTTTATATAAAAGATCTTTTTTGTATTAAAGTTTCTTGGATAGGAACTAGGACCAGTCAAACTAGAGGTGGGGATTGGTCGAAATTTCACGCTCGTCTGCCCTGGACTGTACAGAAAATAATAGCTGGGCCTGGTAAAAAACTTAAAAGTTTGGCCAGCTTGTCCGTAGAATGCAGTTACTGGCCCAACCCGGAAAAAAGTTAAAAATTTGTCCTTAGCCTCGACCCGATAGAGGTCTGCATGAACCGGAATTTCCGGGCCCGGCCCGAACGAAACTTATTTTGGCCCGGTGTAAAAGTCAAAAGTTCGGCCCGGCCCATACAGAAATCATTGAAAACAGGCCAGACATAATTTCTACTATTTTGAAAAAATTCAGATTTTTAACATATAATTATTTTTTTTTAAAGAATACTGCATACATGTTTATGGGCTGATTTTACAGTATATTTTACAGAAAATACACAATAGCAACATTAATTATTACTTACATTCTGAAACTTTCAACATTTCTGTAAGAATTCACTAAAAAATTATTATAATTTAGAATAAAAAAAATAAATAAAAGAAAGTTAAAACATCATTACTTTTGAACTTATTTTTGAATAAAAAGTAGATTTATGACAATATTTCTAGATCATTTATTAAAGATTTTCTCAAATCCAATGGGAGTTTCTGATTCATTTCTGAATTCATTTCTTTTTGGAAACGCATAAGATTAGCAGGTATTCTTATTCAGAAAATATGTAATTGAATACCATTATCCATTTTTTCCTGATATAAGCAATACATCTTTGAGTAAATACTGAAAAGTTAGCATTTTGAATCGAATTTTCGGAAGCGACAGCGTAAAAGGGAGAAAAATCTGCAGCCACGTGACAAGAATCTCTCATATCTTGATAGTTAATGTATTTTCCAAAAATGGAAAACACTATTCGATTCCAAATCTCTTCAATAGTCAGGCTTGTCAATTTTATACCTTTGCAGTTAAAAATCAATCAGAAAATGTGTCAAGTTTTGCGTTGTTGAGTAGTGAAATTAAGAACCATCTTACGTATATTTTCAAAGATTACGTTAACAGAACTTCATTATTGCTATTAATACTTTTAAAAAACATAGTGTCTGTTCTAGACATCTAAGTTCATACTGCTTAATTTTATTTATTTATTTATTTTTTTTTATTGGTCCGGCTTGTTCATTTTTTTTTTTGCCGGATTGGCCCGTTTAATTTGTTTGCCGGCCCGTTTGAATATTCGTCTTCATTCTGTCGGCCTGGCCCGTGCAAACCTCTGCAACCATCATCATTGAATTTCTACAAACATGGATTTTTATGTCAATTTGGTTAAAAATTGTTCCGTATGAGGAAGTTTGATTATTTAAGCTGATTATTTCTGGAATAATTATTTTAGCTTTTTTTTTTTCATGTTTATAATCTTTATTTTTAAAGGAGGTTACTCTCCAATCTTGGACTAAAGATTTATTTTTAACACATGGAAAAACACGTGTGCAATTTTGTTTTGTTAAATATAACAAAAATGTATTTTTTTACTGTATTAAACAATAATTTTTTTTTACTAAAACGAATTTTCCCGGAGTTTTAAATAGGTACCCGATTTTAAATAACCAGTGTGGCAAAACTGGATTCATTCAAAAAAAAAGATGCTTCATATGCAGTTTTTTTCTTTTTTTTTAAGTAAATCAATATTTAAAGGGTGCAAATAGATTTAAAAAATTTGTCAGGCATCATTTATACTGTACTTAATTATCAAAATTAATTGTTTGTTTAGTCACTATTTGGTCACTTTTTTGAAGGAACTTCAGTCACTATTTCCACTATTTTTGAGGCTACAAGTTGCGCTGAGCCCTGACTACTTGTGTATTGTTTATAATGAAAATCAGGGAAGAGTTAAAGGGCAAAATTAGCACTAGCCACCGCCCACAGGGCCAGTAAACAAGAAAAAGTGGCCAGTGAAAAATTGTCTATCAGTGGCCACCTTCTGGCCAATTTTTTTGCTAGGAGAGAATACAATTAACTTACATTTCATCAAATATTTTACTTTTTTAGGTTTCAATATATTTATATTACTAGTAAATCTGCAGATCAGGAGCCTCAACGTCAGCTTTGCACATCATATTTTTAAACACTCTTTGAGTAACATTCAACTTCCCACAAACTGTAATTTAAAATTTTCGAATTTCGTAAATATTTATAAGAATGAAATAAGAATAAGAAGTTTTCAGTCATCAAAAGTGTTAAATTAAAAATTTTGTTATGTTAGGATATTCTGAAATTTTCATGAACTTTTCTGTTTTTTTATTGTAACATAATAAACTTCTTCAAGGGGGCTCCGCCCCTCTGAACCCCCCCGTATTCTCATTAAATTTGTAACTTTCTATTAATTGTGCTAATGGTTATCGAATTGTATATCTTCCCTTTCTTTTCACATTTTGATTTATAAGGATAAGTAATAGGGATGGGACGAATAGTGATTTAGCCGAATACCGAATATTCGGCTGGCCGAATAGTAACAATTTTTTTTCCAATTAAGAAAATAAATTTTGATTACATATAATTTAAAAAATAGGAGCTCATTAATAATTATTACTCTTAAATGTGCTTTTAAATGTATTTTTAAATTTGGAAAACTTATTTTAACACAAAAAAATTATGAAATTGCATTATATCCTTTATTCTAATGTACAACAAATTGATTTTCAGAAAGTCAGGATGGGAAATTATTTTCATTAAAATATGAAGAATATACTTCACTTTTACTATCAGTTGATACTTTTACCCTTTCTTGCATTCAAAATCAATAATATTCTTAATCTCTCTCTCTCAGAACTCACAAGGACATATTTTCTGAAATAACCTTTAATGAAGTAAATTTGATCATTTAGAGTTTGTGCCCTTAGTGATAAGCAAATTCATAAGAATGACTGTTCTGAAATCAGATGCCAAGCTTTAAATTACAAATTATGTTAAAGGAAAAGGTTATGCTCAAAGTAGAATAGAATGCATATGTTAACAAAATCTTTGACATTTGAATTGGTGCATACAATATTCAACTTCAATATTCCACTTATTCAACAAGCATTAAAAGGATAAACAGAAATCGATAACAACATGAAGGAAGGAAGATTAAATTAAAAATATATGCATAATAATGTTACATAAAGTCAGCAATTATGCAAATAATTATTTAAAAGTGAAAACTATAGAATGAAAAAAATATTTTGCTGAGTATTTAGAATTTATATTAAAAAAATTATAAAATCATCTTCATAAAGCAAGTTGTGTCATCTAATGTGTATCTAGTTTGACACCAGTTCTACTTTCAGATGTACCATTGTATTTGGAATGGTGATATTTGATATTTAATTTTGAAAATGAATCTTTGTTAATACGCCTAGTGAATGAATTTATTAATTTCTTACTTTATAGAAAATAAGTTATGAATTACATAAGAGCCTTTTTTATATGTGCATGGAAATTGCAGACATTCATAAATATTCGAGTGTTTTAGAATAAGGCATTCTTTTTCTTTTTTTCTATAAGTGTTTTTCTATCTTGAATTGTTATATATCTATCTCTAATGAAGACATTTCCCGTACAATTAAATCTCCAACTTGGGCAGCATTTTCCAGAATATCACTAAAGTTTATAGGAAATACAGAAAGGCGGTATATTTTTTAGTATCTGAATAACGGTATATTTTGTAAGTAAGAATGAGAATGACTTCATAATTGAAGTAGCCAATTTGGATTAGAGAAAAAAAAATTTCAAGAATGAAATTCTTTAAATCTGAAATTTATTTGGCAAGATATCTTTCACTATTCGGCGAGATTTTAGAAATATTCAGCAATATATCTCTAAATATTCGGCTACAGGTATTCGGTCAATAAGTCTTCAATATTCGGCCAACCGAATATTCGGCAAAAGGGCTGAATAGGCTGAATACCGAATAGTGGCCGAATATTTGTCCCATCACTAATAAGTAACAGTTTGGAACAGCATTTTTCATTATCCTCATGCTTCTACATGCCTGCCAACCACAAACACCTAAATCTGATGTATCAGGAACGTTTGTAAGTGTAAACTCAGTAATCTAACAATAACAATCAAACAATTACACATACTTTCACATTTATGATATTTCTAAGTGTAGTTCTGTTGCTATGGATAACACAGAAACAAAAATTAAAGCAATGAAATATGCAAATTTAAAAGAAATAAATTTATGAAGCAAAATATTTTTATTATTGGGACGTATATGTCAGATCTCTCTATAAATTACACACCGAATTTAAAACCTGTAACAAATATATATAAAATCAGTTGCAAAATAATATTAATAATGTATGATTCTATTTGGAAAATTTTATCATTTATAAATTAACTTTTAAATCCCTCAATCATATGAGCTATTTCCTTTCAACAAATAAAAATGGAAAAATCACTTGAATTGCCTTATAAAAACATTGCGCAAAATAAAATGTTCTATATTTTCCGACGTATGAACCAAATATAGCGAAAAACTATACAGCTGATTCCGGATACTTTATCAAGATACTCATTTAATTTCAAGTTAATCGGAAGCATTTTGCGGCATTTATCGCAGAACAGACAGAAGGACAGACTGACAGATAGAAAACAAAAAATTTCGTGTCTCCAAAGTAAGCCTTAATTGACGGTTCGGCAGTGACGTCATTATTCATGACTTATTGATCTCCATGTTCCTTGTATTTTTAACGACTACTATAAAATACCTGTTTTATTTCAACTATGACGTCATATTTTATCAAGTGAAATATTTGTAAAAAATATAATTCTTTTTTATTTCATTTACTTCTAATTATGTCTCCATTTTTGTCAGAAAAGTTCTTATTAATGAAGCAAATATTCGTGTTTAATATTTAACAAAAAGTACAATATCTATTTTTATTTTAATTCTGAAGTCATATTTATTTATTTTTTCTTAGTTGTAATTTCTCGAATGGAAATTGCTCAATTGAAACTTATTGCCATTGAAAAATAATTATTCCAGATTTTAATTTTTTTGGAAACGATAAAGGAAATTGGTTAAATTGTATCTAAAAAGTCTCTATTGATTGTGTATGAAAAAGAATAAAATTTTGAATTATTAAGGAAAATATTTGAATAAAATTAATAAAACATAACCTATGTTCTTTTCTAGGCTATGTTATATTTATACGCAAAGATACAAAGACATTAATTAATTCATCAGTTTTGATGTTGACTTCATTTAAAATTTCGTACATGCTTTCAAATTATGGATAAGAATTAGGATGAATGGTTGCTTAGCAACCAATATGAGAAAATAAAGAAAATGAAATAAATACATTTGAAATAATTAAATCTCTATAACAAATTACTCTATATTATTGCAACACATTTATCAAAAATCTCCGAAATTTACAGTAATAATTTAAATAATCTGACAAATGCGGCGACAAAATTTCAAAACAATACGAATAAATTAACTGGCAAATTTCAGTATCCAATTTATCATTGAATTCCATTAATCAAATGTGTCATTGTATAGGGTTTAATGGTGCAAAATCCCATCTGGGACATGCTGTGCCAAGAAAATCATTGGATTTGCCATAGAAAAGCATTATTGCGTAAAATAAAATATTCTATATTTTCCGAACGAATGAATCAAATCTAACAAAAAACTATACAGCTTAATCCCAGTGCCTCACTAACATACCCACTTAATTTCAAGTCAATTGAATGCTTTTTACATCAGTTATCGCGGAACAGACAGACTGACCAACAGACAGAAACAAAAAATGTTCGTGTCTCCAAAGTAAGCCTTCACTGACGTTTTGGCAAATATATTTATTTGGACTTCTCAGTTTTAGATTAATATATACAGAAATTTAACTGCTTAATATTTTTAAATAAAAAAGTGGCCACTAGAGTAAACAAAGTGGCCACTTGAAAAACTAGTCTTACTGGTCAATGGCCTCTAATGAAATTTTCCAATTTTGCCCTATAGGAAGAGTTGATAAAGATCATATAAAAAATTGGTGGAACCAGAAAAAAGTAGAGCACAATCTAATTAATGTTACAGTAAAAATTTATAAATATTTTCAATCTGTAAAAGTGCTCAGAAAAGTAATGAAATCAGATTATTTGTAAAGGTCGAGAAATAACCAAATTTCTGTTGTAGATGTTGAAAGTTGCATTAATTGTAAATGTGAGTTGAGCTTTACTTGTGCTTTTAAAATCAACCAGGGGGGAAAAAAGGACATTTTTTAACACATTCCAGTCATCTATAACCAGTTTAAAAATTGGGTGCATAACTTTTTTTTAAAAAAAAATTATATCAGATATCGCTGTTTCCTCAAATATTCTTTGTAAATGATTTTGTCATTTTTATCATTTCAGTGATTAGAGATGTAAATTTTCTGGAAAAATATAAGTGGCGGAAAAAAACTGGTTTTTTACCGGTTTTTTTTGGAAAAAACAGAAAAATTGGAAAAATTGATTTTTCATGACTGTTTCTCCCAAATAAATTATATTTTCTTAGAGAATGTTAAATAATAAACATTTTTTCCCATTTATATGTATTAAATAAAAATTATTTTCACTTAATATTACAAAATAAAAAGAAAGTAGCAAAGCCTGCTTTTAAAAGTTCAGTTTTTTAGCTCACAGGCTATCATAGCCTGAGAGCTTATGTGTCCGTCCGTTTTGTATGTTCGTTCGTGCGTAACACGATAACTCGTGATAAAAATATCCGATCCACTTGAAATTTTGTATGTGACAAGGCGCTTCCCTGATTAGTTTTTGGAGTTCATTCGATATGTATAAGAGGGGGGACGGGGGCTTATGCCCCTCCCTTTAGTTGATATAAATGGGATTTTCATGCAGAATTAAGTTTTCGTTCAAAATTTAGATTAGGATAATTCTAATGAGGCGATTCCATGACTGTTATTAGGTGTTCATTGAATAAGTATAAATGGGGGGAACAGGGGTTCTAATGCCCCCCCCCCTTAATTTATATAAATGGGTTTTTCAAGCAGAATTTTCAGATTTCGTTCAAATCTCTGAATAGTTTTGGAAGTTTAATGGTTAAGTATAAAAAAGGGGGATAACTCCTTTTAAATTATATAAATGCTAAATGGGTTTTTATTAAGAATTATCTCATTTGCTCTGAATTTTGGATATAGATTTTTTATATGATAAAGCATGTCTTTGATAGTATAGGAGGTTCAATGATTAAGTATAAAAAAAGAGGTAAGGGGAGAGCTGTTTCCCCTTCTTAATTTTTTTTCGAACGGAATTAACCCTTGAAAATATAAGGCTTTAATGTACAATTAGTATTTGTAGCCTGTGAGCTCAATGCCATCAGTTTAACTGGGCAGTATTCTTTATTTTTCCACAGCCTAAGAATTTTTATTAAACGCTATTGTTTGTTATATCATATCTCTGTTGATATGATTTTTCAGTAACATGTTTAACTACCAATTGACCTAATGTAAAAACCTGAACCAATATGTCTGCAGTTTGGAATGAAATAAATTATGCATTCCATTTACATAAGTATAGTTTTTAAGTAAATGATACTAGTTTAAAGAAATTATTGCAGTTTTGTCATTATTACGAATATCAGTATTAAAAAATTCCATTGTTTGTTTAAAAAATGTATATTTTTACATTATTACTTTTTTTCCTTAGAATTATAATTTTATTTCCTTTATAAAATATGTTTAGTTTTGGTATAGCTTTCCAATCTCAACTCAAAAAAGTTTTGATTTAGTTTTATAATTTAAATTCAAACAAATCTAAGTTTTACTTTGTCTTACTCAGGTCTGCAACAAAAAAAAATAGCGTAGGATTTATTGACTGTTAGATTTTTACTCACTGAAACCAGAAAAATATTTTAAGTTTAATTTAATGTAATTTTTTTCTTTTAACCCTGAAATCTGGTATTCTATTCTTGGGTAAGAAACCATATTCAATAATGTTTCCACATGGTAATTTTATATTTCTAAGAGTGGAACTCAAAAGTTATGAAAACAGAACACTACAAATAGAAAATGCTCACTGTTTGAGGAATTAACAAAAGCAATTACATACAGAGATAAACTTCTACTGTGCTTTAGAAAACTACAAAAATTCAAAGTTTAATCAAGAGGGAAAGTATAATTTGGAACATAGTAACTTGTAATAAAATATGTTTTTTTTTTTTTCATCGCAGTTGTACTTTTCTAATGCAAACTGCCCATGTTTTTGCAACATTACTGTACATTATGGAGGTAAAATGGAGGTCAATTTTAGATTCAATACTTTGAAGAAACATTCAGTTAATCAGCTATAACGGAATCTTGAAAAATGCAGTATAGTAGTGCCACCTATAGGGCAATTTACACCAAAAACTAAACAACATTAATATATATCAGAAACTGTCTGAAGCTGTAGTTTGATTTAAAAAAAAAAAATCGTCCTTGAGGTAAAGCTATTGCAATAATCATGAATAATGCAGCATAGCAGCGTCATCTGTTGAGCAATTTACACCAAGCAGTAATGAGCACGAAGTTATGTCAAAGATTAACTTAATCCGAAATTTTATAAAAATACATACATTAGTCTGAGATAGAACTATTGTGGAAATTATGAATAATGCAGCATAAAAGCGCCATCGGTTTGGCGATATACACTAATAACTAAACATCTCGAGTTTATATTAAGGTGTAGCTGAATCTAAAGTTTTGTGAAATTATGTGCATCAGTTATTGAGATAGAGTGCCCATAAAATTTGTCACATACAGACTCACAGAGTGACAAATATTTTCTAAAAACTATCAAAACATATTCAGGACCTTCTAAAACGTTTAAATACACCGAAAACTGGAAGTCAAATTTTTCACGAATTCAATACTTACTTCTTGAAAAGATAGATTTAAGTAATAATTGCATGCTTCAAAATTTTATGTTGAATTTTTAATTTTATCATTTCCATTAATCGGCATATTATTGCAATAATTTTACACATGAATTAATTTTTAAAAAGAAAAGTTGCATTTAATTATATATCTAGATATTTTTCATGTAATCAAGTTTTTGTGAAATTGTGAACTTCTTGTATATACTTGTACAAAATATATTCAGAATTTTTGAATAAGAAATTATTACTATATTTAAGTTCTTATTTAGACATTTTTAATAAGGTTATTTACATACATATATGCAATTTAATTAAGATTCAGCTGCTGTATGGCATGAGATTTTTTTTTTTCTTCAATCACTGCACTTGCGAAAGATTCAATTTTTGATTAAACTTTTTCTGAAATGTCTATTTTCAAGAGAAATTTTGCAAAGGGTTTTGTGTTTCAAACAAGAAAAAAATGTGAAGGATCCTTTCAAGTCTTCTCAAACAGATTTCTGCTCAGAGATCAGATTACCCACATTAAAATTTTCATGTGAGACACTCAACATAAAAATAAATAAAATAAAAAGTATGAGAATGTAGCTATTACAAAATTTTCACTATATTATATCATAAATGAAATTTCAATTTTTCCAGTTCGGAAAAATTGAAAAATAAACCTTCGGGAAAAAAAACGGTTTTTTTCCCAATTTTTCCGGTTTTTTTCCGAGCATTCCCATTTCTATCAATGATACATAAGAGTGTAAAAGAATACTTTGAGTTCCAATAATAGATATTTTATTAACTTTACTGCTGACAAACGCTTTTTGAATTTTCAAAAATAGTTTTAATTTTATTTAGTGCTTATTCTCCTCTTATGTTATGGTTTTATGGATATTTGGCATAATTCATAAATTTGTTTCTCTCTATTCTGAAGAAAAGTAACTCCCACTGTCACTGCGGCTGACAATGAATTTTTCGTGAGTGGATGTCTTTCTTTGTTAATATTAAGAGAGCTATTGCACACAAAAATAGGAAGATTGGTAGTATAATACAAAAATGTTTGATAAATACACTGGTGCAGACAATTTTTAAATTGAATAATTATTTTAAGAGATATTTAATATTAAAGTTGATCAAAATTGTTCCATCACAAAAATATGAAAATTGGTTGTATTATACAAAAATGTTTGATAAATACACTAGTGCAGACAATTTTTTAATTGAATTATTATTTTAAGAGGTATTTAATATTAAAGTTGATCAAAATTGTTCCATTAAAAAAGTTTTAAAGGAGCAAAAACTATTTATGAGAATATAATTATTTTTAGGTCATTTTGTGCATTAGAATGGTCCCTGCATTTATTTTTACTCATTTTTTGAGGATTTATTTCTGTTTTAAGTTAAAAATTTTCAGCATTTTGAGACATAATTTTTACATATTTTAGAAAAGAAAATTATTTTAAACTGTTGTCAATTATTAAAAGTACTCAAAGAATAAAAGTTCTTCCAATGTAAAAGTTATTGACACATAAATATTATAAATAGAAAAGCTTTCGAATTAAACTAAAGAAAATATTACTTAATTAAAGCAGGAAAATATTGAAAATTACGGCATAAGAACTATATTTACCTGCAAATTTTAAAAGAGAAAAAAAAATTGTAAGATAATAAATTAATCATTATGCGTTATAAGTCGTAATTAGTAAAAAATTACGTTAGATTTAAAAAATAATAAGACAGCACAAATAATATTTCCTTTCTAATTATAAAAATATTTTCACGTGAATCCTTACATATAAAAAAAAATGATGATTTAAAAAAGGACCAATGAAAATTGGTCCACAATTTGGCAAAGAAAATCGACCAATTACCGCAAGGATGGAGCCTGGTTCTGTTGCCAAATGTTGCCAAGGTTTACTGCCAACTTTGCAGTATGTTGCCAAATTTGGCGAAAAAATTTAGTCATCAAAAGTGACGCCAACTTGACAATATCTCTTAAAAATATGATATCTCTAATAATGTGTACCGTATTTTCGGGCGTATGAGCCGCGGCGCATACGAGTTTAAAAGTATAAAATATTGTAGGTGCGGCTCTTACGCCGGGGCGGCGGGTACGATGATTTTTTTTTTTTTTATTTTTTTATTTTGTCAAATGATTTTGACACTTTTTTTTCGTTTAATCAACAATTATATGCTCTCAAATTGGTATCAAAACATTTGAAAACGTCTCTCAACCGCAGGTGTCCGTGATGCGTTAGTTGTTTATTTTTAAACAATCAACATTATTCAAAAATAATGTTGGTCTCACCGGTTCTCATGTTAAAAATTATTATATTTTCCCCTCATCTATTAATGATTTTACCTGTAGGATATTGGAATGTACAGCTGTCACATTTTTTTCTTCTAATGATCCTCCTTCCAGTTAGAAAATAAAACTGCCCAAAGAGAGCTCAAATCCCGGTATAGAACTCTTTTGAAATAGACTTCCTATACATAGTAAAAACTTTAGAGAGCAAGATTTTTCTTTATTTTTTTCAATAACTCACTCTTTTTTTATCCGGCAAAAATAATCCAAACTTTGAAACCGGTCGAATCAGCAAGTTTTTTTCCCCCCAAATGAGTTAATTCAGGTGATAAACAACAAAAACGGGCCTGGCGAATAATAAAAAAATAATAAAAGGCCGACTTCCGTGATAAACATTTAAAAGAAGCCAATAGAATATAAACAATTTTCAATGCATATGACTTTGCAAGAATAAGTTTAAATGTGCTACACGAGTCGATGTTAACTTGGCAACTTTAAGGGCTATTTCACCCACGTGCAAACATCGGCTAACTAATGTTAATCTCAAAGAAAAAAAAAGTGTCATTCTCATTCCATTATTTTTAAATGATATTTTTTGCTTTGGATAACGGAAGTCAATCTCCACAAAGAGTCTTTACTTTTTCGATTTTGTTTACAGGTTTTTTTATTAGTATACTTTCACTTTCGAAACTGGTTCTAAAAGTCAAAGTATACCACTAAAAACATCTGTAAACGAAATCGAAAAGGTGTCTTCTTAGGGATCAACATCTCAGATATAAAATACAAAGAAATCATTTAAGCATATTGAAATGCAAACGCATTTGAAAAAAAAAAAAAAAAAAAAAAAAAAAAAAAAATCCATAGGATTAACATTAGCGAGTAGATGTTTTTACTTGAGTGAAGCAGTCCGATCTATAGGGGGGGGGGGGGGATCAGCTCGGTCCGGCCCATATAAAATAATAATAATAATTAATAAATAAAAATAACAATCCGGCACCCGGAAAATTTAAAATATCCGCATCATCCAAGTGAATTTTTTCAATAGATTAATTTTTACTATGATATGGTTAAAAATTGTTTCGTACGAAAAGTTCTGAACAAAACTACTTATTTTATCCTTTTTTTTTCCTTTTACTATGTTTATTTTTAAAGAAGTGCCTAATAAAAGCACTCAAGTAAGTATTTATAACTATAAAGCAAACGTGCAATTTTGTTATCTCTTGTTTCTGCTAATAAAAAAAAAAAGAGAGAGAGACACTGGTTATTTAAAGTCACCTTTTCTCCTCATCCTCTTCATGACTCAATGTGCGGACATGTTGCCCTTTGACCTTGATGCGTAAGTCGGCTAATATCGCATTGCTTCTGTTTTGTTTCTTTGAATACAGTAGAAAAAAAAAGAACGAAAATAGTTTTTTTTTACGCTAAGTGGATTTGTGGATTTTTTTTTCTTTTCTTAATTTATATCTTCATAATATAACACTGGTCAACAGCTGTTTTGGTGCCGGGGTATTTTTAGCTGATTTTATATGAATTTGATATCCTGAATTCAAATATGGCATTAGTTTTTCTCTATCAGCTCAGTTTTTTAAGATAAACAACTTTTTGTGAAATATATGTTTCATTATTTTAAGGTAAATCCATGTATCAAAAAATGTATGTAAAAATAAAATAAATACAGGATTTTTATTTTTTATAATACACAAATGTTAGCTTTTATTATTATGATATACACATATTGAAATAATAATTTATTAATTATATTGTACAAATATTTTTACTCACAAAAATAGAGAAAAATGTCACTGATGAAACTGATACTCATTGAATGCTTCGGAAGCTTCTTTTCCGTGACATTCTGGAATATATTTTAGAACAGTGTTTTTTTAACTTCAAACTGTTACCTGAAACCCTTTGCATAGCTCATCTTTTATGGTAGCGGTCCTCCATAGTCTTAATATTGTGGTGAAATCTTTCGGGATGTTTATCACTTGTGCCTTCTTTATTTTCAAGGAAATGCTCTAAGTGGCAATGTAAATAGTGCACTTTAATACTTCTAGTACACCCAAGAGATTTAAAACTATTATGCTTTTCATTTACCAGTTCTACATAGATTTCTCCTTTGCATTTGCCTGGAATGTTTTTGTGAACTGCCACAAAAAAAGTCCAGGCTTTTTATTCAGCCTCATTCGTTGAATTTACGAAAGCAGGATCCTTAATCAGCTGTCTTATTTGTTGTCAGTTAAATATTCCTGCTTTAATATCTTCATATCTCAATTCGGGTGTTTTTACCTTATGTATGCAAATCATAACCCGTTCTTATGGAGAATTTACACAAACTGCTTCAATGCACAGAGCTTGATATGCAGTGCAGAAAGTATGATTTTCTTTCGCCCAACTAAAGCGTTATTAATGACATTCCTTTCTCCAACATCCATATTTTCTTTCTTAGGCCTCTCTTTTCTAATCTAGTGGTGTGTTTTATCCCTGCTATCCCCAAAATAGAAAAACAATAGTATTTTGTGTAACTTCTTTGCTGTCCAAGGACAATCATCTGGAGAATATTTAGGAAGAACCAATTTTTCCAACAGTCCTCTAAATTCATGACAAAATACAAGATTGTTGTTTAAAGAGAAGTAGGGTAGTAGACAATTTTGTCTTGTGTGATAAAATGTAAGTTTGGTTCTTTGTTCTAATAAATTTTTGTCTTTTAATCTTGAAACCAACCAGTAATTCAAAAGCTTCTTTTAAAACATTGAAATCTCTTTTGAAATCATTTAAATCAACCTGATTGAAAAATTTAGGCATTGATGACGTCTCCTCATAATTACTGTTACCTTCGCAGCTATCTAAAAGATGATCAGAAGGACAATATTCATCCTCACTAAGCTCTGGTAACTGATGAAACGTTGGGATTGGTAGTTCCTCTGAGTGAGGAAGTGGGGGTCTTGAAGACACTAAATCAGGATAAGTTTTCTTATTACAATTGTTTCGATTAATTCAAATAGTATTCCAGTGCTAGGTAGAAATAATAGTCATAGAAATGGTTTTGGAGTTCTCTCCAAACCATTGGTAAACCGAATTTGAGACTTATTCTCTTCCGTCAGCTCACTGTCATAAATGCTCTGTACAAATTTTACAGACCTGTTGCGGTGCGCAGATTTTATCCTGATCAACAAGTCTAACCCCAAAGTATCCAAGATAAGCTCTTTTTACAAAGTCAGTAACATATTTTCTGTGTAGCAAAACTTATCTGGATGATTTATACAACTTTTTCTACTTGAACTCATTTAAATTTCATTCTACAACGCAAACACAACAATCTACAACACTACGAGTTTTACGTCAAATTGATACGAATTCTACCTTAAACACAAATATTATGGAAGTTCAAAAACTTTAGAAAGTCAAAGAAAGCCAGTTTTGTTTCCATGGAGCGAACTCTGAAACTAACCTTATCTCTTGGAGGCTTTTACATTTGGCTTTATGGATGAGCTGCGCGAAATCATAAGGATACGCAGGTCTTCAGTTTTGCTTGCACATTTCTTTTTTTCAAGATCTTGTGGTATTTCAACGTCCTTCTAATCGCCTTGAGCGTCGTTACAGGGCTATGTATCATAAGGTCAGTTTAAGTGCTCAAGGTCACTTTAGTTCTAAAAGATCTTTAGTTCGCTTTGCATATCTAAAAAAGTAGAGCTGATAGAGAAAAACTGATTGCATATTTGGAATCAGCGTTCCAAAAATATCCAAAATCAGTTGTAAAATCTCAGGCACCAAAAAAAAAATTTTTTTTTGTAGGCCTGTGTAATCATCGAAATAACTTAAGATGAATATAAAGTCTAAATTTGAGCAAGAAATATTTAAACTTACAAAATTTTTGTAAATGAACAAGGATAGATGCGTATGTACCAAATAAAAAATAAACTAATCTACCACAAAAGGAATCATTAAATCAATTATCAATAGTTAAAATATTAAATAAAGATATGCAGGTATATATTTATATAAAGGAATTTGTAGTGCTGTAAGCTATTTAAGAATCGATTTTTTGCCGCAGGCATGATAAACAATTGTGGATTGTATTCGCTGTGGATAATGATTTGTAGTATTATACAATGGTTATATATATATTTATTAATCAATTGTGGTTTAACATGTGTAATTTAATTTTAGCATATGTGCTGTGTTTCAATGTAATTCGTATTTTATTATTTACTTCACCAATTTACTTGATCGTCATTTCTTTACACTGAGGAAAAAGTTGCTTTTTTTTGGGGGGGGGGGGGCATGATATTGTTTTAAAATTATTTTTTAACAGATCTCGAAAATACGGTATCGCCGTGATCCCGCTGATTCTAAAATGTTGAGGTTCAACTGTATCATATTTTCGTTAAGAGGCTACTTCAGTCAAGTGACCCGCTCGTTAATGCTAATCCTATGGGAAACATTTATAAAGATATTTCGTTTGAATTTAAATATTTTTAAATGATTTTTGCATTGATTAACTCTGATAGATTTGTAGAAAGAACATTTTTCGCTTTTTGCTTACAGGTATTTTTCAATGAGGGCACTTTCATTTTGGGAGTCGGTTTCGAAAGTGAAAACAATCTTCAAAATCGAAAAAGTATAAAACGATCTGCATATAGATGGACTTGAACTATCCAATGCCCAAAAATCATTTAAAAATATTGAAATGCAAACACGATATCTTTATAAATTTCATCCATAGGATTAGCATTAAGGAGGTCTTTGTGTGTGACTGAAATAATATCTTAACTTAAAAAAAAAAAAAAAAAAAAAAAAAAAAATCCTACACTAAAATTAATTTGAAAAAGTCTTTGATCGAAAATCTGACGGATTTTTGCTGGAAAGAACTAGAACTTTGTGGTGTTAATAGTGTTATTTATGACGGCCGATTATCTGCAGGAGGGATATAGGCCCTAGGATAAGTGCCCTCCGTGGGGGGTCTTTCTAAGGGAACCTAAACCGCATTTACACAAGGATGACCAAGATTCGAAGAAAAGTTTAGAACTTTGTGGAAAGAACTAGAAGTCTGTGGAAAGAGCACTTAGAATTGAACGCTACTAGGAAAAGATGCTAGGGAGGAAGCTAGCATCCTGCTGCGCTCCTCTCATTGGCGCAAGTAATTGCGCCTATTTCCGATTGGATTTTAATTGCGTACTACAAACACGTTTTTTTTTTTCTTTTTAGCTGAGAATTATTTTACGGTACTGTTCTGCTCTTTTTGTCTGACGCTCTTATTTAAGCAATTTATTTTTTTTTTCAAGTGAAAATGGCTCCCAAAAAGTTAAAAAGTTACACCGCCGCTTTCAAGCTTGCTGTGGTTGATAAGGCAGAGCTAATAGGTAATCGTGCTGCAGGACGAGAATATGGAGTTGATGAGCGTTGCGTAAGGAGATGGAGAGCTGAAAAATCTATTTTGAAGGAAATGCCAAAATCTAAGAGGGCACGAAGAAGTGGCGTTGTTGTTTGGCCAAATCTGGAGAGAAATTTAGCCAAGTGGGTAAAGGAGCAAAGGGAAAAAGGAATGCCCGTTTCAACTGTTCAGATACGGTTTCAAGCGAGGATTATGGCATCGAACATGGGATTTACAAATTTTAAAGGTAGTCCCAACTGGTGCTTTAGGTTCATGTCGAGAAATAATTTGTCTGTAAGAACCAGGACAACTGTGGGACAAGAACTGCCTGCAGATTGGGAAAAGACAAAAGCATCTTTTTTAAAGTATGTCGCTGAAAAAATCAAGGAAAACAACTTTTCAACAGCACAGATTATTAATATGGATGAAGTTCCATTAACTTTTGATTGCCCCCCCAGTAGAACTGTTAACACCATTGGGGAAAAAACAATCGGCATCGTAACAACTGGTAATGAGCGAACCTCATTTACCTGTGTTTTAGCTTGCGCTGCGAATGGAGACAAATTAAAACCACTAATTATTTTCAAGCGCAAAACTATGCCTAAGGCAAATTTTCCTTCTGACGTCGTAATACGGTGTAACGAAAAGGGATGGATGTCGGAGGAAATCATGTATGAGTGGCTGGCGGAAGTGTGGAGGAAAAGAAAAAATTCTTTTTTTCAGCCTAGTGGGCTTCTTATTATGGACTCAATGAGTGCCCACAAAGGTGATTCCGTAAAAACTGCTTTGAAAAAAGTCTCAGCCGAGCCAGCAATAATCCCTGGCGGATTAACTAAAGTTTTACAGCCTCTTGACTTGGCTGTGAATAAATCTTTCAAGTCCAAAGTAAGAAATCTGTGGGAAAAATGGATGATGGAAGGGCTACATTCATTTACAAATTCTGGAAAAATGCGCCAAGCCACTTACGAAGAAGTAGCGTCGTGGGTTTCATCGGCATGGAAAGACATTAGTGCTAAAACTATTATGTCGGGCTTCAAAGCAGCCAATATCATGGAAAATACAGTTAGTGATGATTCATCTGAATCTGATGATAGTGAAGATGAAAATTGTGACGTATTAACTGATAAACAATTTTTAGAACTATTTAATTCCGACAGTGAAAATTCCGATTTTGATGGATTTGAAGATTTTTAAACATGTTGATAAAATCTTGTATATATTTTTTTTCTATATTTTCACTTCATTCCAATAATAATTTTTCATATTTTAAAGATATTTTGAAGTAGTGTTCTCTTATTATATGTAATCCAATATTTTTTTAGAAAATTTTATAAATATTACAAAAAATTGAAATCTTAATATTAAAATTACATACCTGCTATTTATAACGGATCAGTGATAGGAAACGTTATTAAATTGAAAAACAAATACATAATAATAATAAATCAACAGTCAAGGGAAAAATGATTCTGCAATATTTACAGGTAAGATTATAATATTATAAATAAGTTTCTGATATTTATTATATTTTTCTCTGTTTGTTATTGATCCAGTGACAAAATGTTGCTTTTTTGCAGTAATCTGAGGAGTTAACATAAACTAGTATGCATTTAAAAAATATTTTCTTATAGCAATACGCTTTATTACATCACATTTTTCAGTAATATTTTTACTACAGTTTTTAAGGCATTTGCATACATTAAATCTAAGTGTCTTTCGTCCAATGATTTTTTTCTTCAACAGCTTAATTTATTTATTTTATTTTTTTCGTCAGTGTCTCTATACGATATTTCTTTACATTTTAAATATATTTTTTAGGCACTTAAGTGAAAAAAAAATTTTTTTTTTAACTGTTCAAGTGAAAATATTTTATATACTGTAACAGTCTCTAAAATCTGGAAACCTCAAATACAGATAGCATAAATGATCATCAAATGTTTTATATTTATATAGTTCAGTTATCCTATCTTATCGACAGATGGCAGCACCAAAAATGTATTTAACTTTTTAGTATAATCTAGATTATATTCTGCATTTTGCCGACAGATGGCCGTACCAATCATTTCTTCTAATTCATTTCCAAGTTTATTTATCTTGATATAGTAAAATAAGAAAACAAAGAAATATCAACAGAAAAATTCATAAACAGTTTATATAAAATATTAGGCCTGGAACAAAGGAATTTTATTACAGAGATTGAGCTAATATCATTGTAATTGGGGGAAAAAGTAATGACCAGTAGGCCTAAATTAAAGCAACTAAATACTAACATATAAATAAAATCGTAATCGTGAAAATGCTCTGTGTATATTTAATTTTAATAAGATTAAATGCTTGGCTTTGCTGTTAAATAACTTAATGTGCCATTTATGATTTTTTTTTTATAAATATGTGATTTTTTTTCTTTTTTAATGATGATTTTCAATAATTTTTACTTACATTTTAAAGTTGTTTTTTGAAGATCACTAAAATTCGGAAATAACTAAAAGCCGCGTCTACGAACGATTTCGGAATTTAGAGATTTATACTGTATAAATATCAGCAGCTTGGGTGCGGCGCTTAC
Source organism: Maratus speculifer (assembly GCA_964019185.1). Lineage (NCBI taxonomy): Eukaryota > Metazoa > Arthropoda > Arachnida > Araneae > Salticidae > Maratus > Maratus speculifer. The sequence goes on from OZ025291.1 coordinate 110,817,475, forward strand.
GATGGTGCGGCGCTTACGTCGATGTACTTTTTTTTTAACAGATTGTCATTGGTGCGGCGCTTACGGTGGGTGCGGCGGGTATTCCCGAAAATACGGTATATCTAAAAAATGTGATATTTCACCAAGTTCTCATAGAAGTCCACTGAAAAACAATAGATTTGCTTGCTTGCAGAAAATTAACAAATTGAGACATTTTAATTCAACAAAAAACTAATATTGGCACATGAATAGAGTTTAACTCCTCAACTGATTTGCACGTACATCGTTTGGGCATGAAGAGTTTGCTTGATTCATCTCTTAAAGCTTTTTGAAACCGCTAAATTTTTAAAAATGCAATTTCATACTATTTAATTGCAAAAATATTTAGAATAAATGTTACAAATATTTTGGCATAAAATAAGAGGTGTATATTAAATATTTTCAATTTATTGTACATAAAAAAAAAAGAATCAGTTAAGTGGTTAATAAGATTATTTATATTATTTTTGAGTACAATTACAAACTATTTACAAAATGCAATATATTTATGAAACAATATATATATGTGAATTCTTAGACAATTAAATCCATAAGCTAAAAATTATAGAATATTGCAGGAATTAACTGGAATTAATGGATAAGAATATATGGTCAGATTCATAAGTAATGAGCCTTTGTTCAAAGGGACAGATATATTGAGAGAATTGGTACCGTTGCCTAATATTCTTCAAAATTGGTACCTCCTGCATCAATGTAATTTTGTAGGCGACATTTCTGTGACTCAAAGGCATCCAAGTTGGCCTGTTATGGGATGGCTTCAAGGGCTGTCTTGACATTTTCTTGGATGTCCTCAATCGAGTTGAAGCGTTTAGTTCTCAGTGCTGATTTTAACTGTGGAAACAAGATGAAGTCAGGGGATGACAAGTCTGGACTGTAGGGAAGAATGTCAGACAATTGGAAAGTTCAGCCAAGCCAGGTAAGTGTCTTGATGTCCCTTCGCTTGCATGCAACACTTTTTTTCAGCCTTTATATGTCAATATATAAATCGATGCCTCCCATCATCGTCCCTAGCTTTAGGTGTGCATGCCGATGTACGCTAGCATCAAAATAAAATGAGGCTTGTTACTTATGAATCCGACCATGTATGTTTTAAATTTATCTATATCTATATAATAAAGAGGTAAAGTTTGTCTATTTGTAGGGGGTAATCTCCAGGACTGCTGAACCGATTTCAAAAGTATGATACCAAAATGATGGTGTTTGCCCCGAATCAAACATAGGCTATATTTTATGTCAATGCCACTAACCCAAAGGGGGTGGAAGAGCAAAAAACATTCTAAAAATGCAATTTTTGTGTTAGTGAAAGGCTTAGAAGCATGACATTTGGCATGCTAATTACTTATAAGATATAAATGTTCTCTAAGAACATTTCTTTAAAAATATCAAATTTAAAAAGGGTGAACGTGCATGAAAGGCATTCTAAAAACATTTTAAAGCAATCTCGGAAACTAACGAACCGATTTTTTAAAAAATGACGGTGACATACCTTCCTCTGACTTATGCTGTATCTTATGTTGGCGTTACTACCCCAAATGGGGTACAGGAGCAAAAAGCGTTCTAAAAAGGCGAGTTTTGTGTTACTGAAGGGCGAGCTAACTAACCGATATAAAAAAAAATAATGATGTCAAAATGATGGTGACAGCTCTTACTCATATGATGAATTCTAACAACAATTGTAATTTATCTATCGAAGAATACATTTCAAATTGAAAACATTATCATTTACCAGTAAGCATATCATCGATTCTGATATATAACAAATGTTTTATTATTTTGAAATTAACAACATAAATTTTCAAAATACACTACATATTTTATGTCGCTATATCCTGTCTAATAAAAAAACGAATGTAAATATATTTATGTGAAATTTAAACATATATAGCTTTCACAATCCAGAACTATATTATATAGCGTAAATATTGAGAGACAAAGACTCTGTTTACTTATTTCATTTTATATTAGCTTATTTTCAATGTTTTAACTAATTTTTTTAATCAAAGAAAGAGGAAAACAGACTTTATCTCCTGACAGTCACTAATTTGGACTTTAAAAGCCTTCAATCAAAAAAATATGAATGGAAAATAATTTATAGGGAAATTGCCCTTGTTTTTTTTAAAATTATAATTCAAATTTTTTAAAGCCAATGAAATTAGCTTGCTTTCAGAATCTTGGATGTCTGCATGGGAGTTGGCGAGCATAGCTCACAGAAGGCATAGCCCCCTAGTTTTTTAAATAGAGGTTAAACTTAATTTATTTTTTTTCTCTTATTACAATATTAACATCAAGGAAAAATTAATATCAGGGGTCTATCCAGACTTTTCTCACAGGATCCTGTTTTTGTGAAATTGGGAATTTTTTTCTTATATTTGTGAAAATTCTAGTCAGAATTTTGTGAATTTTAAATTATTGATGTCTTTGTGTTCTATTTTTCATATATAAAAAGCTGAGTAATATGCTTTTTGGTGAGTTCAATTATTATTAAATGATTAAATTTGTGAAAAGTTCAATTTGAAGATGAAAAAATTCTGGTCTATATAAGAGAAAAATAATTTTGAGAAGGGTCCTGTTTCGGGATAAAATGTTTTGTCAAGGGTCCTGTTTGGGGATAAAAAATTTTGTGAAGGGTCCTGTTTTAAGATAAATTATTTTGCAAAGGATCCTTTAAAGGACCTAAAATTTTCCTAAACATATCCCTGAATATAATCATTTAAAGTTTATACTTCATGTGATTTTTTTTTTTTTCCAAGTAAACATACATATTTACAAGGAATTTAGTTTATCAATTTTTGCGATACACAATCTGATGAGTTTTATATGTACATTATATTTATTTATAAGCTCACACTTTAACATAATGATCACATTTTAGTGATTTTTCTTTAGCAATTTCATTTATTATTGTATTTATTGTATAGCAAATTTTCAAAAGTATTTTTTGTTCCCTAATTAACAATTCCCTAAGTTATAAAATGGAGAAGTCAAGAAATCGCATAACAGACATACAAACCACTTCAAAATTTAGCTCTCATGCACCCATATGCAATAAAATTAGAATCCTCATGATGGTGATGAGCATAGATTGTCATTTAATTTTGGCACTGTAATAGCAGAGCTACCGCAGGTGACTGTATTTTAACTGACAGCACTTTCTCAAAACAAAAATTCTTACTCACACTTTGACAACTTTTGCAAGAGAAAGAAATATACTTCAAAAGTTATATTAAAGAAATACTGGTGAAAACAGAATATAAAAATAGTTGTCTGTAGAAGCCTTGTAATAGCAAATTTTTAAGTACAATATCTATGAGATAGAAGAAGATTTTGGAATTGCCACATCTGATTAGTTTATTTCTTAAGTTACTTTTCAAAAAGCACTAATATAGGTGTTTTCTGGCTGTATGGTGGAAATGGCAAACTTGCAAAAGAGTTAAAAATAAATACGCAAAATATTTGGTTAAAATCTAAACGATATCCTTCAATGAAATAATGAAAAAAAAAAAAAAATAATAATCCAGGGCATCATGGCTATTAAAATTCTCATTGGATGCATGTTTTTCCTTTCATTTAATCCAAAGATGTGCCCTTTGGGGCTGCAAATACACTGGTGTCCAAAAGTTAAGCATAATTGGTAATTAAGTAATTATTTTTAAGTAATGAAAGAAATATGAATTGGAATGTGCTGAAACTCCAGGTGTGTAAACAAAATAGTACGCGTCACATATTTTCCCGAGGAGTTTTCCCCGAAATCGAACAGGAGACTGTCAACAAATTGAAAAAGAACGAAGATCTTTTGGATAACCCTGTCAAAACTAATGTAGCAAAAGCGTTCAAACTGCACATTATGATTAATTGGCTTATTGTAATGTACTGTGTTAATTTTTACAAGGATAGCATGTATACTCGTAGAGAAATTAAGGTTTTTATAAAAACAGTCCTAAATTTTTCCAAGTTTCTTGCTTATAATTTGCAGAGTTCTTATTATAAAATAATGTTCTTTTCTGAAAATATGACAAACATCATTGTACACAATACCCTGTCATCAGAATTTAAAAATAATAAAAATTGTATGAAAAATGAGTATGTTTAGTTAATAATTTTTCATTGCGCATGCGTCAACGATATCAAAATGTCATTTGCATATTGTGTTAGCTAAATGTATAGAGCAACTTCTGTAAAAGTTTCAAAAACATAGCTTGAAAATTCTGAAAATGGGAGCTTATAGAATCAACTCAACATCCGTTATTCCTAAAGGAAGCAAAAAAATCAGGGGTTTTACCTAAATATAGTTGTACATGCAATATTGTGTTGGCACTAAACAATGGAATATAGATACAGCCTCTCATCTTTTTGCTTCATTTAGGGAATAAAGGATTTTGAGTTGATTCTATAGGCTCACATTTTCAGAATTTTCAAGCTATGTTTTTGAAACTTTTACAGAAGTTGCTCTATACATTTAGCTAACACAATATGCAAATGACATTTTGATATGCGCAATGAAAACTTATTTACTAAACATACTCATTTTTCATACAATTTTTATTATTTTTAAATTCTGATGACAGGGTATTGTGTACAATGATGTTGGTCATATTTTCAGAAAAGAATATTATTTTATAATAAGAACTCTGCAAAATTATAAGCAAAAAACTTGGAAAAATTTAGGACTGTTTTTATAAAAACCTTAATTTCTCTACGAGTATACATGCTATCCTTGTAAAAATTAACACAGTACATTACAATAAGCCAATTAATCATAATGTGCAGTTTGAACACTTTTGCTACATTAGTTTTGACAGGGTTATCCAAAAGATCTTCGTTCTTTTTCAATTTGTTGACTGTCCCCTGTTCGATTTCGGGGAAAACTCTTCGCGAAAATATGTGACGCGTACTATTTTGTTTAGACACCTGGAGTTTCAACACATTCCGATTCATATTTCTTTCATTAATTAAAAATAATTACTTAATTACCAATTATGCTTAACTTTTGGACACCAGTGTATAATGTTATCACTTTATAGGGGAGAGGGGGGGGGATTGCTTTATAATATCATTATAATTTTCAGTCATCAAACTTTTCTTTTTTTAGTAACTTTTTCTTTTCATCCAAATTTTCTCTTACTTTTTTTTTACTATTTTTGTATGTTTTAATGAAAATACAAAATTACTATTAAAGCCATTAAATGTTTATAATATCGTTTCATTCCAAAATTTGCCCCAACTTTTGATATTCCTTTCTTCTGCCATGTGTGCATATACAGTCAAACCCCGTTAATATGCGCCCTGCTTAATACGCGAATTTTCTTTGGTCCCTTGAAATACTCCTATCTTACGCATATAAAAACACCCCCTTTAATACGCGAATGGTTAATACGCGAACCCGTTTAATACGCGAAATTTTATCAGTCCCTAGAAAGAAAAACCTACATTTAATACGCGAATGAGCTTAGTTCTAAACATACGCATTTTTAGATGAAGTATTTTCCTAAGCATTTTATACAACAATTATTTAACTTATTTTTTATACAACAATTATTTAAACCCAATTAAATTGAGCATTTTCCCCCCCAAAACCACAGGCTGACTAGATTTTGACCCCGATCCGAGGCTAGCACAAGACTGCCCAATCAAAACTCTCCCAATGAAATCTCATAAGCGAAACAAGGTTAGCGTTGCGCAAAAGTTAAAAACATTATGTCTGCTTAAAAATGTCAGGAATTAGAACCCTAGTTCTTATCACCTTGCTAATTAACATTTGAATCATGTTTAATATACATGCTTATTTTCCTACTTCCACATAAATACTCCCCTGGTGAACATATACTTTATTTATTTAAATTTATTTAACAGTATTTTTATTCTTAAAGAATAATAAAAACTTACCATTTCACAATAGATATCATCCTTTCTGTTTTTACCTTATTAATATATAAAATAGTTCTTTTTACTTTTACTTTCGTTTCACAATAATTAAAATCAATAACCTGCCGTACCATTGACCACATGTCTGGCTTGGCTCATGCTCTTCTGAGTGATTTCAGCCAATACTACTAGAGGGCGTTCGGATGTGACGTAATCGTGATGTACTTCCACGATCCACACCCCCTTATTTCGTATTGGCACATTGAGCTTTGGGAACTGGAGGACGAGAATACAGACATGCGTATTGCTGAATATTCTAGTATCGGCGGGAGATAAATAGTTTGATTTTCTGTTCTCTTTAACTCTTGTGGTGTTCATCGTCCCAGCTGATGTTGGTGTCAGTCAAGTACAGCAGATGTTCTTTCAATGTTAATTTAAGTTCATGTGGTAATAAGTAATGGCTTGCTGTCGTCTTCTAAGTATTAGAGAAATGGAGTTCTGTTTTAAGTTGAATTTGCCTTTCATCGTTTTTCAAGTTTATTGACAACATGCTGTGATGATATGTTAGAACTCCGGTGAACATTTCTCCATGAACGATTAAGTGAAAGAATGATATTATGGTTAGAGTAAGAGATGTCGTACAAGGGATGACTGATGAATAATAAATGGCGTAATAGCCTTTTTATAGTTTTTTTTTTGCTATTTTTCTTCCGAATGCCAAAAACCCAGCTAGTTTAATGGTTATGTTGATGAGCTCTGGTACTTTGCTAAATGATCAACTTTTTACCTTTTATTGGAGAAACAATGTGTCATGGGGATTTTTCATATTGGATAAGTAATTGTTAATTATATCCTTTTTTTTTTTTTCTTATGTAATGTAAATTAATGAATTTTATTAACCCATTATTATGTATGTTAATGCCTTTTAATTATTTAAATAAATGTTGATATTGTTTTTAATCTATGTCATCTTTATTTAAGATACCACATTTATCTCTCTTCCATTTAATTTATTTCATATAATTAGTTTTTAAACTTCTGGGGTTTCAAAAATCAGTAACGCTTCCACACTGCATTTTATGCCTCTGCTATATTTACTAAGCTTTCTTTAAAACCCCGTCATCACTACCCTTGTAGTGATGACAAAAAAAACACCTGTTTTCATTTGGTGAATATATAAAACTACAGTGTAAAATTTTAATGGAAATTCAAATTTTAAAAAATACAACAATTAGAGATTTTTAACTTATGGATTTCGGCCTATCATGAGACGCTACGTAAGAATATGTAAATTAAAAAAATAATTGATACAAAACTTTTTGAAATCAGCAAAAAACATGAGTATTTTGTAGTGATTTCGCTCGCTTTCTGTATGCATAGATTCAGAAAATCAAATTACTCAAATAAGAATGTACCTTCAATTCAATACCTTTCTTGTGTTTTTTGTCATTTAAAAATACAAATGTAGACAAAAAAGGAATTAAATTTATAAAATCATACAAATTTGAAGTTCATATAAGGTTCATTCATTGCGGGCGCGCGCTGCGCGAGTCAGCTAGTTTTTATAAAAAGCAAAAATAAAAAGAACTTTTCCCCATAATTAAGAAATTTTGTGACTGTCCACCCTCTCCCCTAAACTAGAGCGGTAGAATCAATAGATGGAGCATGCGCTATAATCGCAGATTAATCCCGTGATCCTTTCCAATCGCTGTTTCATCAGTGCTACATTATTTTTAAAAGAAGTGAATCGCTTGTCGCTCCCAGTATTATCTAGTTTACAATATCTATCTATACTTTTATAATCTAAACTATGGCGGAATGAGCAAAATATATTAAACGAAAGGCTCTCTCCATCACTGAGAAGTTACAAATTATAAATCAATACGGTGCCCAAGCTGTCTCAAATAAGTCTGCGTTCCCCCCCCCCCCAAAAGAAAAGACATACCTGAGTCAACTTTAAGGATTTTTACTTTCTTCTATCTTTACAAGAAGAAAGTATTGGATTCATGAAAATTTTCGACTTCCGGTTTTCGACGGATTTATACGTTTTAGAAGGTCCTGAACACGTTTTGACTATTTTTAGAAAATGTCTGTCTGTGAGTCTGTCCGTCTGTCTGTGAGTCTGTCTGTCTGTATGTGACAAAAAATTTGTGGGCGCTCTATCTCAAGAACTAATGCTCGAAATTTAATAAAATCTTATATTCAGTTAGACCTTAATATAAATTAGTGCCTATTGGTTTTTGGTGAAAATTGGCCTGCAGGTGGCGCTGCTATACTACGTTTTTTATGATTTTCAAGATTGCTATATCTCAAGAACTAATGCACAGAATTTCACCAAACTTCAGATTCTGTGACCCCTTGATATACATAGACGCTGATTAAGTTTTGGTGTGAATTGGCCAGCAGGTGGCGCTGCTATGCCACGTTTTTCATGATTTTCATGATAGCTATATCTCAAGAACTAATGCACAGAATTTCACCAAACTTCAGATTCCGCGATACCTTGAGATACATAGCCGCTGATAAAGTTTTGGTGTGAACTGCCCTATAGGTGGCGCTGCTATGCTACATTTTGCACGATTTTTGTGATAGCTATATCTCAAGAACTAATGCAGAGAACGTGATCAAATTTTAAATTCTGTTACACTAGAACATATAACATAATTAGACGCTGATTACATTTTGGTATTAACCTTGCAATAGGAGGTGCAGCTATGCTGCATTTTGCACGATTTTTCCGATAGCTATATCTCAACAACCAACGCACAGAATTTCATCAAACTTCAGATTTTGTTACAAAATGACATATAATTACACGATGATTACGTTTTGTTATAAATCCTTCAACTGATGGTGCTGGTGTGCTATATTTTACACGTTTTTTTTAACTAGCTATATCTCAAGAACTAATGCACAGAATTTCATCAAACTTCAGATTCTTTTACACCATAACATAATTAGACGCTTTTTTACGTTTTGGTATAAATTGTCCAAGATATGGTGTTGCTGTGCTACGTTTTGCAATTTTTTTGTGATAACTATATCTCAAGAACTAATGGACCAAATTCCATCAAATTTCAGATTCTGTTAGGTCTTGACATAAATAGATGCTTATTCGGTTTTAGTATAAATTAACCAACATGAGGAACTACTAAGCTCATTTTCTCAAAATATTAATTAAATTTTGCGTTTTAGGCTTTTCGGATACCAGAATCTCATTAGGCTAGGTCAAATGTTCGAGGAAATTCGATAGTGGGTAACTTTGGGGTCACCACGTTTTTTTTTAAATATTAAAATGTACTTATGAGATAGAAGAAAGTTTTGGGATTGACACATCCAACTAGTTTTAAAGAATAGGAATGCCATCCTTAACCATGCTGTGTATGGAAGAACAAAGAAACAAGAAAATAAAAATCGCCAAGTTTGAGGACATGGAAAAGGCCCTTCGCAAGTGGTTTGTTCAAGCGTGCTATACGAATATTCCAATAAGCGGTTTATCAATACAAGGAAAAGCTTCTGAAATCGCAGCAAAAATGAGATTGCTAGATTTCAATACCTCAAATGGTTGGCTGGATCGATTTAAAACTCGGTATGGCATAAAATTCAAGCAAATGTGCGGTGAGTCAGCTGCAGTCAACATTGAAGATATTCACTGTTCTAAAATTAATGTTCTTCCACAGCTTGTAGAAAACTACTCAAGTCGGGATATTCACAACGTGCACGAATTTGGGCTTTTTTACAAGCTGACACCCAATAAAACAATCGCCATGAAAGCAGAAACATGTCATGAAGGCAAACTGAGCAAAAAGCGTCTTATTATTCTGCTCTATTGCAACTCTAATGGATCAGATAAATTAAAGCTGCTTGTCATCGGGAAATCACACAAGCCGCGATGCTTTAAAAATGTCAAGAATTTCCCCTGCCTGTACGAAAGCTAGCGTAGAGCATGGATGACGATCCACATTTTTACATCACGGCTTCATCATTTTGATCGGCGTATGAGAACAGAATCACGCCATGTATTATTGCTTGTGGGCAACTGTGCCTGCGCATCCAAAATATAACGAAGACCTGAATAATGTCGAAGTAGAATTTCTACCTCCAAATTCGACTAGTGTCACCCAGCCAATGGAACAAGGAATAATTAACAGCTCCAAAGTAAATTGCAAGATTCACGTCGCAGCATAGGCAAGTGTCACACCAACAGCAATTACAAATTGCATTTACAAAGTGAGTTTCGGAAGTAGCGATGATATCATTTACACAGTGGCAACCTCGGAACATAATGTTGAAGAAAATTAGCTGGTCGCACAAGAAACTGTAGAGGAAAATTTTGTCGATTTAGACGCGTTCATTAATATCGACAAAGATATAGTTATCTCGGAACTTAGAGGTCTAGATGATATCATCGCCGATGTAACTGCGACTGAGAAACCGAATGAGGAGAAGAAGATGATGAATCTACGTTTCCGGCTCCATCTCCATTCACCAAACTTACATATACAATTTCCTAGGACAATATGCGTCGTCAAAGGACGAAGGATTCTCAACAAGTGAATTTTACCACTACCTAAATGAGGCGGAAAACATCATGGTGATGCCTCGACCGCATCTCGAACAGGCCAAAATTGACAGCTATTTTTCCAAAAAGTAATTTTTATAACATTATTGACTTCAGTAAAATTTTTTTGACTTTTTATTATTATGAATACTATTTATTATCGCATCTATCTGTTCTGTATAGCTAACAAAGATTTCAATTTTGTTAACATTAGTTTTAATTAATATGGTTCGCAGAAATTTGTGTTCGCCTTATTCAGTTTTATGTGTCATACATAATAAATATAAATTTGAAAAGACATAGGATTTTTACTTGAGAAAAAAACGATTTTTTGAATTTTCAGCATTCAAACGTCCTTTTTTAATAAGCACAGAATGATTTAAAAAAAAAAAAAATGTCATTTTATGTCTAAAAAATCCTAAAAATTGACAAAAAATGTGTTTTTTTTCCGCATTCATTGTTATTAGATAGATCACTCGACGAAAATTCGCGACCTTTGTTTAATACGCGAACCCGTTTAATACGCAAATTTTGGTCGGACCCTTGATTCGTGTATTAACGAGGTTCGACTGTATTTTGCTATAAGCAATACCAGAAACATGAATGATATTTGTGTTTACCAGAAAAGAAAGAGATTCCAATATTCATTCCAAAATTTGCCCCAACTTTTGATATTCCTTTCTTCTGCTATGTGTGCATATATTTTGCTATGAGCAATACCAGAAACATGAATGATATTTGTGTTTACCAGAAAAGAAAGAGAAATAATTTTATCCTCTGTTTTGCTTATAGATTCTGCTTTTACACTTTCCGGGTAGAGGACAATTGCAAAAAAACATAATTATTGTTATATGAATTGTTATATATTTTTTAAGAGTGACTGGCAGTCCTAGGCTTGATTCTTATTAGTACATCTTATAATACCATTAAGAAATTAACTTTGTAAATTAAGCTAAAAATTTTCATTTAGTTTTGTAAGATTCCTGGTTATTTCTAAAAGTTTTACTTGATCAATCTACAAAATAAAAGGAAATTGCTACAATATTTTTATTTTTCATGTAATATAAATATGATTAGCTTATTTAAATGATTAGTATACATTAGTTTTGTTTCATTTAAACACATGAGATCTTTTTGTCTTTTTTTCAGTCGATTAAAATTTAATTTAAGTGCAGCTACACCCAGTGATGAAGAATCTATGTTGTTACGTTCAGTTCGATTGTGTAAACTTGGAGAAAACTTAACTGAAGTTAAAAAAGATGGGTATGTATATTTATTTGTTATATCTATTATAGGATAAATTTGCAAGATACTGTTGTGATATCAACAGAGTTATTGTCAGATATTTTTATTAATTATATTTATCTTTGATGTTATTTTATATTATTGATGTTGCATAAACTACCTGGCATTTTACTATTAAAAGAAGAAATGGGTGTATTTTGAGTTGAAAATTTTATTAAAGATTTTCACACTGTAAAAACTGTTATTTAATGTTTAACTTTTATACTGTAGCTTCTTAGTTTTAAAAATAAGTACTGACAGAAGTGAAAATTTGAAGAATTATGTATGTATTTTTGAATCATCAGGACATATTTTATTGTGCAGGAAATAATTTTAAATGAAGTGTTTTTTAATTCATTATTACAAACTATTGCTACAAAAATTATATTACAATTTTCATTTAATGCGCTGTTGTACATGAAAAATAATGCATATTATTTTACTTACAAAAATTGCAATGTATTGCTTAAAACGTAAATATACAGATGCATGAAATATGAAGTATAGTCAATTGGTATTCTTTGAAATAAATACTCATGAAACATGAGTTTTCATCCACAATTTCAACAACTCTTCCATCATCAATGTCATCTTTACTATTATTATATTCCAGAACTGATACTGTAAGTTTATGGTAACTAAAATAGGAAACATACAATTTTGATTTGAATCTATTTTAATATCTTGTAATGAATGCATCAATTGTAGTTTTATATCTCGCTGTGCTAAGATAGCGATTATTGGTCATTGTTAAATCAAATTCTCTATTTAAAAATTCAATTAATTGTAGATTCTTATTATCTGCAAAGTCGATGTTGAAATCCCCACTCAAAATCATCAGATCTCTTCCCAATTTTATCTTGAAGGAATGCAGAACCATCTTTAGAACAAATAAATAAATTTTCATACAAAAATTCTCGTATCATTTAAAGACTTATCTGGTGAAATATGAACAGCAACCATTACAATTAGCTGTCCATTTTCAGTGGCAACGACAAACACATAAATCACCAATATCAGAAACATTACTACTAAACATAATGGTGTACCTTGCATGCACATCCATATGATTTGTGCAAATATGCCCATCACATCAAATAACCTTTTATAAATAGCTACTCCTGCTGCTGGACGATCATGTCTTCTAAAACTTGCAACAAAGATGAATAGTAATCGAATAGTATAAGCTGGTAAACTTTAAATACAATTGAAAAAAAAATGGTTGGAAAGTGCAACATAATCGATGTGCAATATCATGTTTTTTCTTCAGCTTTTTATTCCATCTGGTAACAGTGTAATTTCTAAAACTCTAAATGCAATTAAAAATTTAAGAAAGGATTGTAAAGTGCAGCATAATCGATGTGTGATGTCATGTTTTTTCTTTCTTAACTTTTTATTCCATTTGGTATCAATTTATGTTGTTACTATTTAAATACAAGCAAAAATGAAAAAAGTGGCTGGAAAGATGCAGCATAATCGATGCACAATGTCACATTTTTTCTTTCTTAACATTTTAGTGATGGGCGATTTTCGAAAATTTCCTATTCGATAAAAATCGTAATTGTAAAAAAGCACATTCTATAAAGTCATCGATTAATTTCGAGAATCTACAATCAAGATGTTTTACAATCGATTATTAAAATCTTTGTTATTACATGTTTAAAAAGCATAATTTAATAAATACATGGTAACTGAAAACAAATGAATTTAAAAAACAACAACAAACCAAAAGGATGTTACAATGGAAGCGCAATAGTAGAAAAGTCATCTAATGGCGTTCCTTGGTTTAAAAAAGTTGTAAAATCGCGAGTAGCAAAATGGGCAAAGAAAAAATAATCAAAAGTACTCCTAGTGAAAGAACATGAACTAAAAGGATATTAAAAATTATTAAAATCTTTTATTGATTTTTGTACATCAATTGAGATACGATCTACAATTCTCCCATTTTTAGAAGACTCTCTATTGAAATTCATTAAACGGACCACGGGCAAAGTAGTGCAGGAGCAATGAAAATGCATAATATGAGTAAATGGTCATTAGGCTTTCCAACAATTTATCGCATGATGGGTGTCGGTTAAATTTATTAAAGAGCTTCCCGCGGGGCAAAATGAAGGGGGATGAGCGTGGGAGGTATCTATATTAATAAAAGAACAAAACGCTCTGTCTGTCTGCGTGTGTGTGTGTCTGCGACGGCTAGCAAAATCTACAGCATGAACGAGGCTCAAAATTTTTTTGAGAGTAGCCCCAAATCTCTCCTGGTGCACCTGAGCTTCAGAATTTCAAAATTCTATTTATTAACTGAGTAATTAATTAAATTCCAAAGATCACTCTCATAAAAAATCTCCTTTTTTCTTCTTTTTTTCCCTTCATTTAGTTATGGTTGGTTGGTTGTATAAAATTTTCGCATAAATAATTAAAAGAGTTGAAACAGACCTTTAAAATTCATAGACTGGCAAACTGTCAGTTTAAATGATGATTTTTTTTATCACAGCAGGTTGTAAACCATGGAGGAAAAAGATAGGTGGTGGTGAAGTAAACCGAAAAAAGGGTTGCAATATTAAACCATTTATCGCTCAAATTTTAATGTCCCAAACAAAAGCATGTGGAAGGGATTATGTATTAATAAGACGAATTGAAAGAAATGAATTACAGCTGAAGCATATTCTACGAAGAAAAAAGTAATTTTTTAAAATGGTCTTTTTTCTATTATATTATTTATTTTAAAAAAATGTTTGCTTTTAAAATAATTGAAATTGATAAATTCGAAATAATTAAATGTCAAAATAAAATAAAATATTGAAAACATTTGATTTGAACTAAAAATTGTATTACTAAAAGTTTTCTTTTTTTTTCAGATCTTTTTAATACTTTATAACGTGGATGAAAAACTGTTTATGATTTAAAAATATATTAATAACTCTACGTCAATATATAAAATATATTTATGAAAACATTCTTTTAAAATCATATATTTATGAAAACATTCTTTCAAAATCATGCGCGAAAACTTAAATAACAAATATTAGTCTAAAATCTAGATTTCAGAGTGCAGACGATTTTAAGACATTAACGAAAGAATATTATTTTTTCCAGCAAAATCTTAAATGATGCTTCTATATTGATATTTCAAAGTGACGGCTAGGTTACATTTGTGTTATATTTAAGTTACGGTAGTGTACTGTTAAGTCGCAGTTAGGTTAAAGACAGATTATGGTTACGGTACAAAAGTTTACGGTTAGGAATTTGTCCACAAAGTCAACATTACACATGCTTTGATTAAAAATATACACTTTTGTTAAATGGCACTGAAATTATAATACTATATACCAATTTTTTATCATCGCGTATCGTTTTCATTCACGGTTAGTCGGATTTAAGAGTGATATAATTACTTTGAAATTCAAAATATCTCACTTGGGATTTCTATGCGAAAAAAATTAGTTACGTGATTTAACAGTGATTTTTACGGGTAAATATCAACACTTTGAGCGTGTTCAGCAGTTACGCGCATCAAGCGCACGCGCTCAGGAGTCAGGGATATGGAGTGGTTTCTTATTGCTCCTGTTCAGTGTACCGAACCAAGCGCACAGTACTCTATTCTGTGCGCTCAGGGACAGGCTAAGAACAGGTCATGGATTTGATTGGACGGTGCTAATGTAAAGATCATCTGTTACCATCAGAGGTGCACATAATAAGCTGTGTTTATGGGTTTTTTTAAATTATTATTATTGGTTGCTTTATATTAATAAATAAGACATTTTTATTAAAGATAAATCTTTTTATTAATAATACAGGAGCACATGTATTTCTATTATAATAATAAAATAGTTATTTAAATATCAGAAAATAGGATATTTTAAGAAGAAAGTTTTACATTTGAACCCATTTTAATATTCTAAGTATCGTTCCAAAGTGATTTATATATACATATTAAGCAAATGAACCAAAAAAAAAAAAAAAAAATTATAAATAAATAAATAAATAAATAAAGGTACAGTGCGAAAATATCCATATACGCATAAAATAATTTCTTGATGTTTTTCATTCATTCATTCTTTCTTTTCTTTTTTTAAGCACTTTAGAAATAAGTTTAAGATGCAAATCATATTTTATCGTATTAAAATGCACAATAAAAATATTATAAAATGAAAAATGTAATAGATATACATTTTTTAAACTAAAAAAACTAAAAATATCTGCACCTATATTTTTAAAAGAGATATCTCTTTTAAAAATATTAGTCTTGCAAGGAATAAAATATGATATGTTTTTCATTCTTTCTTTTCTTTTCTTCTTCTTCTTCTAACTTTAGAAGAAAGTTTAAGATGCAAATCATATTTTATACTGTTAAAATACACAATAAAAATATTATAAAAAGCAAAATGTAATAGATGTATATTTTTTAAACTAAAAATATTAGTTTTGTAAGGAATAAAGTATGATTAGAATGTTTATAAATTTTCTCCTGATAATATTATTTAAGTACATAATATTATATAAGTACATTGCTTATATTACGAGTTATATTAACATGACTTTGAGTGCCATTTGTTTCTCCTATCTTATGATCAGAGGCGGATTACCCATTAGGCTAAGTAGGCTGAAGCCTAGGGGCCCAGAAGAAAAATTCTTTGACGTAATCTTTTATATTTTAATCATCAATGATTTATGAGTCAATGAAGCAAGCATGTGTTTTAATTTTTCCAGTATATACCACTTTGAAAAAGTGAAAGGGGGCCCGGCCCGGTGCTAAAATTTTCCTTATATAAAGAACAAGAAAGTATCCTTTTACACTGGTCGGACATTAATACAAAAGACAAAGGATGTGCAAAATTCTTTGTCGTAATCATTTATATTTTAATCATCAATGATTTATGAGTCAATGAAGCAAGCATGTGTTTTAATTTTTCCAGTATATAGAAGGAAGGAGTGAAAGAGTGAAAGGGGGCCCTCAGAAAGTCAAGCCTAGGGGCCCGGGTGATAGTTAATGAGTTTCTGCTTATGATGCATTTTAGTCTGTTATCCACACGGTATTAAAATATGCAATTATTAAATAAGAAATATATATACTAAAACCATCTCTGAAAATTTTTCTAACAGTGCAAATTCCATTGAAATACATTCAATATTGATCGGTTCTGAGGCCAGAACCGTTCTAAAATTAAATAAAATTTAAGCAGAGGTTGAAAGAAAAAAAAAAAAAAAAAAAAAAAAAATGGTGACCTGAAAAAAATATTGGCAATATGTGTGATTGCGTTATAAAGTCAGTAAAGAAGCATTTGATTAAAATATAACCTAACGTTTATTTTTCAAAAAAAACATATTCAAATTAAAATATATGTATATATGAAATAATAAACAAAGAGAAAATTATATCTGGTAAAATCAATCAAAAACAATAATTTCTGAAATTATATTATCCATAGAATTAGAGTAATACTTTAACATGATAAAAGCACTTAATTTAAACGGCATGATGTAAGGTAAAGTTTAAAAGACCAGTACAGGTTTGCAAAACGAACAACTCACCATGGCATCACTGGAAAAAGCAATTCTCAAAACGGACGATGACGAACAAGTAAAGTCCAGGAATAGTTCAAAGAAAATAAAAAAAAACCTTGGATGTTAACACAGTTCATGGCAGCAACATATTCATCATCACATTCCCGCTATTAACTAACAGAAGTTTGTTTCATAAAAAAAACACTATCTTTCACTATCTAAGATAAACTGCAATTGAACCTTCCATAACTAGTATTTATGACAACAAACGGCCTTTACTAGCCCACAACATCGTCAAACCACCCGCCGTCAAAACAAACCGACTGATTTAAATACCCCTCGCGATTCCAGACATCGCCAGACGACAACGCCCCTTTGCGTCTGCAGAAGTTGAGCGAAAGCGTTCCTGCTTTGCGAAAGGGAGATACGGCTATTCGTAAGTTGCGATTTGCGAAGATCGCAAATCGCGATCAAACGGAAGAAAACGACCATGAACGCACACGTAAGATGATCAAATCGAAAGTAAACAAATAAATAACCAATTTAAACGGTGGAATATGCTATGGAACCAGGAAAACAAAATAAAAGAATTGGAGATAAGACAAAGATCGAATAGTATTGAAATAAAATAAAAACCAGTAAGTCATGCCATATTATTCCCTTACAATATGTATATGTGCTTAGGAATATGAGTGTTAAGGATATGGGTAAGGCTGACAATCGCCCCCCCCCTTAACACTCATACTAAAAACTAAGTAATTACCAAGTATTACCAAATAATATAAATAACATCAAAGTTCATATTGAACAACATAAGATATCAGTATATCTACTATCACACTTTGACAGTTACTAGTGAAGAACAACTCAACATTAACGTGCATAAATGCAACAAATTCACAACATCATATAACAAGGTTAATTTGAAAAATGAACAATTTTTTAACAATGTTAATAACCACACAATATGAATAACAATTTGATAGCTATACCACAACAAGATTAACAATTTTTTTTCATAGCACAAAAGTCTCTAGTTACCATAGTAACTTAAAAATTTGAAAGTCTATTTAGGTACACAAACATTTCAAGGAAAAGTTCATGAAAAATTTGTTACCGTGTTACCTCGTCACATACAAGTGACTACGATTACCGTTACATACCATAACATTCTTTAGTATGTCGATTCTTGATCCTTGCCTTGACAATACAAGATTAATATTTAAATACATTTGCATAATGACACTAGAGTAGATGATTATTATACAACAGATTCATAAACATTACGAATATGAGGAATAGCAAAAACATGAATTACAATGCAAAAACACTTTGATAATGTATGAGAAATTCATGATATGCAAAAATAGACACATTTAATGATAATAACACTAATGATCATGATCATGATAATGATTGAAAAATATGATAATGATAAGGACGGTGAGCGCTCACATAAAAACAAAAATAACAACAACAACATGCATGCTTAAACTTTTGAAATAATACACATTTGCAAATGTTTTAAGAAAAATTTAAAATGTGAAGGACACTTGTTATGCAATTTCTTAAAAGTAAAACAACCCTTTTCATATTTATATATGCAAAAAAAATACAGCTCAATTTTCAACACCACGAACGGGACCTATGTGACATTTCCATTTATCAAAAATAGGGACTTACAAATTAAAAAAAAACGATGCCCGCGACAGGCCTTCCTGTGATCAGAACACTCAAGAAGGCCACTACCCCCTGCAGACCACTCTGGCTATTTACAATGGCACCCCTGCGAGACGCTTCCTGGGGCTGCTCGGGTCCCGGAGGATGAACCATCCTGAGGTCTGATCACATTCCAGCGGGAGTTAAATTGTCCGCGATGTTGGAAATGAGGGTATTGAAAAGCTTATGTATGAAAAATAGAACATATGCATATGAGACAAAACTATGAGATAACAAGAAAAACAAGTGTATAATCACATATTCAAACATTATAAAGAGAAAATACTGAAATATACAAAAATTTCAGATTGAAAAAAAATGAAATGTGTTAAACTTCAAGGTTTAACTTAAAAAAAACTAAACAAGCATCTTAATGCTTGACCCAAGCCCAGAGGAGGGGGAGTTTTTTTTTCACCTTATACCTCTAACATCTTTATACATTTTACTTTTTTACATTTAAATAAAACATATTTAAAACAATATAAATTACTTATGACTAAAGATCACTTCAATGAATCTTTTAAGATCAAACTTCGTTAGGGGTTTTGTAAAGATGTCTGAGAGATTAGCTTTACTAGTTACGTGTTTTACATTAAATATCTCTTGGTTTAAAAGGTCTCTGACAAAAAATAATTTAACGTCAATGTGTTTTGTTCTGTAGTTTTCTATGGGAGACTTAAGGAAATCAATGGAGGCCATATTGTCTACTAACAAGGTTGGCTTAGTTTGTGGACCTGTAAAAATGTGTTTCTCATAACATTCAGTTATGATTCTACTGAACCAAAGAAGCTCTTTAGTTGCTTCTGTTAAAGCCACAAACTCTGATTCCATGGTAGACAAGCAGACAGATTTTTGTTTAAAAGCTCTCCACATGATAGGAGATTTGTCTAACATTAAAAGTTGTCCCCCCATTGACGTCCTGTCATCACGATTGGCGGCGAAATCGGCATCAGTATATGTAATTAGATTTATGTTATGACAATGTAGCTTCAATTTGTAGTGTTTGGTGCTTTGTACATATCCCAGTAATTTTAAAAGACCATTCCAGTGGATTATGCCCGGATTACTCTGGAATTGACTGAAGATATTTACTGCATAGGATATGTCGGGGCGAGTCCTGCTTGTAAGAAAAGATAAGCAACCCAAAACACTTCGGTACGGATATTTTGACATCTCCTGGGTTTCAGTATCTGTTTGAGGGCACTGTGCTTTGGAGTACACTACTCCTTTACTTATGGGAAGTGATGTGATGGGAAAGTTATATTCCTTAAAACGTGTGCAGATATCATCAATATATTGCATTTGATGGATTGACACTACACCTTCCCCATCCTCCTCAAACTCAACCCCAAGGAGTTTACGTGTTTTCCCCAGGATTTTGATGTCAAAATGTTCAGCTAGTAATTTTAAAATCTCATTTATGTGTTTCTGATGCTTACTTAAAACAACAAAGTCATCAACATATAACAATAAAACAGCGTAATTAGAAAATGTGTAGATGCAATTACACCAATCCAGTTTGTTAAAACCAAGAGAAATTAAAACTTTATGTAATTCATAAAACCACACCCGGCCACTCTGATGGAGGCCATAAAGTGCCCTCTGGAGTTTACAGACCAAATTTTCTTTCCCTTTTACTTCGAATCCAGGAGGCTGTTTCATGTAGATGTTCTCTGAGAGAGGGGCATACAGATAGGCTCCTTTCACATCGCATTGCGTGTGAATCCATCCGAGACATGAGACAAGGGCGGCAAAGAAAAAGCGGATTAAACTAAAATTTACGACTGGTGAAAACGTCTCGTCATAGGTTTCACCCCTGACCTGTTTGTAGCCTTGGGCTACTAGTCTTGCTTTGTATCTTGCCACCTGCCCTTTATCGTCTCGTTTGATGGTGAAGACCCATCTGCAGCCTAGAGGTTCAGTGTTGGGTGGTAATGATGTTAATTCCCATACATGTCTTTTATTTATTACGTTCATTTCCTCCTGCATTGCCTGTCTCCAGAGTTCCCACTGAGGGGATTTTAAGGCTTGCTTATATGTGTTTGGTATGGAGTCTTCTAGTCATATATTGTTTTTACGTGTTTCTGATAAGGATGTGTGTGGAGGTGTGTAACTAGGACTTGAACTAGCACTGGAAGTAGATTTTACAATACCCTGGTATTTATTTTCCCCTTTGAAACTGAACATGGTTGGATCAAATTTTATACCATTAGACTGACAGTATTCCCGCACTTCTCTGAGTGATCTTAAACGTTGTGTTTCACCCATCTCATAATAATAGATGTCGGTTCTCGACTTATCAGGCCTAGTTACGGCCTTACGGAACCATACAGCATCCCTCAATGTTCTCTGGAATTCCTCGCCCTCCTCGTCACTTTCATCGTCAGATGAGTGAACGGAAGCGGGTTCAACAGCTTTTGAGGTGCCTGGCTTAGGTGTTGGAGATGGTGATCTTTCTAAAGGAAATCTGTCAGGTTGAAGGTCAGTCAAAGGGTCAATTTCTGGTTGTTCTGAACTTAAAATATATGTAGGTCCCAGGTCGCTTCCGTTGTGCTGCTCTGAAGTTGTAAAAGGGTTTGTGCTTATTGAATAACTTGGGCCTTGCTCGCTATGCCTGTGAACATTTCTTGGTACGGATTCATCCCCAAATCTAACATTTATAGTTTCTATTATTTTGTTTGTGTCGGGAATCCATACTCTGTAGCCTTTAGTTGACATTGCGTAACCCACTAAAACCCCCTTTTTGGCCTTAGGATCAAATTTTGAATTTCTTAACTGCCTAGGTACTCCTACGTACGCCACGGTACCAAAAGGGCGTAAATGTCTTATTGAGGGTTTGTTGCCACAGTAATACTCAAAGGGTGTCTTTTTCTGCGTTTTGTGACATACCCTGTTTAGTGTGTACGCGATGTATAGAACTGCTTCCGGCCAGAATTTTAAACTGAGTTTGCTTTCATTAAGAATTGAGCGTGCCCCGTCCATTATAGTTTGATTTAAACGTTCCGAGACCCCATTTTGTTCCGGAGAATACACGTTGGTAAACTCATGGTGTATCCCGTTTTCCTCAAAGTATCTTTTAAATGCTTCATTGTCAAACTCCCGCCCATTGTCGCTACGGACTTCTTTTACCTTAGTGCCTAAAAATCTTTCAGCTCTTTTTACGTGATTAGTGAACACCTTGAATACTTGTGATTTGTTACATAAGGGGTAGACTGATACTTTACGTGAGAAGTCGTCAGTTATGGTTAAAAAGTACTTCTCACCGTTTCTACCTGTTATTTGTGTCGGTCCCCACAAGTCAGTATGAAGTAATTCAAAGGGTCGTTTTGATCTTATTTGATTTATGGGACGGAAGGAAGTTCGCCTGTGTTTGTTAATTTTACATGTCTCACATTCAAAGTCTTTACTTTTAATAGGTGGTAAGCCCCTTACACCATTACATTTAACAGTATGTTCGATTAAAGTGGAGCTAATGTGTCCGAAACGTCTATGCCATAACTTAAAGTCGTCCTTCTGGACAGTAGAGGCTTGAAAACGCACCTTTTTAGGACTTTGACTATTTTGAGTTTGAGTTTTATTTTTAGGGCTAGGATCTGGGTACAGGCAGTAAATGCCATCTTTAAGAAAAGCACGAAATAGGGTACCACTGTCACGATATGCTCTAACCCTGCCCTCACCTCCTCTGAACTTGGCACCAGTTTTATCAAGCCTAGGGCCAGATATCAAATTGTGCCTTAAACTTGGGCAATACATAACATCGCCGAAGCGAACCATTTCCCCATTTATTTTTAAGTCCACTAGACCAGTTCCTTCAATAGGAAAAGTTGCTCCGTCAACGGCAACAGCCAACTCCTCATTTTGCAAAGGTTTAAATTTTACATACAGGTTTTTATCTTTGCAAAAGTGGTGGGAGGCACCTGTGTCAAAGACCCAGGCGTCTCCACCACATTTAATATTACTAAGATTAGACTGAATGAGGTAATTTACCTGGCCTGTTGGCTTACGTTGACGTTGGTTTCTGGTTCTCTTTCGATGCACATCTCTGCTAGGTCTGGAATTACTCGAACTGGGTTGGACTCGAACTGGACTGGACACTGATGAACCTCTGGACACCGAGGAGTTCTGGAACGAGGAGTTTGAGGAGTCTCTGGAAGTGGTATGGAGGCAGGATTCGGGATTGGAAGATTGTTGAAGCAATTTACACTGTCGAAGCACATGGCCGGCTTGGCCACACCTGTGGCACCTTCCCTTGAACTTAGGCTTATATACGGACCTCTTGGGTGTGCGAGCTCGAGAAAAATGGGATTGGACCAGGTCACCTCTGTCTTCTTCACGTAATTTGATGCGGGATTCCTCGGCCACCAGCTCGGTCAGGACATCTTTAAATTTGAACTGCTGTTCGGGCCATCGCAAGATTCCCTGGACGAGATTGTCAAACTTTTTAGGGAGCCATCTCAACAACTGGAATGTCAGATAAATTTCCTTTATCGGCTCATTCATGGCAGCCAGCTGATCAGCAAGTCTCTGTAGGCGTGCAGCAAACATATCGACTGGCTCGTCAGGCTGTATTCTGCAGGACAGGATCTCGCCAAACAACTGCATGTGACGTGCACGGTTGTCAGGTTGAAAGTGGGTCTTCAGCTTTGTCCACGCTTCATGAGGGTCATCGATGTTTTCAATTATCCTCCGGAACTCATTTTCGACGTTTAGGTATACTATGGATAGTGCTGACGTGAGTCGTGCCTGATAGTCTTTTGTTGCTACTGCATCACTGGTATTCGGAGCCTCTTCGGTACCATTTACGATGCCCCAAGCATTCTTGTCGAGCAGCAGGTATTTGACATCCGCTGCCCAGGTTGCATAATTGTGAGAGTTCAATTTGTTTATGCTAACCTGTACGTTGGTCATTGCCATGCTCTTAATTAAATTTAAACAGGAAGGAAAAGAAAAAATTTTTTTTTTTCCAAAAAAAAAACGTACTCTAAAACAGTCAAATAGTACGACAAAAAAAAATTTTACCAAAAAACCTTTCTATTTTATACTAGAATAATTAGATATGATTATAAATTAAAATACAAATGCTATTGCAGCCCCCCCCCCACTAGAAATCGCTTGGAGGTCTAATGGCCGCATGCTACCACTAATTTAAGATATTGCCAACGAAGGTTATGGCCACCATAACAGGTTAAAAAGCGTAGTCGCTTTGGCCCATAACCCGTGATCGGTTCTGAGGCCAGAACCGTTCTAAAATTAAATAAAATTTAAGCAGAGGTTGAAAGAAAAAAAAAAAAAAAAAAAAAAAAAAAAATGGTGACCTGAAAAAAATATTGGCAATATGTGTGATTGCGTTATAAAGTCAGTAAAGAAGCATTTGATTAAAATATAACCTAACGTTTATTTTTCAAAAAAAACATATTCAAATTAAAATATATGTATATATGAAATAATAAACAAAGAGAAAATTATATCTGGTAAAATCAATCAAAAACAATAATTTCTGAAATTATATTATCCATAGAATTAGAGTAATACTTTAACATGATAAAAGCACTTAATTTAAACGGCATGACGTAAGGTAAAGTTTAAAAGACCAGTACAGGTTTGCAAAACGAACAACTCACCATGGCATCACTGGAAAAAGCAATTCTCAAAATGGACGATGACGAACAAGTAAAGTCCAGGAATAGTTCAAAGAAAATAAAAAAAAACCTTGGATGTTAACACAGTTCATGGCAGCAACATATTCATCATCACATTCCCGCTATTAACTAACAGAAGTTTGTTTCATAAAAAAAACACTATCTTTCACTATCTAAGATAAACTGCAATTGAACCTTCCATAACTAGTATTTATGACAACAAACCGCCTTTACTAGCCCACAACATCGTCAAACCACCCGCCGTCAAAACAAACCGACTGATTTAAATACCCCTCGCAATTCCAGACATCGCCAGACGACAACGCCCCTTTGCGTCTGCAGAAGTTGAGCGAAAGCGTTCCTGCTTTGCGAAAGGGAGATATGGCTATTCGTAAGTTGCGATTTGCGAAGATCGCAAATCGCGATCAAACGGAAGAAAACGACCATGAACGCACACGTAAGATGATCAAATCGAAAGTAAACAAATAAGTAACCAATTTAAACGGTGGAATATGCTATGGAACCAGGAAAACAAAATAAAAGAATTGGAGATAAGACAAAGATCGAATAGTATTGAAATAAAATAAAAACCAGTAAGTCATGCCATATTATTCCCTTACAATATGTATATGTGCTTAGGAATATGAGTGTTAAGGATATGGGTATGGCTGACAAATATACTAGATTAAAAATAAATCTTATAATACGTTGATATCACAATCTTGGTTGAAAACAGAATTTTATTTATCACGAAAAATATAAAGCAACTAATAAATCATTTTTAAATAAATAATAGAAAAAATTGTTAAAAAGTTAAAATCTTTAGATCCCTAATTGAATTGTTAAATTGTATCAATCAACCTACCAACAAAAGTACAACCAATAAAATCGAAGCACGAAATGCACAATCAGGTGATCAAATCACTCACATATTTTTTTTTTGAGTTACGCGCGTCAAAGTTGGTGGTCATGTTTTAAATGCTGATCGGGCTTAATTAGATAAAATAGGTCACGTGATACATTTTGGGAATATTTTATATTTTATTTGAGTGACCGCAGATATGTATTTCTGCTACGAGAATCATGTTTTGGAAAGATAAAGAAATATAGTATTTGCATTTACCAATTTTGAACTATAAAAATAATTCAATAATTGAATAACGTTAAATTTCCCTTATTCAATATTACCTACTCCATGCAGAATCTTCTGAGCGCGCGCACAAAAATGGTGTCATTTGAACATGGCCCCTAACACGTAACTAACGCAATCGTTGGATACATGTTTCCTCCCGTGTTTCTCTTTGCTCATTTTAAATATTTTTAGAGCTTAATATTAGTTGTTGTTTTTAAAACCGATTTTTCACAAAGTCAGCTCTGCGACTTATTTCAGACAATGCATTTCTGCATGCTTCCAGTTAATGATAAAATCATACAAATTTCAAGTTCGTTTAATATTGTTAATACAGACCCGGGCATCGCCGGGCGGGTCAGCTAGTATAAAATAAAATGGTAATTACAGAGCTTTCTAATGATATATTACGGAAGAAGAGACAACAAAAGATATAAAAACACTTCCCTTAGAATTCCAACTATTGCAACACTCGGAATTCAACCTGTCCTCACAGTTAGTGAATTTTTCATACATTATAAATTATATATTGGAAGTCTCCATAAAAAAAAAAAATCAGATCTGAATTCACAAAAACGAAATGATTTCAAAAAAGTTTGAAAAGCGTTTCTGTAAGGAGACCAAATTGAGGAAAAAAGAAGAAAGATTCATAATATGAAAGAGTGGTTTGAAAACTTTCCGTTGATATATCCTATGATGGGTCCATTAAAAACTTCAAATTTACTCCTCACTACTCCTCTATTTTTTTTCTTCCCTGAATACATCCGGAAATCCCGCAGCCTCGCTTTAAAATGTTTATATTTAATAAAATATTTTTACCAAAGGGCTCCATCAAAAAATCGCATTTAAAATGAAATTTATTCTCAAAATAGCTACGATTTAAAAAATTCACCCCTCATCGCTACCCTCCCCTCTGTGGAAATTCAACCCCAGGAGGAGAAACGCTCATAATGTGAAAGAGTGGTTCGAAAAACATTCCAATAATCAATCACATGAAGAGTCCAAAAAAAGTTTGGAATTTACTCCTCACCTGCAGGTTTACCTTTTTCTTAACAGAATACACTCGGAAATCATGCATCCTCCACTTTAAAATGTTTAGAATTAACAATTTTTATTAGAAGGTTCCATCAAGAAACCACTTCTAAAATGATAGTTATTCTCGAAATAGCTACGATTAAAAAAATTCACTCCCCGTCATTCCTCCATCCTGAAATTAAACTGCAGGAAGAGAAAGGTCCATAATAAATATTCCGAAACCTTTCCTATGACCTATCACATGACGGATCCAAAATAAGTTTGAAATTTACTCCTTACCCGTGGCCGTAATGTTACTTTTTCCTCCCAGAATGCACCAGGAAATCACTCAGTCCTCATTTTATACTTTTGTATTTATGAAATAATATTTACTGGAGCACTCCTCTGAAAATCACATCTAAAATGATATTCATTGTCGAAATAGCTACGATTTAAAAAATTCACCCTCTTATCACTTTTTCTCCCCCCCTTCCTCCTGAAATTCAACTCCAGGAGGAGAACGATTCGTAAAATGAAAGGGAGGTGCCAAAACATTCCGATGATGTATATATAACATGATGGGTTAAAAAAAAAAGGTTTGAAATTTACATGTCACCCGTGGGTTCACTTATTTTTCCTAGAATACACCTAAAAATGATGCAGCTCCCACTTTAAAATCTTTATATTTAATAAATAATATTTACCGGAGAGTTCCATAAAATAATCCACACCAAAAATATCATTTATTGTCGAAATAGCTAGGATTTAAAAAATTCACCCCCTCATCGCTCCCCTCTCCCTCCCCCTCCCCTCCTCCCGCCCCTTAAAATTCAACTCCAAAAGTAAAAAGATTCATAACATGAAAGAATGATTAAAAGAGCTTTCGTATATGCCTCTCATTTCAGCAAATCTCATCCCGATCAGTCATCATCCCGAAAGTCAGGCATTTCGAGAAAACCATTTCATCGCGATGAAAATTTACCTAAGTGAAATAGGTTTATCGAAGGACTTGTAACTTCGAGATGAAATTTAACCTTGATAAAAGCTTCATTTCGAGAAGCTTGTGGTTTGCTGATGAATGCCTTTTTCGATAAGGATGATTTTCGTTCTCGCTGAGAACAGACATGAGGAGCTTTATCGAGCAGCGTTTTGTGTTTTGTCGATGAAGCTTTGTGAAATGAAAGTTTTATCGAAAAATGAGGTAAAGAAAGAAGCATGAGAATATGACAATAACTTGTGCCCAATCAATATTATCTATTTAAAAAAAAATCTTCAAAGAGGGGGCTGGAGATAGGACAAACATATGTTTTAAACTGTAGCGATTTCTACAATACCTATCAATTTAAGTTTGGGTTTTTTTCATTCAATCATTCTGTAAATATTATTTATCAAATGTAAAAAAATTAAAATGTCTGCTGCAGGAAATTGGGGGCGAAGGGGTGGACTGACAGGGGGCAGGAAAGGGGGACAATTTTCACTTTTTTAAACCTGTCATATTGTATATCATCTTGAAGATCTCGAATTACTCTTTCATATTATGATGCTTTCTTATCCCCCCCTTCCGAATTTGATTCCCACGGCGGGAGGGGGGGGGGGGCAGTTTTCGAAGCTTTTTGCATTTTTATCATTTTAGATCGAATTTTTTAATTGAAAACGTCCTTAGGCGTATTGGAAATTTTTTTGAGATGGAAAAAAACTATTGAACTAGTCACATTGTTATTGTAACCTAGGCACATTGTTTCAAA
This sequence comes from Maratus speculifer, assembly GCA_964019185.1. Classification (NCBI taxonomy): domain Eukaryota; kingdom Metazoa; phylum Arthropoda; class Arachnida; order Araneae; family Salticidae; genus Maratus; species Maratus speculifer. Next base: position 110,845,969 of record OZ025291.1, read on the forward strand.
GTTCCTTCTTTGAGGACCTATTCCAAAGGTGAGGGGCTTGACCTCCCCCCCCCCCCCAACATACACTTTAAAATATTGCTCATTTTTTTCTCTACCAATTTTAACTTAAAAGTTTAAGCTATGTGACACAACCAGAGCTATTAACTCCCCCCCCCCTTTTGGTTATTCACCAACATAATTTTGCTCATTTCTTCACTTCATTTCAATTTTTAAAAGGCTATAACTTTGCTTGTATGGGAGCTACAGCGGATAAAAAAATTATAGCATAGCTAGCATTTTCTTCGCCACTCTTCTTGCAGTTTTACGGTTTTCCCCATAGCACCAATTTTTTTTTTTTTTTTTTTTTTGGGGGGGGGGGGCGGCATTTTTCATTTTTTGATATAATATGTTTATTGAAAGCTTGTGCTTCATACATTACCAATTTAGCATAAAAAAGTTTCTCCCGTCATTCTGGGTCACTTACATAATGGGTTCACATAATGGGTTACCACTCACATAATGGGTTGAAATTTAAATTTCTCAAACTTCTTCGAAGTTTTCGCTAAATCGGCATCTGGAAAACATCATGCCAATGTGGTGCGTGTATGACATCTGTATCATATAAATATTGTTCACCACTGCTGGGACTCTGGCCTCCTCTCGCGTGTAGGCATTAATTTACCGTGGTTACTTGGTCCTTGTATTTCCTGCACAGTAAAATATTTCCTGATGATTGAAAAAATACACATGTAATTGTTCAAGTTTTCACTTCTGTCGGCACTCCCAAAATGTTTTTAATTTTTATTTTTACGGATTTTGCAATAAATAATATTTATAATATACATGGAATTTAGAAAAGCAGGAAGTTGTTGTTCGGCATGTGACCACTTATTGATCTTACACACCTTGATTTTATATATCCCCCCCCCCCACTTCGTTACCTTGGGCCCCAAGGTCCAGTTTTTTCCACTGTCCTGGCAAAAATACCTTTTTGCCGGCAAAAATGCCAACCCTGATTAATTATGACCCATTTGGGACATTATCTTTTAGCCATTTTATGTTACGTACATAGATAATCAAAGAAAAAGTTTGCAAAGTGATACTTCTGTCAACCAATCTATCTTTCTTTCTTTCTTTTTTTTTTTCTTTTTTTTTTCTTTGCTAGTGCTTTTTCTTAAAGTTGTGACAATCTTTTTGTGATATCTTGTATACAAATGTGAACTGCACAGAGAACAAAATTTACATATACATATATCTATGAAGCTTGGTATTAGCCACTTCCACATTATTAAAAAAAAATCTATCGATAGACAGAAGGGGGCCTTCCCGAGTGATGCTTGCCCCTCCCCTCCCACAGACATAGTTGGGCCCTGATTGTAACACAACCCAAAATCGAAAATTTCATATGAAATCAAACAGAACGGGACAGAATAATTTTGGTTGGTTGACTTAAAATCTAATAATTCTTATAAATATCATTGAAGAATTTTTGCTTTTTATAAATGAAATAAATATTGGGTTTGAATTTAGATGTAAATTGTAAATGATCTTCATCAAGTTCTAGAGATAAGAAGCACAAAGCAATAAAATGAGTGATAAGATTTTTAGGGGGAACACTCTTAGAATTTTTTTTTCCAAATGTTCCTGGTGTATGTGAAACAATGTGGTCAGAAAAGTAATGAGTCCATATCACATTTTTCTATTCATTTTGCCACTGCCAAAGAAAATCTCTGTAATCTCTCTCTAAACAATAGTACCAACATACAACAAGAAATATGCTCATAAGAATTTAATATATCTTCTGGCAACGTAGTGATTATTGCTGTAGTGATTATTGTATGCCTCAAAATAGTTTCTACATATTCTTTTTATCTAGAGCCAGTTGTAAATGAATTGCATTCTGTAGATTAACATTTGCGTTCGGTTTATTAGCACTGACAGAAACTTCTTCAGATTTTTCTTTTGCACAGATAAAACCAGAAGAAATTATCAGCATTTTTCATGGAGCTAATAGAAAATTGCATTTTTAAAGAATCAATATCAAGATGTGCAGATAGTTTTTCTAGATAATCTCACCATCGGAAACGTCATTTGGCCACTCCTCTAGAATATTAAAGAGCACCATTTTTTATCCATATTTAGACTCTTTAATTATATCCCTGTTGTCGAAGTTTGTAAATCGAAATGAAACATCATTCAAAGCGATTTTACTTTATTCCTATCTGATGAAAAATACGGAAAAAGTTTTTCCAAAAGAAATCAAGGAATTATCTCATTTTTATAAAATTAGGAATCTGGAGTTGGAAGGAAGAATATGACTTGATTTGTGGAAAAGCAAGAACTGGTTAGAATGTCATGGTAAATGGTCTAATCGCAGAAATTACCTTTCCCATTTCCGCCAAAAAATTTCACAACAGAAGGGTTATTTAGCACACCCATACGAGTGATGATCACAAAAAAGCGCGAATTTTGATCAAGAACCACAGGAAAAATGCAAATTTTGCCAAAGTAATGCAGATAAACACAAATGTTATCAAATAAGAGCGAGAGAAACGCACATTTCATCAAAGAATTGCGCAAAAAAATGCAAATTTCGTCAAAGAATCGCGAAAAGATCTCCAATTTTGTCAAAGAATCGCAAAAAAATCTATAATTTCGTTCAAAGAGCATAGAAAAAATGAAAATCGTGGAAAAAACACAAATTTCGACAAAGTATCTCGAAAAAACGTATATTTTATTCGAAAATCACGAAAAAATTGCAAATTTCACCAAAAAGTTGCAAAAAAGTAATTTTTGTCAAAACATTGGGAAAAAACATAAATTTCATCAAAATTCTCAGAAAAAAGCACATATTTCTTAAAAGGATCGTGAAAAACGCATATTTCGTCAAAAAAACGGGGGGGGGGGGGGGGACTCAAAAGTCGCGAAAAAAACACTAAGTACCTTAAATATCTACAAAAATATAATGTGATAGATTTGGGGGAGTTGAGATTTTCCTCAGCCCCCCCCTAAAATTAGTCATATGGGCGCCCTTGCCTTGGGGGGGGCAGTTTTCAAAATTTAACGTTCAATTTGAGATTACGTTCGATTGTTTGTTCAATTCGAATTTTTTTACTTATTTATTTATTTATTTTTTTTACAAGATTTTACTGTGCTTGCACACCGCATTTGGTATATGATGCCGTATACAGCGAGGACCCAGTTCGAGATTTCATATTACAAGATTGCGTATAAATTAGAGACACCAATGAAAGGAGGGTCTCACTAGCGAGTGAATCCGTCATGTCTTTATTAACACTGACTCATTCACCTGTAGTATACTCTTGATAAAATTGAAACCTGTAAGGTATCAAAGCAATTGCAAACTGGAGTCATCAAGAAAAAATTTACACAATCGAAAGTTATCGAGATGTTCATACATATAAACGTTCATACACGATAACGAGAAAAACTTCTCGTTATCGCCCATCACTAGTAACAATATATGGTGTTAAACTTTAATTACAATTATAATTTTAAAAATTGGTTGGAAAGTGCAGTATAATCAATGTGCAATGTGATGTCTTTTCTTTCTTTACTTTTTATTCCATTTGATAACAATATAAGTTGTTAAACTTTAAATAAAGTTTAAAATTAAAAAAAATAAACACAGCAGCATTCTGCGACGCAAATGCAAATAATGTGTCGGTGTTCTTTCCAAGTCCACAAAATTAGCCGAAAGTACCATAAAAAAGTGCTGTAAGGTGCAAAAATTGATACGGAACAAAGTGCTAGGCTTGCGCCAGTAGGAAAAGTAGGTTTCTCTATGGTTCTTCTTGTTAGGAATAACAAGCTTTCCATATTCTCAATGCCTCATTTAATATATTTTCCCAGTTAAAATAACATTTAAAATACTTTATTCTATCGGTCTTCATACATTAAATATAACTTTATTTTATACATATTATTTTTAAAATAAACTTACCTTTTGCTTGAGTTAATCTTATTAGATAATGTTTTTATTAATAATCCTTTATTTTAATTTACAGTCTAGTTAAATTTCTTTTAGACTTATACTTTTACTCTATTTACATTCCCGGTTCTTTAGTCAAACATCCGTCACTAATTTTTGTTTCTCGAAGACACGATTCCCTATCTTTTCGCCAGGAGGCGATAGCATCGTAGTGACGTAACCCTTGCATTAATTAGCGGACGTCATCTATCCCGCGAATCGCCGTACGACCGATCCTTCTGGAAAGGGGGTGTGTCGACACGTATCGTTTTCCGCGGAGGTATAAATGCTTTTTCGTTCTCTGGTCTAACTGCTTGTTTTGAATGCGTTTTAGTCAAGTTACGAAGATGCCGGCTGGTTCGTTGTCTTCGGGATGCTGTGTATTTTACCGGCTTTTTATATTAAGTTTATATTTATTTTTGTGATTAGAAACTTGAAGACGAAATATAATTAAATAAACTAAAGTTAAATAGCCATGCCGCTTCACTGCTCCTTTGAATTTCCGTAAGTAAATCTTCAATGCTTTTGATATTGAACTTTGCTGTTGTTTCCTGAATGTGATTCAAGTAAAATGTTTCTTTTTCAAGACTTAATAAACGGACTGCCATAGTACTATTAACTATTTATTTGTGCAAGAATACTTTTACATGATTTTTCACAAGAACATTTTTAACTTTATTTATTCTTTTGATTTTTAATATAAGTCAAGTTTTACATCCTCATGGGAAAGCTTTCACTGAGCACGAACTCTGCAAATTTTTTTTAATCAGTGTTAATGTTTTAAGTTGGGGAAAACATTGACTTATGTCAGTTTTCCCTAACAAAGGTGGTTATGGGCAGAGACCCATAAGAGGATGAATTAAATATTAGAAGAAATCTGTTTTTGGAAATATTTTTATAATTTTTGAAGTGAATCTAAATAGTGGAACGATGTGGCCCTACTCCTAAGTTAAAAATTGTGAAAGAATTAATGAAAATTGTTGAATAAATGAGGGGGGGGGGCTAAATTCGAGACAGGTGTGACCCGGGTCGGGTCGGGTCGGGCCAACTTAATTTTGCTGGAGTGGGATTGATCTTCACAGTTTCAGAATCAGGGCGGGTCGGGATTTACATTTTTCTGCAGAGATTAACTGGCCCATATTTTTTTTTCAGTCATATTTTTTTTCTGTCATTCTTTCTAGAGGTATACATGGATAAAAATTTAAGTCTAAGCTCCGTCCAGTATAAAAACTAAATTTTCGGTCTGCGATCGACCTAGCCTGTATGCAATGGTGGATCTACGGAGGGGGAGTCCCGCCTTCTCTTGGGTTAATAAAGGATAACAAAATAACATTAGACATCCTCAGGGGAAATGACCTGCGGCGAAGCTCGAGCTCTTCACAGCCTAGCCCGGGTTGCGCCAGTTTAAATCTATGAGATGCGAGTTGGGACAGGTCTTCTCTCATTTAGAATAGGGTCGTGTTCTTACTTTTTCGCAAATTCGGGTCAGAATAGACTTGTTTTCTTCCAGATCGTATATAAAGGGTTATTCAGTATAAAAGCTAAATGTTCGGTCCATCTCTGATTTAGATAGTATAATAAACATACTGGCCCTACCACAATGGCAGATTTTAAGGGAGGGGGGGTGATGGGCCAGTCGTCCACCCCTTGAGTCATATAAAGGGTCTTCAAAACGACATTAGACTTGGATGGAAAAGTGGTTAGATCTAAACTCAGAGATCGGCGCGACCCGGGTCTGGTCACGTCAACTTTAATTTATTATACTGGGACTGGGTCAGGTCTTCAAACTTTCAGTAACAGGGTCGGGTCGGGTCTTATTTTTTTCTGCAGAGCTGGACTGAGCCACACTGTTTTTATTTTTTTCAAGTTAGTCCTGGTGGTCTTCCTTTTTCCGAGAGGTATAATTAGCGATGAGACGGGATCGGGCTCTAGTTTTATTCTAGTTTTCGGGCTCGTGTTCATTTTTTTCTGAAACGGGAAAAATTATTTATTCATGTGTAGGAAAGATTGAAAGAACTTTTTTACACTTAAAGTTGCATACTTATTCCTTTTCAAGTCATTATACTATTTTGATCAAAATAACGGGGAACTGAAATTGTGTTTATTTATTTTAGTGTATTTCATTGCTGTTTCAAATGAAAATTTTTGATAGTTACAGATTTATGTCTACGGAATTTCTGGCGATGACGATCTAATGGCGCCAATTAAAACAAGTGCAACATTGGATTTGCTTTTAGTTGGCTTTCCGTTAGCAGAATATATTTTTTTAATCAGATCGTTTATTTATTCATTTATTTATTATTTGTTTATTTATGTAAAGCTAAGAGAATATTTTCTACTGGTTTTAGTAGACAAAAATTTACTGGAGGTTTGCAAATTATTTAATGTTTTATTGGGCACGAGTCAGTCGTTTTTCGTGTGCAACTAGTTAGTGCTTATTATATCTATTTGTCATCATGAACTCTGATCATGCCAAGGACTCTTTTGAAGTCACTTTTCTCTGTAAGTAAATATAATTATGATGTTATTCCGATAGAAAGTAATTGATCAATATTTCCTCTTTTCTTATAACAGCATCAGACTTTTAAGATAACAATGTCAATTATTTTGTTATCTTATTTTGTTATCTGATTTTGTTATTAATTGCGTTGATTTTGATTTACGTGAAAATGAGATATCACTTTTAAAACAATTTTTTAATGTCATATAATTTTTATTTTATATATTTTTAGTATCGAGCTGAGCTCTGGTGACAAAAAATCTTATGGGCTTGGGGGATGCCAGACCCTAATAAACGAGCCCGAATTCATCTGTAGTATACACGGACCAAAATTTTCAAGCCCAGACTCTGTCCAGTATAAGACTAAACACTCGGTCTGGGATTGACGCAGCCCGTATGCTGGGCGGATCTAAGAAGCAGGAGGAGAGGTGAATAAGCAACCCCCCCTTGGGCTAATAAAGGGTTTACAAAGTGACATCATGCATCCTCACGAGAAATGACTTCGGGTGAAGCTGGAGCCCATCACGGCCTGGCATGGTCATCAAATTTTGTGAAATGATCGCGGAGAAAACGCGAATTTCTTCAAAAGATCGTTGAACAGACACAAATTTCACCAAAAGATTGCAAAAAAGATCGAACATTTATCAAAGGATTCAACCCAATCAAAATCAGGTCAAACCGAACCCTTCTCGAAAAAGTAGAAACCCGATCCTAAACTGACCGAAACCAGAAATATATGTCAAACTGTCCCATATGTGCTAAGTGAAGCTAAAAAGTAAAAGCCAACCCAACAAAACAAAATGTAATGGTCGACCGAAAAAAAAAAAAAAAAAAAAAAGCAGAAATTAACTCGAACCGCATCAAAGAGTAGAAGTCAACCGGACCCAAACACGACCCATAGCAAAAACTAGAAATTAACCCAACCAGCAGCAAAAAGTAGAAGCCAACCGGACCCAAACCCGACCCACAGCAAAAAAGTAGACAGCACAACACACATTGAAAAAAATGAGTCCCGACTTGTACATCAGATTGGAGTTTACAAATTTCAAAAATCGCCTCCCCCCGCCCCTCCCCTGAGGACTCTCCAGATCCGCCCTTGCAGATAATATGAACAATTGCTAAAATAAAACTACAATCACTATACTGTACAACTACTGTAACGCACTCCTTGTTCTACAGAAATCATGCTGTTGTAAATTTAAGAATTTCATATCAAAGAAAGAAAAATAATGCTTTATACCTAGATAACAAAAAAATATTTGTCACTTTCAAGATACGCAATTTTGCCAGCCCATTCTTTTGTGCAGTTATTTATGATCTATATGTGTGTAAGTATTCTAAATAGAATGCTAAAATATAATTTAGTCAGAAAAAATATAACGAAGATTAAAATTCACCTTTAGCAATGTCTAACAATAGGCAGAAATGTACTTTAATTCTTTTGTACAGCCCTGTGTATTACTTGTAGGTTTTTATATGGGCCACAAAATTAACTTAAATTATTCAAGCAAAAATCCGATTAAAATTATGGAATCCACATTTCTGGGAATTCTTATTTCATAAATGACAATCTATCCAATTTTTTCTATAGTCTGGTGTATGGTTTTATTTAAATTCTATCTATATCTCTTATATCATAATTGAAGATAAACTTAAAAATGCGTAATTCAAATGAAAACGATCTTAATCAATTCACGCTCATTCTCAGTACTGTTTACAAATTCTTTTGTGTAGTCCTTTTTATAATTTAAGCAAACGACAAATTATGCAAAAAATTAGTTAACCTTAAATTACATACCATAATTGAAAATGTTCTTCAGCAATCTTTTTCTAATAGACCATACTTCGGATTGTATCCAGATACAGTATTATATCCGAAGTCTTTTATGTGTCCCTGTAAATGAATAGCAAATACTCAACTGCAAGCATATTGTAGTAAATCTTAATAATGTGTATTAATTTAATCTTGGTTGATATAGTGGAAAACAATTAAAATACGCTGGAAATGTTTTTCCTCATAGATTATTATGTTACCAACCTCTTTTCTGTGACCATGTAAAGGAATGTTAAATGCTTTGACCTCATTTTCTGCAGAAATCCTGTTTTAGTGCATTTCAGAAAATGATATCAATTTCATTATTTTTGTAAGAGTAGCATCATTAAAATACCCTGCAAATGATTTTTCTTCATAGACTATAATATAATGAAATACTTTTGAGTTCCCTGTACGCATACTATAAATACTACACTTAAAATATTTGGTAGTAATCATGTTCTTGTGCATCTTAAAAATGTATAAAAGTTTCATTATATTTTAGATGTATATAACTTTACTAAAATGCATCGTAAATATGTTTTCTCAAATAATGCTTCTCCTTTTAGGTGCTCATGTGATTGAGCAATGATTATTACATGCTTCATTTTCAGTGCCAAACATGCTATGATAAATCGCAATAACATCTATTAATTTCATAAGTATCCGATTACAGTGATGTCAAAATTATAAGAACAATTGAAAATTTCACAGAAAAAAATTATTTATAAACTAAATAAAGTGAAATTTATGCAATAAAATATTTTTTTATGCTAGATATCATTATAAAATTTAAAACATTGAAAAATGCAAAATATGAATGTTTTGCGATAATTAACAAAATATGTCATTGTGAAAATTGGACAAAATTATTAGAACAGTGAATGTTTTTTCCCTGAAACATACTAACAAATAATAATTTCCCCCTTCTTCTCAATTACTTTTGAAATTCTTGATGTCATGGAGTTAGACAGTTCCTTAAGAACATTCTTGAAAATTTTTGACCAGGTGTTTTTGATGGAGAACATGAGCTCTTCCTTGTTTTTGTATTGCATACCATTTTTGTATATTTCATGTGTCAGAATACCCCACAGATTTTCCATTGGATTCAGATCTGGGTTTCTGGCCAGCCAATCAAGTAGTTTCACAAAATTAGCATCAAACCACGATTTTGACGTTTGGGAAACATGTACTGAGGTATTGTCCTGCTGGAAAAAATAGTCTTCACTCGTTATTAATGGTGCTTTCAGGAAAAGATTATCGCTCAATACATCAATATAACTCTAAGATTTCATTTTAACCTGCACAAAAACTATTAGAGTAGTTCCACCATTAGCGAAACCTCCCCAGACCATTACTGAGCCACCTCCAAAAGCATGTTTTGAGAAAATTTCTTTTTCTCAACGGAGATCATACCAGAAGTGGCAAAAGCCATCTGGTCTATCCAAATTAAACTTTTTCTCATCGGAAAAGACAACATCATTCCACTTTTTTCCCATAGTAATGTATTTTTTGGCAAACTCCATCTTCAGTCACTTATGAATTTTCGTAAGAGACAGTCATGACATATGTTTACCATAGCAAAAAAAAATTTTCTTTTTGTAAAACATGTCAAACAGTTCGAGCGCTGCATTCTAACTTCGATTTGTGTTTTATTTCTGTTGACGTTTGTTTTTTGAAGCAGTCTTGATTTATTATCATTCTTTTCTCCCGTATAGAAACAGACGATGGCCTACCTGTATGTCTATGCTGTCCATATTTACCAGGATTTTTAAGATAATTGTAAATAATCATTCTTGATCTATTAAGCTTTGTCGCAATTTGGAGTACAGAAAATCCTGAACTTTTAAATGCATCCACTTTCCTTTTTTCAAACTCTGAAAGCTTTGTACCCAACGGCATGACTGAAAAACAGAATATCATGATTCCAAATGCATACTACGCATTTATATTGTCTTGAAGTTCCATGTGCAGAGCAAAAAATACGCAAATTTTACTTTTTAGAACTCATAAATAGAGTAGTTCTAATAATTTTGTCCATATCAGAGGCTATATTAATTCATAATATATTTTATAAATATGCATTTTTCACATATTTCCATAGAAACTTATTAAAATATTCTTTATTTTTCATTGTTTTCCAGCTTCTAAATTTGCATATAAGTTTCCATTCAAATATAGCCAAGATTTGGCGATTTTTGCCTTGTCCTTATAATTTTGACCACCACTGTATATTTACTCAAGTTAAAGAATGGACAGACAGATGGCATCTGGCCTACAGACAGATCAAAATCATAAACATTTTTCAACCATGTTAGAAAGTGTCAAAAAGGAGGATTTAATAAGATCATAAAAATCGAGAAATTTATCTTCGTAACACCCCCCCCCCCCCCCCCCCAAAAAAAAAAAAAAAAAAAAAAAGAATGTTAGGAAAATTTTACTACAAAACTGTGTTTTATATGTTAAAAATCTGCAACTTTGGCTATATAAATGAAAAATATTTTTAAAAGTGACAACATATTTTTACTCTTTAAGCTAAAAGAAATGTGGAACTAAAATCCGGTTGCAAATCACATTTACAAACGTGCTTCCAATGCACTTCGAGCTCCCAATGCTTAAATTGAGATATTGGTGGGAAATGATATTATTTTCTCGCATTCATTAAATCTTTAGGTTTTAAACCAGAAAGTGCATTTTTTAAGTTTTCTTTTATTCATATATTTTGTACTGAACAGCTTTAAAAATTAGCACTTGTCAAAAATCTTTTTTTTTTTTTTTTTTTTTTTTTTTTTCGTTGGTTAAGCTATTTTAAGCATGATAAAAATTGTTTTTCATTAATAATTACGTCATTTACAACTTAGATAATTTTCCGGCATAAATTATTGATATTTTCTATTCATTTTATTTTTAACATTTTATTTTACTTGTTTTATTTTCAAATTAAAAAAAATTAAATATTTAATTTAACTATGCACAGACAATAAACATAATTTTCTTTAAATAATAACATTTGATATCAAAACTCAATCTCATTTTATTCCAAAATCAAAGCAAATCCATTTTATTTTCCATGTATGTTGTTCCATTTGTCTCCTTTAGCACTTACTCAAAATTCATATACCTTGTGTTATTAGAAATGAATACTCCAAAGCTTATGATTTGTTTCCAATATGACTTCAGAAAGATATTTTTTAGATAAGTAAATATAAAATATATAATAAAATACATATATAATTATTTTAATTGCCTTTTAAGTAAGCCTGAACATTTTAAAGTTCATATTATAAAAAAATTTATTTTTTAGTTTTTTTACTTATTTTTTTCATTTTGTTTTATCATGTAAAAATCTTTCAATTGAAAATTAATTACGTAAGAGAAATACTTATTCCGTTTTTTTTATTTTTTGGCAACGAAAAAAGAAAGATGATTAAATCTGATTAAATATTATGGAAAAATTGTCACTTTATTCTGTATCAAAAATATTGAAAATTTGAATTATTAAGAAAAATATTTGATTAAAATAAATAAAAATTAGTCTGTTCGTTTCAGGACTATAATCTATCTATATGCAAAAATACAAAGACATCAATTCATCCGTTTTTAAGCCAATTTCATTCCAACTTTTGGACACACTTTCACATTTATAATATATATGGTCTCTAAGAACATTTCCTAAAAAATATAAAAATTAAAAAGGGTGAAAATGCATGAAAATCGTTCTGAAAAAAATTTGAGTTGCGATTTTTAAGCAATCTCAAGATCTAATGAACTGATTTTTAAAAAATTATGTCAAAATGATGGTGACAGTCCTTGTTCCAACATAGGCTATATCTTATGTTGGCATCACTAACCCAAAGGAGGTGCAGGAGCAAAAAATGTTCTAAAAATGCAAAATTTGTGTTACTGAAGGGACTAGAAATATAAAATTCTGTATGTTAATTACATATAAGACATAAATGATCTTTAAGAATATTTCTTTAAAAATATGAAATTTAAAAGGGGTGAAAATGTGCACTAAAGCATTAAAAAAAATTCTATGTGGCGATTTCTATGCAGTCTCAGGAAGAATCAAATCAATCTAAAAAACCAGTCATTGGGGGCCACCGTAATACTTACCCATCATGGATATGTATATGATAATAAAACATGTGAAACTATTTATACAATGCATTGCAATTCATAAACAAAATTTAAATATTGTTAATATACATAGTAATGCTATATTAAAGAACTGCTGATGTACCAATTTCAACAAATTATATAAAACGCCAAACTACTCCAGTAGTACCGAACTGCGTAAAAGAAACATCCTTATAACTCCAAAACTAATAATTCTAATTAACTGCGTCGGATTAAGCATCTCATTTCCAGTTAAAATATACTTCTGAATTGAAATTTGAATGAAATACAGAGTCATAAAAAATCGAAGAATGTGGAAAACAAGATTACAAATTGAAATGAAAAAAACTTCTTTAAACACCATAAAATAAGTTAACTGCGCAAGGCCTTTCGAAAGAACTTAGTCTTTCTTCGTCAGGCGCAAAAAAGACGTGCGTCCACAATGAATGTAGCGGCACGACTGAAGGGGAATGCGGGAGGGAGAGGGAGCAAGCAGAAGGAACAGCCAATAGGAAAGAAGAAGGCAACAGCCAATCACGGAAGAGCATAAACAAAACTAGATAGACAATGAAGGAGAGGAATGGAAGAAGGGGGGAAGGGAAATGGGAAAAAAGCGGGGTAAAATTAAAAATTAACTAAAAGGAGAGATTAAAATGAAATAAAATGTACGCAAAAAATATATAAATTAGTAAAAAAAAAAAAAAAAAAAAAATTAAAATACATAAAATTAAAAAATAATTTACAATTAGAACACACATGAATAAAAATTGTATACATAATATATACATAAATAATAATAATAATAATAATAATAATAATCAAATAATAAACTTAATTATGAAGCAGTGCTGAAAAGATTCTTTCAGGCAACGGAGAGGGTTTTAGAATCAGATTTATCATTAACAATAATATCACGATTAATATAAATAGCTAAATTTTCAAGAAAGTTTTTTTGCGCCTGACGAAGAAAGACTAAGTTCTTTCGAAAGGCCTTGCGCAGTTAACTTATTTTATGGTGTTTAAAGAAGTTTTTTTCATTTCAATTGTGTATTACACCAGCTTCAATTCTATACAAAGATTACAAATATCTCGGAAACTAATAATCCGATCGACTTCGTTCTATATGCAAAATATGTGTTATTTTATTGCCTTTTACATCCATTCCTTAGAACAAAAAAATTCGAAAATTTTTATATACCTTTCATCAGAACGAATTTTTCGAGAGTCCAAAAAAAATAGTTCCGGATAATCGAGGTTACTGATATTAAATAGGGTTCGTCTCATTCTCATATACTAACTACATACAAAATTTCAAGTCTCTATCTCAATTTGTTCGGGAGATAGAGCGTTTACAGACAGACAGACAGACAGATGGACGGCAAAACTTTTTTTCTAAAAATATGTTTTTCGGAATCTCCACTATCCAAAAAATGTAAATCCGTCAAAAAAATTTTTTCGATTTTCAAAACGATTGCAAGACTTACCCTATACTACGTATGATGGGTAAGTAATAATGGTATCAAAATGATGATTCCTGAAACTAGCAACTCTCAAATTTTTGAAGATGTTGGCATCAATGGTATTTGTAGTTTGATTGATGAAAATAGTGATTTTCCCATAAACAATTGATAAAATTCATGTTTTTTTTTTTTTTTTTTTTTTTTTTTTTTGCCATAAAATATTGACAAGATTTTTGATTTTTACCATAAATTTGTGAAATTAACATCTCTGAAATTTTTCAAGATTTTGACATTAATGATCTCTGTGAACCATGAGTGGTGTATTTCATTAATAAAAAAGGCTATTGTTATTAACACCATGTCATGAAATTGTCTGAAAATATTTCACAATCAGATAAAATTTAATTCTGCTTCTTGTTTCATTAGTTTATTTTCATAAATTTAGAAAACTGATATTTTCATTCAGATAAGTTTTTTGTAAGGTTCAATTCAATGTACATCTTATGTGCTTATATTTATTTAAAAAGTTATATTTATTTACAAAAATGAAACTTCAAATTCAAAATTGTGTATTACATTTCATTAGTTTATTCAATCTTTTGCTGCTTGAATTTTTCTAATTTTGGTCCTTGAATTTCATGTCATGAAATATGTATGAACCTCGATTTAGCCTTGTTGAAAATATTGCTGTTTTTTTTTTTTTTTTTTTTTTTTTTTTTTTTTTTTTTTTAAGCCATATATTAATTTAATTCAATCTGATTCATAGAACTTACATATAAAAATCTGTTTAATTTAGGAACTGCAACTTATGCACACTAACTAAATAATCCTTTATTTCAATCATTTATGCAGTTTTTTTCCTCATAAATCCTTACTTTTTTTTCCTGTGTAAAAATTCAGTATAAATATAAATTTTCTTCTTTTAGTAAATATATTTTTCTTTCCAGATTAAATCCTCTTTCACTAAGTCATGTAAATGGCCGACGAGTTTTCAAAGCTGTATGTCAAACTGAAGCTCTTTCTGAACAAGTATTGTTGCAAATCCAAGAATTAACTGTAAATCCAAGTTCTTCAGCTTCTTCCTGTGATAATTCATCTTTAGTAAATGGAAGTATGTTCATTTTCATAATATTACATTGATTTGAAAAGATTTTAATTTGTAGATGCGTTTTACCTTCAAGACAACTACTTTGTTACAATGTCATTTCAAAAATGGCTGTCTAAAGAAAAAAAAATTCTATATCCATAATATGCAATAATTGTTAAAATAGTTTTCAAAACTCTTATAATTGCTGCTTCATAAATTCTTGTAAAATGTAACTACAGTGGAACTTCAGTTATACGTTTTGCTCAGAAACAAATAACAAAATATGTAACTCAGAATACATGTAAATGAATTGTCTACTAGAAATATTTTTAAATATATGTCGTGGAAACTTTCTTTCAATGAGATATTTCAATTGCCTTTTATATTGAAAATAGAAGTTTTGTAAGTATTACTGTACTCATGTCATAAATTCATAAATGAAACTGAGAAAAAAGAAAAATAAATAAATAAATAAATAAGATGTATAAGAAATATACACATAAGGATACATAAAAACTTTTTAAAATGTATATATATTTACATATATAAAATATGCAAAAGATATCACTGGAATCACTGTTGGCATGTAAATTATTTATCAAAAGACATTTCAGCAATATCCTAAATTTTATTGAAAAAAAAATCATGCTTTTATCTGCTGAGTTGACACTGTACATCATGTAAACTTTCTATCTCTGTTAATAATACAACCGCTTTATTGTTACTGGTTTTACTTCTGATGAATTGCTTCACTATATCAAAAATCCTCAGAGAAAATCCAAGGTTTGGCATTTCAGTTCATCGTTCTGAGTGGGATCATGACAATTGGACATGTATAACTTACATGTCTTTGTCCTGTCAATTACTTACTCTGTAATATCACCATCATCTAAAAAATGCAGTATAAACTGCATACAGAATAGGCTAATAACTGCACTTCTAAATTTTTAACTATGACTTTATAATTTAAATTTTATCTTCTGTGGGAAAAAGTCACTTGTCTAGCTCACCAGAAACCACAACGTTTTCATTGTATCAAAAATCCCCATAAACCATCATATCAAAAATGCACATAATATTTCAGTTTTAACCGCAATCCATGATTTTATAACTCTGAAGAGTAAAACGATCTTTTGTTTTATGCCGATTACTTGGAATAAAATAACTGAAACAATAACAGACACATCAACTAGATAGCCAAAAAAGAATAATAAAATATGCGTTTTTCCTAGCCACAGAACTTAGAGGGAAAGAAAGGAAGGCTTTGGAAACTGTAATCATTGAAGCAGTGCAAACAGCTCTGCTGGTAAACACGCTCAAAGGAGGAGATCCAATTGTAGGCTGGTTCATTGCATCTACTGATTCGCTATAAGCGTTTGAAATATGATTCTTTTTATGCACAATTTTAAGCTCTTTTTTTTTTCACAAATACAGAAAACAAATTTTGGAAATTTTATTTTTATTATAATTTTAATGCATACTTCTAAAAAACAATTGTTTCAAATCTTTGTTTTTCAATATGTTACTGGGATTGCATTCTAAATTTAACAGGGACTTTCCGTTAATCTGTTATTAAATAATGAACTATATAACAATAACATTGTTATTTATCCTAATACATTAAATAATGTCTATCTCTAACCTTTAATCCGGGGGGGGGGGGGGGGGGGTGCCAGCAGTATTCGGCGCCTGTGTGCAGAACTACATTTGGCGTCGCCCCCTCCCCCCCAAAAAAAAACTATGAATATTTAAAAATGTATAGTTGCCATTCTTTTGGAGATTTTTGAACTAGAAAATTTATTTAATAAAATATGTCTTGTTTCTTTATAATTCGCACTTTATTTCATTAAATAAATAAATTTCTGTTTCCAAACATGCTTAAATTACTTGAAAAATAAAAAAGGATGGCAGGTATGTAAATATAATTTGTAACACAGTAAAACATGTGCAAATGGAAGCACTCTATCAGAATCCTGCGTTACAGAAAAAATTTCATTATCCCGAAGAAAATAATTTAATGCAATAACAATAGATTGCATCTAAAAGAAAGACGTATTGGCGATGCCTACGAAAATCTGCTGCACATAGAGATCTGAAAATTTGGATAAGGATAGATGATGGTAGAGGCACCGTGCACCTGACACTCAAGTTTTTTATTTTTTGTTAATTAGGATGAGCGAAGCGAATCCTCTACTAGTCCACTCAAATTACAATTTGTCGTACGCTTTACAAAAAAACTATTCAATATTTTAACTTCAAATTAAACACAAAAATAAATTATGATCTGTAGATTTGCAGAATATAATTTTTTTTACAGTAAAACGTTAAAAAATTATTATTTTAATTAATTTATTTTACATGCATTTCCAATACGGACGCATTTTAGCAAATAAATAAAAAATGAAACGCGTATATTTTCAGAAAAAAAAAAGGTTAAATCATGGAGTAAATAATTATAGATAGAATCATGATTAATTTATTAAATAAAACATGTTTTCATTTTCCCGCAAAATCGTTTGCACAGATGACACTTAAACATTTTAAAAGAATTGTATTATGGTTTTTTTTTTTTTTTTTTTTTTGTAAACTGGCAACAAAATAATTGTAAACAAATAAAATTAATTCTTAAATTTGTTATATAAATGAAAAATTAAAAGATCTGCGTGAAGTTGTTGGTTCAAGCTCTTTATAAATATTTTTGCGACGGTCATATTGTGGCTAAATAATATCGACTCATTAATCAGAAGGATTTTATAGAAAAATAAGACTTTAATAAGTTCACAAACACAACAATAATTATTCGTGAAAACGTCACTGCGAGAATGAGAGAGCGTTTCGTTAAAAAGTAATTCCATTAATTGAGTTGCCATTCGCAGAAAGTAAAAAGTTCTCCCACGCGGAGAGAATTACAGCAATTCTCATACGCTAACATGTATAAAAACGAAGAAATTAAAATAAAATGTTTTACAATTAAAAATTCATAGTATCAACGAAAGCAGATTTCAAATGTTTTTTCCAGAAAATAGGATTTTGAAGAAGTAACTTTCTTCAAGCTTTCTTCAAATATATTATTCTAAAATAGCTATCAAAGATTATCGGATGTTGATTACAAAGATTGGAAACATGCATATTTCAAACAATTAAAAAACACCAGTTGCTACTTGAAATTGTAAAAACATCTTTAAAAGAGCTTTTAGTTGAAAATTTAAAAAAAATTTGTAAAAGTTTGCTTCGAAAATATCTTATTATGCCAGTTTTACATCATAAATAAAAAATTAAAATGCGCCAAAACATAAAATAACGTTTTTATTTAATAAAGATGCAAAAAAAATAATAAAAAAATATTGTTACTTTCAAATATCTGTTTTATAAAATAATGCTTCGCGAATCCAAACAAAACATGGCTTTTGCTAGTTACCCGAAATATTAATTAAAAACCCTTAATGATAATCGCAAAATGGCGAACTTTTATTCCTCAACGAGATTATGCTTGTGTGCTTCCCCAAGCAAAGCAGTCCTTCCCACTGACAAAAAAGGTAACGTTTGATTTCTTCTGCATTTTCAAATTGGGATATAGAGAGATCCTGGTAGAATTACAAATAAAGAAATAAATAAATAATAAAGAAAGAAAGAAATGGTATTTTTCAATGGTATTTTTAATTACTATTTTAAAAAATCTTTTTATTTGGCAGCGATTCACATCAGTTTTCAAGTTTTCCATTTCACTGAAGTTTCAAACATAAAAAAAAAAAAAACAAACAACTAGAGATGGGAATGCTCGGAAAAAAACCGGAAAAATTGGGGAAAAAAACTGTTTTTTTCGGTTTTTTTCCGAAGGCTTATTTTTCAATTTTTCCGAAATGGAAAAATTGAAATTTCATTTATGAAATAATATAGGAAAAATTTTGTAATAGCTACATTCTCATACTTTTTATTTATTTTATTTTTATGTTGAGTGTCTCACATGAAAATTTTA
This sequence comes from Maratus speculifer, assembly GCA_964019185.1. NCBI lineage: Eukaryota > Metazoa > Arthropoda > Arachnida > Araneae > Salticidae > Maratus > Maratus speculifer. Next base: position 110,864,894 of record OZ025291.1, read on the forward strand.
ATGTGGGTAATCTGATCTCTAAGCAGAAATCTGTTTGAGAAGACTTGAAAGGATTCTTCACATTTTTTTTCTTGTTTGAAACACTAGACCCTTTGCAAAATTTCTCTTGAAAATAGACATTTCAGAAAAAGTTTAATCAACAAATTGAATCTTTCGCAAGTGCAGTGATTGAAGAAAAAAAAAAATATCATGCCATACAGCAGCTGAATCTTATTAAGTTGCATATATGTATGTAAATAACCTTATTAAAAATGTCTAAATAGGAACCTAAATATAGTAATTTCTTATTCAAAAATTCTGAATATATTTTGTACAAGTATATACAAAAAGTTCGCAATTTCACAAAAACTTGATTACATAAAAAAAATCTAGATATGTAATTAAATGCAACTTCTCTTTTTAAAAATTAATTCATGTGTAAAATTATTGCAATAATATGCCGATTAATGGAAATGATAAAATTAAAAATTCAACATAAAATTTTGATGTATGCATTTATTACTTTAATCTATTTTCAAGAATTAAGTATTGAATTCGTGAAAAATTTGACTTCCAGTTTTTGGTGTATTTAAAACTTTTAGAAGGTCCTGAACACGTTTTGATGGTTTTTGGATAATATCTGTCACTCTGTGAGTCTGTATGTGACAAATTTTATGGGCACTCTATCTCAAGAACTGATGCACATAATTTCACAAAACTTTAGATTCAGTTACACCTTCATATAAACTCGAGATGTTTAGTTATTAGTATATATCGCCAAACTGATGGCGCTGCTATGCTGCATTATTCATAATTTCCACAATAGTTCTATCTCAAACTAATATATGTATTTTTATAAAATTTCAGATTAAGTTAATCTTTGACATAACTTCGTGCTCATTACTTTTTGGTGTAAATTGCTCAACAGATGACGCTGCTATGCTGCATTATTTACGATTATCGCAATAGCTTTATCTCAAAGACGATTTAAAAAAAAATCAAACTACAGTTTCTGATATATATTAATGTTGTTTAGTTTTTGGTGTAAATCCCCTATAGGTGGCACTAGCTGCATTTTTCAAGATTTCGTTATAGCTGATTAATTGAATGTTTTTTCAAGGTGTTGAATCTAAAATTGACCTCCATTTTACCTCCATAATGTACAGTAATGTTGCAAAAACATGGACAGTTTGAATTAGAAAAGTACAACTGCGATGACCCCCCCCCCCCATATTTTATTACAAGTAACTATGTTCTAAATTATACTTTCCCTCTTGATTAAACTTTGAATTTTTGTAGTTTTCTAAAGCACAGTAGAAGTTTATCTCTGTATGTAACTGCTTTTGTTAATTCCTCAAATAGTGAGCATTTTCTGTTTGTAGTGTTCTGTTTTCATAACTTTTGAGTTCCACTCTTAGAAATATAAAATTACCATGTGGAAACATTATTGAATATGGTTTTTTACTCAAGAATAGAATACCAGATTTCAGGGTAAAAAGAAAAAAATTATATTTAATTAATAATAATAATAATAATTCTGGTTTCAGTGAATAAAAATTTAACAGTCAATAAATTCTATGCTATTTTTTAGTTGCAGACCCGAGTAAGCCAAAGTAAAACTAAGTTTTGTTTGAATTTAGATTATAAAACTAAATCAAAAACTTTTTTGAGTTGAGATTGGAAAGCTATACCAAAACTAAACATATTTTATAAAGGAAATAAAATTAGAATTCCAAGAAAAAAAAAGTAATAATGTAAAAATATACATTTTTTAAACAAACAATGGAATATTTGAATACTGATATTCATAATAATGACAAACTGTCATATTTTCTTTAATCTAGTATCATTTACTTAAAAACTATACTTATGTAAATGGAATGCATAATTTATTTCATTCCAAACTGCAGGTTTTTACCTTAGGTCAATTGGTAGTTAAGCATGTAACTGAAAAATCATTTCAACAGAGGTATGATATAATAAACAATAGAATTTAATAAAAATTCTTAGGCTGTGGAAAAAAAAACTAAACTTTTAAAAGCAGGCTTTGCTACTTTCTTTTTATTTTGTAATATAAAGTGAAAATAATTTTGATTTAATACATATAAATGGGAAAAAAATGTTTATTATTTAATATTCTCTAAGAAAATATAATTTATTTGGGAGAAACAGTCATGAAAAATCAATTTTTCCAATTTTTCCATTTTTTTCCGAAAAAAAACGTTTTTTTTCCGACACTTATATTTTTCCGGAAAATTTACATCTCTACAAACAACAACAACAATAAAAACTGTTGATACATTCACGGTTACAAATTCAAAATTATACACTGCTAACAATATAATGTTCATTCGAAAATATTTTTATTCAAAATTATATAGTCAAATCAACATGCTGCTGAAAACATTGCCCTCCCTATACCCCATCTCTACATTCGTTTGGAAAAAAATAGCATTCAATATTTGACTTAAGGTTATTGTAATTGGTCTACGTGATCCAAGGTGGTTGGTTAGTAGGACATAAAGTGCACGGGATTTTAAAACACCTTTTACATAAATCTATATTTTTCCATTCATATTAACAGCCATCATTGTAGTTTCTAATTTATTTATGTCTATTTTTTTTTTTTTTTTTTTTTTTTTTTTTTTTTTTGCCATTTTAGTCTTTGTAACGTCTACGGTTATGTGTAATGCTAATAAGTGCTCTTATTTCAAAAATTCAATTTTATGTTCGGAAATGAAATGTACAAATCTTACAATCATTGCAATAATTTATACAGTATTTGAATAGCCATGAGTGTACACAGGGAAAGGCTTCCCCTTCAACCTTCGAAAAAATTAGAAAATTTGGACATCTATGGCCAAATTTAGTCTATCTTCATCAACTCTCCCCCTTTTTCGCTATCATGATAATTCCAGAGTATTAGATAGGTAAAAGATAGATAAAAGGTATTTATTTCACTCAGAAATCTATGGTGTGAAAAAAAAAAACACTTTTGTTCAATACATAATAGTTTCCACCAGAAATGATCATTAGTAGAAGTGCTGAACAAAATTATTGCTTTGGCCGCTTAAAGTAAGCTTTACTCTTTAAGTTCGAAAACCAGTGTTAAACCTACGGCACGGAATGCCAACAACTTCACAAAGGCTGATGCTCCATTTTTACCATTAAAATTTGTTACATAGCTGACGCCAGTATCTCCAATCAAAAATCTGCACACTGAACAGAACAGATAACAGTAACATACAAAAGGCTATATAAATGTAACGAACGTTATCAACTTTTTGGCAATTTCTGGACCTCCGTTACCCCTTATGATATCATACGTTATCATTCCTAACATTGCCTTTTCTTTATTGGTAAACACAAGTATTATTTCAAACATACTTTACACCTGTTTTCTTAAACGCAGATTATATATATGCATACACATAAGATGGAAGAATAGAAATACCAAACATTGAGATATTCAATATTTTGAAAAAAAATAATTTTATAGTGATTTAATTATTTTAATTTTCATAAAAATAGTTAACAAACTAATATATATATTGCAGACTATTTTGATATAATGAACAAGTTATAAATGAAATAAAAAAAATTATAATAAAAAAAGAAAAAAAATGGAAACAGAAAGAGAAAATTTTGGTTGCATCATTCAAAAATGATAAATACAGCAAGATCCCTCACTAGACATATCTTCCGTTATCATATGCTAGATTAGATTCTCTCCCCCCCTTCCCCCTAAAGTAATAACGTTATGTATGCACAGCCAGTGCCGTAGCTAGAAATGAATAATGGGAAGGGAGAGGGGTCATATTTCCTCTCTATGACGCAGAAAGATAAATTAGTACATGTTCACTCTGCAGTTACTATGTTTCTCATTAAACTGTTGTAATAGTTTCATTTTATGCGAAGAAAAGAATAGGATGATAAAAAATTCGAGTGTAAAACGAGTGAAATCTTAAACAACTTGTTAGCTTCATATGTGTAAATAGGATGAGCAAGTGTTGAAACACTTATTTTTGTTACAATTTAGTATTTTTGCAAAAGCTATGAAAGGTTCTCAAAACTCAATTAGATTTTTAAACAGGATTTCATTTGAATTTTTGGTTTAGAAATCAATTTAGTGACTTTGGAATCTTTTCCAGGGAGGCTCAAAATGTTTGAGGGGAATCTGAGCTGCACATAGCACCCCCTTAGCTACGGCCTTGTGCATAGCCCCCAAGTTCTGTTTTTACATTGTTTCTCTATTCAGGATTCTCCAAAGCATCCCCCGCGGACGCTACTAGCTATTTTTAAGATTAAAAATCCATTTTAAGGGATGCATTTTTAAAAGTAAAAAATATTTAAATAGTTTTCTTGTAATTCTTATCGATGACCTTAAATAAGTTTTAATTATTTAATGCTATTAAATTTTTATTCAGTGATTAAGGTTTCTATAGCTTCTTCATCTACAAAACTTTTGAAGATAGACTGTCCTCTGAAAATACAATTTTAAATTTATTCTGAATTGAATTATTGTTGCAAATTATGTTAAAATAGTTTCTGAATCATGGGGGACTTATAGATATCAGTGTGAGATATACGCGCATCATATAAGACGTTTCTAACATTAAGTCTACCTCTATTCATGGACTGATATTGTAGGAGAAACTTTTACCAGTATTTCCGAATAGTAATTTTCTTCTTATTTATGATAAATTATGAAGTAAAGTGACTATTGTTTCTTTTAAATAATAATAAAAAAACAAGTGAAATTTAGCTCCTACGGTAACAAAACTGTATATTATGCTTTTCCACCACAGTCAGATAATAGTGTTGCATATTTTCAGTTATGTGGCGCCTTTTATTATTTATAACTATATGAAGTGCACCTCTGTTTATAAAGGTTGGGCAGATCTTGTCTAAATGATTTATTAAAGGACTCATAAGTAGAAAAAAATAAAATTTTAAAGAAAGAATTGAATATTTATAAATAATTTCTATAAAGTAAATCTACAAAAGATAATTCAGATGCCAAGAAAATATAATACATTTTAGTATAAATAAATTAAATATTTTTTTTAAATATTTGCTTTTCAACTGAAATCTTTTGGCGCCTTTACTGCTTCGGCGCCTGTGTGCACCGCACACTTTGCACACTGGGTCGGAACGCCCCTGCCTTTAATATGTAAATACTGCAGCTCTCTTAAAATTTTTGTTCAAATCTTTTATTTTGCATTTAACAAATCTTCAATCCTCATGTTGAAATAAAAAATCAATGAACAGACCATGTTTCTTGTTCTTTTAAAATTTATTCTTCGTGAGAAGATGTTCCATAATCATCTTGCAAATTTTCTGTGTTCCTTGTGTTATGCTTTTTCTTTTTTGTATGATGTCATGTATCTATTAAATAAATTCTTGAGTTTATTATTTTGCATAGTTGAATACATTTATTATTATAATATATTTATCATAGTTGTAAAAATTATTCACATGAAAGAGCATATACTTGAAGTATGCATGCTTTATACTTTTCTAAAGTGAAAAACAAATTTAAATAAATGTTGTAAATGTCTTGGTACTAAATGTAAAAAAATTTTGCTTTAAAAAAAAAAAAAAAAAAAAAAAAAAAAAAAAAAAAAAGATAGGTGATTCTTTATTTTCTTTAGAAAGAAAGTCAAAGATTAAAGAAAAAGCAAAAGTGGTACACTATCTAATGTATGTTTCACAGCAAATTTCCCTTGTTTGTTAGATTGAGGCAGCATTTTTTAATGAAAATCCTGCTAAGAAATAATGGATTCTATACAGCACAGCAAAGTAGAGGGAAAAGACATCAGATTCTTAAAACTGAAATAAATGTTCAGTTACTGGCAAGCAATACCTATGAAAAATGATCAGTATGTCAGAAGTTCCTCCACTGTAACAGAATTTTTGCAAATCTAACAATGGTCTTTGTAGAATTGGGATGTTTCATTAATATATATATTTTAAAGTCATAGCACAATACTGACTGATTATTTAAGAAAACACTATTTTCATGAAGTTTTATTTTAAGCTATTAACTTTAATGATTATTAAAGTTGTAAATTATTGTATTTGTTATTTTTTTAAAAACAAATGAAAGAAAAGATATATTATGGCAGGAAACTTTGCTGTTCCGCGACCCTCCAAAACACTCATCGCGCGATATATAGGTTGGAAACTACTGCTCTATAGTAACAATAAATGTTAAAAATTTTAACATTGAATTTAATAAATATTAAAAATTTTAACATCTATCACCTAAATTATCCCTTTCTAAAATTTTTGCTTCTTCATCCTCTGCTAAAACAACTGGTGCATTTCTGTACATGGGAAGGCAGAAAAAATGTTATTTCTCTTATTTATGATTGGCTGTTTTCTCCCTTGATTTTTTTTTTTTTTCTTAATGGGCATAGAAAAGTTACTTTAGAAAAAATATTTTTAAAGATCAACATTCAAGATATTTCCTGGAATCAAACAGCCATACTGCAAAAAAAAAAAAAAAAAAAAAAAAAAAAAAAAAAAAAAGTAGACATTTTTGCTTTGTCTCTCTCTCATTATATTTTACAGTATATATAATCATATACTTGTTTTGTAATGATTTACCAAGTAGTATTTTGGCTAATTATTAAGTATTGATACAGAGCACTGAATAGTTAGATGTAAGAAAGAATTACTGATGCATGCATGTAGTGAACTTAAAAATAACACCCCTTATGTATGTGTGTAATACAATGATATTTTAAAAATTAACTTTAATTCTAAATTTTTTTTTTTTTTTTTTTTTTTTGCATTTTTAAAGATAATTTTTGTAAGATCAAAATTTTTAAAACTCTAGCAATATTCAAAAAATAAGGAAAAAAATTATACATTAAAAGTACTTTCCAAATAAGAAATTAAAACTGATTTTTTAAAGGTGTAAATCTTCAGTTATAAATTACTTTGTTTTCAATAATTCTTCCAAAAATAAGATTTGTGTATTTTACAAATCTAATGTTTTGAAGCTGTCTATATAAAATATTCTCATGACTCTACTATTTTGTGTTGCCACCAGAAGTAAGCTTGCTTACTGTTAATTATTTATAGACATATCTGGTTCAGAAATGTTACCTACATCTTTGCGCTCAAAACAGAACCATGGTGATAGTGCTCCTCAGCAAGAAGTGAGATTTAAATTAGATGATGCTCAGCAACAAAAAGAAAAATCAGAAGCTGAGAGAGAATCTACAGGTGAAAAATCTGAAAGACGAAAAGATGTTTCATTAGGGAGTGGAAGGGAGAGAAGGAGTTCACGACAGAATGTAGCTATGCAGGTATGTTTTTCTTTTAAATTTATTGAAAGTAAAGTTCCGTATTCTTAAAAATACGTTCTTTCATTCTTATGATTTTCTATTAAAATTTCTGTTCATCTTTTACTGATTGATTACTAGGAAATGCACCAAATATTTGATATCTATTCAGTATTCTGCCATATTACCGAATATTCAGTTAGTCTTCATATCAAACTATTTGGCCTGCCGAATGTCAAAGTATTTGGCCAAACCAAATACTTTAAAAAACCTATAAAAACACATTTTTGAAACCTTTTCACAATCTCTACTTTTAACTCCCAACTTATAAATGTATTTAAAATAAATTTTAAAAAATTATATTTGAAAAAAAAAAATTTTTTTAGATTATTTATTTTCTGTTTATAAAGTATAACTTAAGAAAATTATTATGAGGAGGATTAAAATGATGATTAATGTGACAATTAAGAAGGATTTCTATAGTAGTTAATGATGTAATAAATGCAAGTTCCTAAATTTTGATTAGTAAGTATTCTGTCTGTTGCTTTTTTAAGTAACATTTTCTAAACAAAATAGAAAAACTTTTGGGGTTGATAACAGTTATCAAGACAGACAATTTTTGTTCAGGAAACCATAATGGTAACCCACTTATTGAGTCATAAATATATTAAAACTCATCTCATTCGAAGTCAAACTTAAATTTTCATTTGTTACTTTAACAATAATGAAGATATAACTGTAGCTAATCTTATAATGTATAACTAATGCAAATAAAGTTAATGTAAGACAAATCTTGTAAAATTGTTCATTATTGACAAAAATTTAGTATCAGCTTATTTCATACCAAATATATTTAATTGAATGCATTGTAATTTTAATAGAAAAAAATGAATTGAGATGATGTTTCTTGTTAAAAAATGTTTGTCTTGATCATGTTATCTCCATTGAAAGTTTATTGCAAGATTTTAGGAATAACCTAAATGCAATGCTTACAGTCTCTGAAAATGATCTTCCCCTTCAGACACTGATCTAGGATGCGTAAAAAAAAAAATTTATTAAATGAAAAGGAGTAGAAAAGTTATTTTCGTTGAGTTACCATTATTTGGATAGATTGTATTAGTAATTTATTTTTACTTTAATTTTTTCTTGAATTCTGAGAAATAAACTGTATATGATCCTGTAAAGTTTTTCTGTGTGAAAAAAAAAAAGCGTTATCCATCAAATGAAAATTTCTTTTGATTTCTTTGAATTTTTTTTCTTGGCATGCCAGTCAAGGCTATAGGGACAGTCAGTGTTGAATGCAGGGGGTGGCCCAGGCAGAGACATCTCCCCCCCACCCCCAGGAGCAATGAAATGTTCCTCCCCCTGGAAAAATTGAGATTTTGTGTTTTCAATGATCAAAAAGTGCAATATCCCCCCCTCCCCTGGAACTTCATAATTACCTCCCCGGAGTCACAGAAGTCCCTCTCGGAGAAAAGTGTCTGATTCAACAACTGGGAACAGTTATGTCTTCCAAAGTATTATTCCAATAATGATTTTCAGTGGGTGTCTGATGCTATCCACTCAATAAAAGTAAACCAAAAAATTGAGCAATATCTTTCCAGTCAGTTTGTATGTTAGTCCCCTTTTGATTGGAATAAGTTGATCTCATTTCTGCCAGAAAACTTATGTATTCCTGGGAAATGAATTTAAAAAAAAAAATGTAAATTTGTCAGAAATTTTTATTGTTGGTTCTCTTTTTGGCCCCATTAAATATATATATATATATATATTAAATATATATACATATATATATATATATATATATTCATTTTGGTGTAAATAACTTCATTTTTTAACCCTATCAGAACTACAAAGTTTCTTCTGTTTATTTTTTTGTTCATTGAAAGCAGATCCTAAAACTTCATTATCGCAACTATTTTGGCTTATTAGCATTTTATTAGTAAAAATACTAAGATGCCCACAAACATCCGAAGACACAAGAGGATTAAGCATATTGTCATCAATATCCTCTTCTTCTGAGATGCGATCACTTTCATTAGGGGGAAGCTGAGAAATTTCAAGTTCTTTGTTTGAAAAATTTGAAACATCAGAATCTCTGACACTCAACATATGCCTCTAGAGTTATTTTTCTCCATACTATGTTAGTTACTATGCTAAAAAAAAATCACATTCAATACTTTTAAAAATTAAATCTGATTATCGAATGCACTAAACTGCTAATAAAATATGACTGCTCTTTGACGAAATTCCGGGATTCTCCTTTCAACTATTAATGTAATTTTCCTTCCGTTTCCTTCCCTTCAAAAGTAGATTCCCATTTCAAATAATTCCGAAGTTTTCCCTTTTCTTCTCTAAAAAAGGATTCTCCTATCTATTACCTGTCAATAAAAATTCCTGTTACAGAAAATTATGTCGATGCAGAATAATGGCGACAGACCATTGTTCCCAATTGAGAACATGAATATTTAATAAGCAACCCCAAGTGTGTTTTTGATTATAATTATCAAATATGATGTTCTTTTTATTGATTAAAGCTATTTTGCATATACCAACCTGTTTTTAGAAACATTGGATGATTTTTCAAACTTTTATGAATATTTTAGTTGTGCACTCTAAGAAACAATGAAAATGGTCATTTTTATGATTTTCTGTATAATTCTGCATTAATGATTGGAATAGAACTTCTATTTCAAAAAATCAATTCATCTATTTAATATTTCTAAGTCAATTTTAATAAAATTTAATTTTTATTAAATTTTTTTTTTATGTTCTGAATGGGAACATTGGCCTGTAAAAGGTTAATCTGAAATAATATACTGAACTGATACACTTTTTTGAAGTGATATACTTTTGAAAAAAATCACATTAATCTAACTCCAACTTGTAGGAATCTACCTTCAATCCATCTTTTAATAAAAGCCTTTAATCCATCTGTCATCTGACCAGATGGGAAACAGTAAAATATTGCAGGAAAAAACAAAACAAAATTTATCAAATCATTGCAGGAAGTCTGCGAATTTCGTGAAAGGGTCGCAAAAAAAGACACAATGGTCTCATTAGAAAATAGCACACATGCAAGCATCTATGTTTATTATTAGTAGTATGCTTAATCTGAAATAATATACTTTTGAAAAATAATGTTAATCTAGCCCCAATTTATAGGAATTTACACTCAGCCTGAAATTCTTTTGCCATCCGACTCGATAGGCAAAACAAATCTAATTAGTGCTTTGTGTGAATATGTCTGCCTCCCCTCCCCTTTATGCTGAAAATTTGCTTTGAATTTTAGAATTTTTTTATTTACTCAGAATCACCTTTGTTTTCCTATCACGGATTTTAAGCTTTCTTTTTTAAAGCCAAAATCACTTAATTAATATTAATTTAAATGATAATTATTTTAAACTACAGTTTTTTAATTCATATCATCAAAATAATGCAATACATAATTTTATGAAATATTAAATTAATTGGATAAAGTTTTTGACCTAAAATTTATGTGCCCAGAAAGTTTTTGGTTCTATACAATTCTGCCCTTAACTATATATTTTCTATTGATCATTAATAAAAAATTAACCTCCTTTACTTTATACTTGGTATTGATTATGAAAATATGTTTGGCATTATATAATATTTTTGTTATAAAATTATTTTTATTATTACTATTATTATTTAGACGTTAGCTAGCCTTTGTCTAACATGATGAAATGTAATTCTATTACACTATTGAAAGAATGTATTAAATAAAAAGTAGACAAAATGATGGATTGATTGATTTATATTCCAATTACCAGATTCTGAACAGTTAAAAAAAATAAAATCTTGCTTACTAATTTTTCTTATTCTTTCATTGTATCATAAAGTTTTTAGGTTAGCTATTTTTATCTTACCGTTTTTTTAATCTTTCAATATAATTATGTGTGTATTATTATTTTTATTTTAAGGAGAGGAAAAAGAAGTACATCAAAGCCTCAAACCTCCAAACTCCATTATCCTGAAATTTCAAATGATCTAAACCAAAAAAATTTACTAATATGGAAAAATTCAGCAAAACATGAAAAACCAGAAGTTCAAATATTGCAAAACTAAGATTAGTAGATAACTAAAAATGTAGTAAGATTCAATTAAAAATCATTAAAAATTCAAAAATTACAGAGGACATTTATTGCATTAATCTAGAAGTTTGAAACCAAATACCAAAAAAATAAAAAAAATCACTTCACAAATTCCAAATAAATTTTATTGAAAAATGTTTAAATTTATTAAATTAGTGTAAAAGATAGAAACTATTTTCTCTTTTTAAGTCAAATTACAGTTATTGATTGGAATAATTATCTCCGAGAAGTGAGATCATGAAAAGAATGTAGAGATTGATGAAAGTCTCTTTTCAAAGTGAAAAAATCAAACCAGTCAAATTCTTCTTTAGCAAAGGTTGTTTGGTGAAATTATGCTTAGAAATCGATGAGTGTTTTATGATAGAATATGATGTTTCTGATAGAAACACGGCTAATTTCTATAATTATATGTATATTTTTTTATAATAATCTTCTGTGTTTTCTTTTTTTAGGCTATATTACAGCAACGTGCTTCTCAAAATTCTTCAAATGTGCATTCGCGTAATCAAGATAATAAAGAAACTAATTCAGTTAGTGAATTTTACTCATTTCTTGATTATTTCATTTTAGTAGCAATTTTTAATGATTGTTATTTTTATATGATTTGTCAATTTCATTAATTTATTTTGGAAATACTTTGTGTATCTCTGTTTTTCTCCTTTTAGTTGCATTCGTAATTATATATATACATAGCACTTATAGTCGTTTTTCAATGCATCTGTTCACATGTAACAGAGCAAAAACTACCCAACCAAATTGTTTGAAATTAAAAATATTATATTATTGCATAATTTTGTCGTATCATTTCAAATTTTATGAAACTCAAATGTATAGTTTAAATGCAGGGGCAGTCCCAGTATAAGGGAAAGCATTCCATTACATTATGGTCAATGGGGAAAAATAGTTTCAAGTGAATTTTAATGATGTTATACTCTTTCAAACATAATAGAATTGATATGCATCTATGAAGTATTTCCAAAAAAATACATTCTGCACAATCTGTGCTGTAAAAAATATTTGTTATTAATTTAAAGGGCTACACAAAAGTACTCCATTGCACAATGATATAAGAGGAAGCACTATTTGGAGCATGTTTTAATACTATTAAACTATTTCATATCTTATAAAATTGTTATACGTTCTGAGGTTTACTTCAAGTTACTTCCTGTATAATAGAAAACAAATAGTAATTGCAGGGACTGACAAAAGATTTTGACCACAATACTGTATGCAATGTACTGTATACTATTACACCAAGATCTGAAGTTTTGTTATAGTACGAAAGTACCTCATTTGCTATGTTTCGTCTGCAATTTCCAACTTGTTTATTTTTCTTTGATATTTTTTCTCATTTTAGGCACTTACTTTATTTTGTTTATCAAAGCTTTGTGTAATTTTAACTAAGGGGCTGTGCATGTATAATTGCCGAAACGTCAGTGAAGGCTTACTTTGGAGACACGAAATTTTTTTCATTTCTGTCAGTCTGTCTGTTTGTTCCGCGTTAACTGACACAAAAAGCATTCGATTGACTTAAAATTAAGTGGGTATGTTTGTGAGGCACTGGGATTAAGCTGTATAGTTTTTTGTTAGATTTTATTCATTCGTTTGGAAAATATAGAATATTTTATTTTCTGCAATAATGCTTTTCTATGGCAAATCCAATGATTTTCAATTTTTTTTTTCTTTTTTTCTTGAGAGAAAATGACACATTTGATTAATGGAATTCAATCATAAATGGATACTGAAATTTACCGGTTAAATTATTCGTATTGTTTTGAAATGTTGTCTACGCATTTATCAGATTTTTTAAATTATTACTGTAAATTTTGGAGATTTTTTAAAAATGTGTTCCAATAATATAAACTAATTTGCTTTAGAGATTTACTTATTTCAAATGTATTTATTTCATTTTCTTTATTTTCTCATAATCATGAATGGTTATTTTCCCATAATCATAATGGTTGCTAAGCAACCATTCATCCTAATCCTTATCCATAATTTGAAAGCGTGTATGAAAATTTAAATGAAGTCAACATCAAAACTGATGAATTAATTAATGTCTTTATATCTTTGAGTATAAATATAACATAGCCCAGAAAAAACATAGGTTATGTTTTATTAATTCTATTCAAATATTTTACTTAATAATTCAAAATTTCATTCTTTTTCATACACAATCAATAGAGATTTTTTAGATACAGTTTAACCAATTTCCTTTATCGTTGCCAATAAAATTAAAATCTGGAATAATTATTCTTCAATGGCAATAAGTTTCAATTGAGCAATTTCCATTCGAGAAATTAATATGAATATAAAACTATGAATATAAACCTATGAATATAATCTATGAATATAAATCTATAATAATTATATATATAAATCTTCGTTAATAAGAAAAAATAAATAAATATGATGTCAAAATCAAAATACATGTAGTACTTTTTGTTAAATATTAAACACGGATATTTGTTTCGTTAATAAGAATTTTTCTGACAAAAATGGGGACATAATTAGAAGTAAAAGAAATAAAAAAGAATTATATTTTTAACAAACATTTCGCTTCGTAAAATATGACGTCATAATTGAAATAAAACAGGTATTTTATAGTAGTTGTTAAAAATACAAGAAACATGGATATCAATAACTCATGAATAATGACGTCATTGCCGAAACCTCAGTGAAGGCTTACTTTGATGAGGGACCGTTCAAGTATTACGTAAGCATATTTTTCGTCATTTCATACCCCCTCCCCCCCCTTGTAAGAAAATATAAGCAAATGCTAGACCCCCCCCCCCCCCTTTGCTTACGTAAGATTTTATGACAGTTTATACATCAATACTTCATGACTTATAAAAAGTTACCAATCAATTAATTATTAATCCTACAAATTTATATAGGCATATAGGGATTATGATATCAAAATATATAAAATCATTTTAATATATTGTTGTTAATTGCATTAAACAAACCACAGAATGCAAAATGGTTTAAATATATTGTTATTTATCACTTTGAACAATAAAACAAGATATACAAGAAGTCTTAACTTACTTAGGCATCATAACTAAAATTTTTGCCATAAATCATACAAATGTTGGAGTTCAATTTGGTGTTCATATTTTAATCTGATGTCCAGAATCCTTGAACCCATGTTTCAACATTGTCTGTTATAAGGTTTTCACTGGAACAGTGGCCTGGGGTATTGCAGGTTTCCGGTCCTTGTTTGCTTGTTGAATTTGAACTGCAGTTGCTTCGTTGTTTAATGCTTACGTAAGAATTGTCGTGACTCCCCCCTCCCCCTTGTCAGAAAAAATAAGCAGACTCTGGACTCCCCCCTCCCTCTTTAGTGCTTACGTAATACTTGAACGGTCCCTGACTCGAATTTTATTGTTCATGAAATTGTGCAAAACTTATTGTTTATTCCGTCTGTCAGTCTGTTCTTCTGTCTGTCTGTTCCACGGTAACTGCAGCAAAATGCAATCAAACTTTTGTTTTCAGAAAAAAAAAATTGTAAAACTCTAGATTACTGAGTTTACATTTTAAAAAGTTCCTGATACATCATCAGATTTAGGTGTTTGTAGTTGGCAGGAATGTAGAAGTATGAGGTTAATGAAAAATGCTTGTCCAAACTGTTACTTATCCTTATAAATAAAAATATATAAAGAAATGCAAGATATATGATAACCATTAGCACAATTAATAAAAAGTTTCAAATTTAAATTTAATGATACTACGGGGGGTTCAGGGGGACGAAGCACCCCTGAAGAAATTTACTATGTTATAATAAAAAAGCAAAAATAATAGATCATGAAAATTTCAGAATATCCTAACATAAATAAAATTTAAATTTAACGGATTTGACGGCTGAAAACTTCTTATTCTTATTTTATTCTTATAAATTATTACGTAATTTGAAAATTTTAAATTACAGTTTCCAAAAAGTTGAATTTTGCCCAAAGTGTGTTAAAAAAAATGATGTGCAAAGCTGATGTTGCTCCTGATCTGCAGATTTACTAGTGTTATCAATTTAGGGGAGAGGCGGGGACCTAACTCATGATATTGTAAGATATCTCTAGGGGAAGGGGGATTATATTTTGATATCAATATCATTTTTGATCCAACCAAAATTTTTTCTTTTTATTTGTAACTTGATCTTTACACCAAAAGGGTATGTTATCTATTTTTATAAAAATATAAAATTATGATTATAACATTTTAATTCCAAAAATGCATATTGCAATTGTGTGCATATATAACATGTTATTCGAGAAACCATATGTGAAGTGTATTTTGAAGTTATACTTGTGTTTAATACATAAAAGAGAAAGAGAAAGAATGTTATCTACCTGTTTTGTTCCTCAGAAGTTTTTATCTGCCCTCCCCCTCCTCCCCTATACTGGACAAATGCAAGAAGACATTAATACTGTTGAATGTGTTATGTAATAAAAAGGTTGTTTTTTTAATAGTAACTATATATTTTAAGTATTATTTGATATAAAGTAATTTTGTATATAAATGCTGTTTTATAGACTTCTTTTCATTTGAATCAATGAAGTATAAGAAAAATAAATGTAAATATTGTATACCATTCCAAACAAAAGAAATAAATTCCTAAAATTAAAGAATTTTTAGACATTGATAACAATAACATTATGTGTGCTGGGAGAGGAATGATATCTTAAAAAGGGGGGGAGAGGAGCAGTCCAAATTTACTAAAGAAAAAGTTGATATGATATATTTGTACAGTCTCTAACCATATAAAGTACTCTTAAAATACTTTTCATCTTCAAAGAGAAGAAAATATATTGATCGATAGATACCTGTTGAATGCTACAACTACTATATATGGATCATTTTCAAAAAACTTGTACATTTGGGAATCTTTTCACAAATAAAAAAAAAAAAAAAATTAAATGCAACTTATAAAAATATTAGATGACACTAAAACATTTCTTGTATATAAAACTGAAAACAGCAGTTCACTTTTTGATTTGGAATGTCAAATAAAAAATAAAGTATGAACTTGCAGCAGTAAAATGTTCCCCTCTGTTACCAACAGTCAAAAATTTTTATTTAAAAAAATAAAACACCTAAAACAGTAAATATCACATTTCCTTTAATTACATGATTGCTACTTTCAGAAAATCCTAACTGTTGTTTTGTTATGATTGTTTATATTTTTGTAAAATACAAAGGATTTCCTCTCTGTTACTTTTTTGGAAAAATCATAAGTTTTAATTAAATATGCATTCACATTTTTTTCAGTTAAATTATAAAAAAATATTACATAAATAAAATATTTGTTAAAGTTTTAATTGTTCAAAATGATGATTGATAAAATTTTTAGTGAAATAAACCAGCTTAAATTGACGGTAACAGAGTGGAAAAAAAGTAACCGAAGGGAACGCTGATTGATAGTGGACCGATATTTGATGTGACATTTTTTTTTTTTTTTTTTTTATAAGTTTATATCATGTATTGTATCCGATCTTAATGTTTCAAACATATCCAGCAAGAATTAAAAAATTTTTAGAAAAATTACTATTGGAAAATAGTGGTATTTGGCGGGGCATTCTCTTTTGTAAATTTATGTCATGTGCTATGACAAACACACTGCTTAGTTTAAAAAAAAAAAAAAAAAAAAAAAAAAAAATCATATATTAGTCGAGGTAGTGGTGCTTTAAAGCAAGAATTTAAGATTTTTGCAAAAAATACTATTAAAAAATAGTGGGATTAGACCAGGCAATTTTTCAATATAACTTTTTATTATGTGTTATAAGCTATCATGAAGTTTCAATGTTTCAAACAGATGAAGGCAGAATTTAAGACATTTGCAAAAAACTGCTATTCAAAAATACTGGTATTTCATGTGGCATTGTTTTTATAAATTTTTATCATATGTTATAATCTGTGTTTCAATTTCTAACATCTCACCTTATATTTTCAAATTTTAACAAATTCGCGTGCCAATTGGATGATGCTTTAACCCAAGAAGTAACGATTTTTACAGAAATTGCTATTTGAAAATAGTAGTATTTGACGCGGTGTATCTTTTTTATAAATTCTTTCCTACTTAAATAATGATCTTTTCTTCTTTAATACATTTTTATCATGTGTTATAAAATATCCTAAAATTTGAAACAGACCAAGCAAGAATTAAAGGCTTTTACAAAAATTAATATTCGAAAATAGTGGTATTTCACGCTGCATTATTTTTTCATAAATAAGTAGTATTGATTCATAAATATAAATGACTACAATTAAAGAAGCATTTTGTTTGAGAAAATTAAAGCCTATTGTTTATGGCAACTAGCTCACCACAAAAACTACTATTTTACATTATAAAGAAAAAATGCATATTTTTAATTCTGTTCTAAAAATATGAAACGAGAATGTGCAGCCTTCAAGAACAATGTTTAAATAAACTTGTTTTTTAGTAGTTTCTTACTCTGTTCCACTCTGTTACCATAAGCATGGTAACAGAGGGAAATTTTAACAGAGGGGAAAAAAACTGCAAATAATTTTATCAGCACAAAGTGAATTAAAAACAAGAAAATCTAAGCCTATTTATTTAAGAAGCACCATTTGATCTTATGATTAAAATTTTATAAAAGTATAAAAAAAATAAATTTCACATAAATAAGCTGGTAACAGAGGGGAAAGTGAATAAAACATCCTTATCTTGTAAATGCTTTAGTTCAACACCACGGTGAAAATAACTTAATAATTTTAAAAATGGTGGCCTCAACTAAAAATAGACTTTTCGAAGAATTGCAAAACCTTGTGTTGAACACTTAGTAGTAATAATTTATTACCATAAATATGGTAACAGAATGGAAGTAATAGAGAAGAAAAAATCTGGAGACAACAATAAATTGTTCCATTTTTATAAAAAAATAACAAGTTTTAAAAAATATATTATATGGTCTATGCTACAGATAAGACATACAACAATTGTCACAACTGAAAAAATTAGCACTTTTGATTAATAATTTTATAGCAGTTGAAAAAGTAAAAAGGGAAGAGGGGATATAGGATTTTAGCTATAGCTGACACATTGAAACCATAATTACACTAATATTATTTTTAATTTCTGATAATATTTAGCCCACATTTACTCTAAACAGTCAGACAAGTAATGTAAATGCTTAAATTTTATTTTTAAAACTTTATTTTAGTTATTAAAAATTCTTAAAGTTGGGGGACATACAATGTACAAGTTTTTTGAAGATGACCCATATACTTGTGTATAAGTCAACTTCTCTTTCAAAAATCTACTCAGGCCTTATTTACAAGGGTAAACCACTTCTTAGACTGCCAAAACATAGTACTTCTTTGTATTGTGGGACTTTTAGGAGACTAAAATACTGTACTTCTATATGTTGTAGGGTTTTTAGGAAAAATGGATTCTTCAATTGAACTCTTGTTAAAAAGGGAATTCAAATGTTGAAAGGAATGCTCCTGTATTTTTGGCAATGCTTTTCTTAGAAAAGATGGGCAGAGAACAACTACAGGGACATTAATGTTGAGCTTCTTTGAAAATTGCAAGGAAATGTCCATTTTCCGCTTTTATATCTTGTGTGATTACTTATAAGATTGCCCATCTGCCAATTATGTATCTGCGATTTTTATTCCTTCTTTTTACTACCTTGTGACATAAGTTGACCCCATCCTCCTCCCTCATATTCAACTCTCAAATTTTATCTAAAATTATTTGACTTATACATGAGTGTATAAAGTATTTAAATTATTTACAAGGTTTCTGTTCATTCAAGCTTATTGTCTTCACTTATAAAAATTACATTGGTCAAAACAACTTTATTTTTTCAATTAGTTATATGTTTTATTTAAAGAATGATAATATTAGTAAACTGTTTAGTTTGTTTTTCTCTTTTCTTCCTTATTTTATCTGCATTTTTTTTTTTTTTTTTCTATATATCTATGGTGTATTTCCCATTAACCTATTGTAATTTGTTTGTAGAATTTCATGTATTTTTCAATCTTTTTCCATATTATAGAGTTTTGTATTTGTCATTAAATGTTCAATTAAAAAAATTTGCATTTTAAATAACCTAAAGATTAAAAAATAAAGATTTTTTTTTAAAAGATAATAACCATAAATTCTGGTAAATTAAAATAATTTATGAATTGCTAAGTTATTCATTAATTATTTTTTTAAATATAAATACCATGTATTTCAGCAATGTTTGTTTTGTTAAGTTAGTTCATTTAGTATATATATATAAAAAAAATTAAGATAAAAATAAAAAATTTAAAAGTAAGGTTTTTTTTTTATTTCTTTTCATCTCTTTCACAAGCCCATAATTTGAAAACTGTTTCACTTTCAAAAAACATGCTTTTTATTTGTCAATAGATTCTATTTATTTATTTATTTATTTTTCTAAAACTGTAAAAATAAGATTCATTTTTTTTTACAAATCATTTAAAAATTATTTTTAAAAAGACATTGTTTTGTTTTCTTATTTTAAAATTGTAAGAGTAAGATTTAAAAAAAAAAAAAAAAAAAAAAAAAAAAAAAAAAAATCTTTTTTACAAATTATTTTAAAATTATTTTTTAAAAGCCATTATTTTCCTCTTTATGCATTGGCAAAAGAGAAGTCCACTTTAAAATGTTTAACATTTTAAGCATGCATATTTTTGATTTATCCAAATTTAAATAACTAATAATCAATATGTATGTTCTTTATGTAAAAGAAACATTAATTTTTTTTATAAAAAAGTTTTTGTATTTAATTTTTAAATTTAATTTTGTATGATTTCTGCCATTATTTCTTGATTAACAATGATATGTTAAAGAAAGAAATAGTGAATACAGTAAGATTTGCACAGCTTCGGACAGAAGTTGTGCAGATTTTAGAATTCTGCTGATTTCTAGTCATTGCTTTGCTTATATATTTTAAGCAGTAAATTGAATGTAATAAAGCAATTGAAATTCCAGTGAATGCTTTCATTACAGTAAAATATTAAAATAATTAAGTAAAATAATAAAATTAAGATAATTTAAAAAATGATTAAAATATTAAAAGGAAAGGTCAAGTAAACAATTAATAATGCATAACAAGTGGGTAAGTGTGATTGCAGATTGCACAAAGGGTTTTGTTTAATATCTCCTTCAAAACATTTTATCGTTAAATTAACAAGTGAAAAGTGGTTTTTTATCACCATTTCAAATTTATTCACCATTTATATCGTGCCAACCAGAATACTGAAATCTTCCCCTAAATGCTGCTTTGATCGCATATTTGTTGACTTCTCCATCACTATCTAACGATTTAGTGAAGGGTACGCAAGTAAATAAAATTATGTATAAAAGTAAAATATTAAACAGCTTAGCATAAATTTAAGAGAGGTCAAACCGGTCATTACAGGTGGCTAGTAATTTAAACAAAAGTTTTCTGCAAATTAATTGTACTAGCATTTTATTTATCACTTCACTAGAAAAGGGCTAGTATAAAATGATACTATTAAAAAAATTAAACTGTAAATTTAAATCAT
This sequence comes from Maratus speculifer, assembly GCA_964019185.1. Taxonomy (NCBI): domain Eukaryota; kingdom Metazoa; phylum Arthropoda; class Arachnida; order Araneae; family Salticidae; genus Maratus; species Maratus speculifer. The sequence goes on from OZ025291.1 coordinate 110,885,799, forward strand.
AATTTAGCAAATAAAAAAAATCCAATAGCCTTCTACTTTTTTTTACATATTTTAAATAAAATTTTATATATACTTAATATCATTTGGAATCTATCATTGAAGCAATCGCATTCACAAGATGAGAGATCAAACAAGTCACACCTGTGAGAATTTGATTGATACACTGCCCAAACATGTATGTCATCTCAGAAAAGAAAAAGAAAATGTCAACGAGAAAAGCAAAACTTGTTACCAAAAGAGAGAAACTATCTGCCCAACATCAAAAGCAATTTGTGATTGATGGGTATCGTCTGATGTGCTCTTTTTTAAATACTGCTCAATATAACAGAGAACCAGATACATATTCATCAGTAATGCAAATAGCACAACCTTGCTTTGAAATAGAATAATTCAGATTGACAAAATTAAGATTGGCAAAAAACAGCAATTTAAAATAAAAGCAATGTGAGAATTATCTCACAGCAGCAGCATTGATAGAAGATTTAGAAACAAGTTGATACAGTAAAACCTCTAAATAACGGACACTTCAGGAACGCAGAAATTGTCCGTTATTCGGAAAATCTCAAAGATACAAAAATCACTAAGGAATGTTTAAGTGTCATGAATTGACTTTTATATGTCCTATTACCTCTATTATATAATTAATCAAAAATTAGAATTATTTTTTAAACAATAAAACTGAAACTGAAATAAAATTGTGCACACCTTCATCCACTGTTTATTACATTCTTATGAAAAAAAATCTGTTGCAAAAGTTTTCGTTTGATTGCGATTACATGTAATTTGTTTTTCAATGTGGCATTATTAGACATTATAGAGTTCCGGTCGGGAAAGGAGATTTGCATTTTTTGACTTTTAAAAGCACAAAATCTCAAAACCTTCCGAGGGGATGTTTCAGTGCTCTGGATGATGTCCCACCTGGGCCCCCTCTGAATATTCAACACTGAACGTTGAGGGGTGATTTTCCCCAGACCACGATCTACATTTATTTATGATCACAAAATTTGCGACATATTGCCCTGATAAATTTAGAGGCCTTTTTACTTTTTTTTTCTTTTTTTCTCTTTAAAAATATATTTTTCATTCTTTATCGCCGATAATAGTGTCCGCTATTTGGAATGTCCGTTATTCAGAGGTTAAACATACAAAAATTTAGGTTTTGGGAGTGGGGATCGGAAAACTGTCCGCTATTCGGGAGTGTTCGTTATGGAGGTTTTACTGTATTAATATTTCTTGGATGATCTTGTTGGTATAAATATTTCTTATACTGTCAGACATCTAGTGAATTAATTTTTGCAATTTTAAAAACTTATTGGAGAGAATGGGACATTTAGACTTATTAGCATTTGTTCTTAATTCTTAAAGTTTAATGCAGTATATAACAGATTTTTATTTTGTGCAATCTGCTATGTTAAGTTATTTTGTTGATATTGGTAATACACATCTTTTATAGTATTATTTTCTTCTTATTCAGGCCATGCATCAAGATATGAGACAAAATTCTCGACCAACGAATCATGGTGATAATGTTTCACACATTCGGAATCAAGAAACTATTGCTTCCCAGAATATAAAAGATGTAACTATTGATAATATTTCTTTTTAAATATTAATTTTAAGTGTGAAACTTTTGATTATATAAATTAATATTCTTATTTTTAATCTATTTAGGTCAATAGGACTACTATACACTCCATATCCCAAGAGCAATTTAATCAGTTCCAACAACAAGCTCATAATGTGGTAACTTTTTAATTTATTTGCATTTTAACTATTAGAAATTTTCATACATAAATGTAACTTCTTACATTTTTTTTTTAAATCATAAAATCTCTGTTGATTAAGTTGTCTTTATATATATATATATATATATATATATATATATATATATATATACACAGTAGACTCCCTCAAATCTGTACAGCTTAAGACCAAAAGGTTGTGCGGATTTTAGAATTTTGCAGATTTCTGGTCATTGCTTTGTTTACATTTTTTAAACAGTCATTTGAGTGCAATTAATAGTTCAATCGGAACTATAATGAATGCTTACAATATAATAAAATAAGTACTAAACTAAAACAATAAAAATTTAGACAAGTTTTAAAATGATTAAAGTACTAATAGCAAATGTCAAGTTAATAATCAATAGTGTGTGATTAAATATTCATTATAAAGATTAAATGTATTTTTCCAAAATTATTCAACAAAACTTGCTTAAAAGTACATTACTAATTCACATAAAAATCATAAAATAAGGATTTTTTTTTTCATGTTTAGCCAGGCTACCAACATTTTTATCAACCAAAAAATGTTGATTAATGCATAAATATATTTGGTAAAAAAGATTGTTATTACCAGTGATATCAGAAATATCTTGAATTTTTTTCATAAAAAATTATTCTTCCTTTATGAAAATAACATGAATAGAGTATTATTAAGAAAATTACAAATTAAAATAAATATGAAATTGATACAAAACTAAAAAAAATAAATAAAATTTTGTCGCAATATCCGAGATGGAAGTTTCATTGTTTACATCCATAAAATATGTGTGGATTTTAGAGAGTTGTGGATTTCTGGTTTGCAGATTTGAAGGAGTCTACTGTATAAGCACATAGTATCAGTGGGTAGCTATGTTTTTTGATGCCTGGTGCAGGAAGAAATTTTGCCCCCCCCCCCTCTCTTTATTTAAACGTATGGGTGAGCAACAAGTAAAATTAAATTAAATTAAAAAAAAAAAAAAAGAGCATTTGCTAAAACGTTTAAATTACGCCTCATTATGGAAAACAAATCTCCTGTTTCAAAATGGCAGCTACCCTACATTTTCAAATTGCTATACCATACAATTTATAAAATGGAGATTAAACCAAGAAATGTTATTAGAACCTTCTGTTATGACCTATCGATTATGCAAGAAATAAATTTGCATTTGTAATTTTTTGTAGATTTATATATATATTTTTTTTTTACTTGAAATTTTTAAGGGGCCACCATTTTGAAACAGAATAGTGGATCAAAATGCTGGACTAGATCTTAATAAACCCTTAACATGTAAATTAGTATTCAGATAGAGCTTGGTGCAATGCAATGGAATACAAAACTACCAACGTTAAAAAGCACCAGATATTGTATATAAACAGTAGACCGGTTTCAGTAGCATTTAGCGTACTGTCGTCTGTGCTACACGGTACATTAAATGCTACCGAAACCGGTCTGCTGTTTATATACAATATCTGGTGCTTTTTCTCAGATGAAAAGTGTAGGCTCCCAGAAAAATTTGTGTGAATATATTGATGAAATTTGATGGGGTTTTTTTCCTTCTTTTTTGACGAAATCTGTCATTTTCTCACAATCTTTAGTCAAAATCTGAAATTTTATCACTAAATTCGTTTTTTCCTTTAATCGCCCAGTTATTCCTTACACAGATACAGATATAGCTTTCTAGAGGGCTTGAAAATGCGAAAAATTTTAAGGTTCCCAGATGGGAACCTACATGAAAAGTATAGGTTCCCAGATGAAAAGTGTAGGCTCCCAGAAAAATTTGTGTAAATATATTGATGAAATTTGACGGGGGGTTTTTCCCTTCTTTTTTGACGAAATCTGTCATTTTCTCACAACCTTTTGTCAAAATCTGAAATTTTATCACAATCTTTTAACAAAACCTTCCGATTTGTATGACGTTTTAACAAAATCTGTCATTTTTCAATATTTTATTTACAACAATTGCCATTTTTTCTCATTTTTTTTTTTTTTTTTTTTTTTTTTTTTTTTTTGACAAAATTTGCTTTTTTTCATGATTTTTTACTGAAATTTGCCTTTTTTCATGATTTTTTGGCAAAATTCAGGCTTTTTCCATAATATTTTGGTGAAATTACATATACCATGGGCCACTTGAGCTATTTTTTGTGCACTGTCTTGGTTATTTTGCATAATTTAAGCGTTATACCGCGTCTGCAGCTTTGCAGGCGTCTTCAGTAACTTCATAGGTTCCTGATCAGGAACCTGAGTGAAAAAATATATGTTCCCAAAAACTTTTTCTGGATTCCCCGGTATCCCGGGAACGCTATTTTTCGAGCCCTGGCTTTCTCTAATGCAAATGCACTGAATTTAAGTATAGAGGAAAAGGTCCAAATATAGGCTACTGCTTTTGTTTTCAATCTAGATCTTACAGTTTTCAAAATTTATAAAGGGAAAAGTAACAGCAAGGTACCTTAATATGTTTTACACCTGGTTAGGGAGAGAAACAGGGTGTGTATAGGTACTTATATTTGAAAAATGTTTATAAGGTCCTTACAAAGTGCTTATTTTTGATGCCAGTCAAAATTAGCCAAAAAAAATCACAAATTTAAAAAACTATCACGGTGTAAAAACTTTGCAAAAATAGATAATTTCGTCAAAATAAGCTGCGAGTATCGTCAAACGATCAATCAATTTAAGTCATGCATATCGTCAAACAATCGACTAAAAGAAGTCATGAATATCATCAAATGATCAACCAAAATAACTAGCAAACCATGTCAAATGATCAACCAAAGTAAGTTGAAAATGTTGACAAAAGATCCATCAAAATAAGTTGCAAATATCGTCAAGCCTATACAATAATAAAAAAAAGAAAAATTTATTAAAAAATCGCAAAAAAAACTAAAAAATCATGAAAAAAAAACTGAAATTTAGTCAAAAAAAACTAAAAAATTTTGTTGAAAAACCAAAAAGAATTCATCAAAAGATCATGAAAAACAACAAATTTCTACAAAAAATGATGAAAAAACTGCAAATTTCATCAAAAAATCTGATAAAATCACAAATTTCCTTAGAAAATTGCAATAAAAACACTAATTTTTTAAAAATTCAACCCCCCCCCCCCCCCAAAAAAAAAACTAAAATGTCGCAAAATCGCAGAAAAATTTAAAAATTTCATTACAAAAATTGTGAAAAAAACGCAAATTTCTACTAACACTCAAGAAAAACTAAAAAGTTTGTTAAAAGAACAGAATAAAAACACAAAATTTGTGAAAATATTGCGATAAAATCACAGATTTCATCAAAAGTTCATGAAAAAGTAAATAATTTCTGCCTAATTCTTTCTAACAGTTTCTTTTTAATTTGCTTAAAGCTAAATTGTATGTAATATATAAATTTTAATAGCAATTATAATACTTATTCCGCTTGAAATTCATAAGTATAATCAAATGTTGTTCACACAGTTTTCAAATTTTTTACTTTTTGTCAATCTCATCCCTGCTATTTACAGTTCTGTTGTTGTATTTTTTTTTTATTTTATTTTATTTTTTTTTTATTTTTTATTTTTTTTTTTTTTTCAGGGTGTTGGAAATAGTTCTGGAGTTGCAAATATACAACAGTGTGATAGAACTGAGCCTTGGATTCAACAGTTCAATATTCATCAGTAAGATTGTTTTTTTTTTCTTTTAATGCCTTATTATAATGAAAATATTTAGTTTGAGGATTTGTTCTTTTTAAAGGGTTTTCCCATTCAGTTTTCTGCTTGTTATAAAATAATATATACATAAATATGTATATATATATATATATATATATATATATGTATTTAACTAGTGAAATTTTCATTGTAAACTTCTTAATAAAAAATTTAATTTTAAGAATCATCTTCAATAGTTTTAATAATCTCAATTAAATATTTAAATCTAATTCTTTTTTAATTGTCTTTTAAGCTTTATTCTCTTTTAAATAATTTTCTCCGTCAATTGAATAGATAAAATTCAATGATAATCAATTAAATTGCTTTATTTTAGTTACCAAATTTCTTTTTCTGCTTAATTTGATGTGATTTCATTCAAAATTCAATTTATAATTACCAGAATAAAGTAGCAATCTGTTTACAATTTAGAAATTTCCATTTGTTTTTGTATCTTTTTAATTGTTTAGGAAGTAACTATCTTTGTTTTAACGATAAGAAATACAACTTTGGCCACCATGTTGTTGATTCTTTGCCATGTATTTTTTTTATACTTGTTGAAAGCAAAACTCTTTATATTTCTTGAATGCTCAGCTATCCTTGACAATCCAAGTAAAAAATGCCAATTGATTGCCAATTTACAGCAAAATTATTTTACTGTTTTGCCAATTTTGAGGCAGTTTGTGTAGTTTGCAACACCTGTGCAGTGCTCTGATTATGGACCTCAAAACTTCTTGAAACGGTACTTCTAGGTTATCCCGTCGACCAATTTCGCCAAACTAATAGCCAAATTATACATGTTGACATAATTTTTATTTTAAATAATAAAAGAACAAATAATTAGAAGAATATTAATAAAAATATTAATAAAAAGTCGAAATAAAAATCACTTAATGACATTTTAAACACGTGAATCGCATTTAATGTCATTGAATGTGACATTCACGATCATCCATTACTGGCATTTAATCTTATAGTTTTTTGGTCGAGGGGATAACCTAGAAGTACCCTTGAAACTATTGGTAGGGAAAGATTTGATGAAAGTTTGTTCCTCAGTCTGTCTGTATGCCCATCATACGGCTTTTTCTTAGAAGCTGTATAAATTGGAGACTTGAAAAAAAATAGCAAATTTTGTCAAAATATCGCAAAACAAACAAAAAAAAATGTGTAGTGTTAAAAGTTTATGGTTAAAACACAAATTTTCTTCAGAAAATTGTCGAAAAAACACGAAGTTTGCCAAAGGGTCATGGAAAAACACAAATTTTTTGTTTCAAAGGGGCTGTTGAAAAAAATATGACTATAGCCAAAGAATTGTTATAAAAATGCAAATTTAATCAAAAAAATCATGAAAAAAAAACATTAATTTCATCAAAAAATCCTGGAAAAACACAAATTTTGTAAAAAAGAAATCTCCAAGGAAGCTCAAATTTTATTTTCTTCAAACGATTGAAAAAAAATACAAATTTTATCAAAAGCTCCAAAAAAAAAAAAATGCTAATTTCATCAAAGGATATAGGAAAAGTGTTGTGAATTATTTATATGTAATTTTGTCCACAACAGATGGTGCCTCTACCGCACCCTTATTGCGATCAGCTAATCGCCAGATAATCATCAATCTAGAGCTGATCTTAATAGGTTTTAGTAAAATGTAGTAAAGTGTCAAAATATGGACCATAGAAGTTTGCATGAAATTTTTTTGCTGCCGAATTGGAGCACAAGACTAAGTGCTTTCGAAGTCATAACAGTTTTATTTATAGCTCTTGAGAGGATTAAAACATGTCCTGTGAACGTCAGAAGTGTGAACTCCTCTTGCTCCAGACGACGTCAATGGAAGTTATGGCGATTGCATTTGCCAAAGTGAATAAGTGATCTTACGACCTAACATCATCACTGCCAAGTAAAATTTGAGTTACTTCTCAGAATAGGGAAAGATTACTATCGAACTTGCGCTAAAACATTCGCAAGAGCGATGTCTGATAATGTGAAAAGGAAATTGCATGACTAAATATGTAAAGTAAAGAAAACTGCAAACATAAGTAATAATAAATGGGTCTAAATAAATTAACTTGAAATATTATAGGTGATAAGAAAATATGGGATAGCATTAACAGTTCTATCTAATTCCAGACCAGAACCAATCCATAGGGAAAAAAGTCTGTCCAGGCCTTGAATTTGTACAGAGTTTTTACTTTCTTCTATCTTCAATAGAAGAAAGTATTGTAATTGAAATTTTTTTATTTCTAGTTTTCAACGGATTTACATGTTTTAGGGGCAAGAGATTCTAAAAAACATGTTTTTACAAAATGTCTGTCTGTCCATGTGTCTGTGTGTATGTCTGTGTGTGTCCGTATGTCGCCATTCTACCATCAAAAAGTGTATAAAGATATGAGTAGAATTGAACCAAATTTTTTTGTGAATGTTTTTGGCTGTGGCAAGCAGGTCCACCTTCAATATTGAAATATTCTGTCGGAAGGGGGTGCTGCAATCGTGATTTTTGTGCCGTTTTCAATATTGTACCGACCAAAAGTGTTATGAAGTTATGCATCGAATTTTTTGTGTAAGTGTATGGCTATGGCTAGTTGGTACTCCCTGAAATTGAAAAAAATCTGCCCGAAAGGGGCGCTGTAATACCGATTTTTGTGCCATTTTCAATATTGCCCCACCTAAAACTGAACTAAAATTTTTATGTATGATTTTTTTTTTTTTTTTTTTTTTTTTGGGTATGGCAAGTAGGTCTTCCCTGAATTTGAAAAAAAATCTGCCTATCATTCTATTGTCCATCAGATCGTGCAGAGACAAAAACTTGTTTTTACTCTGATTAATTGACTGAAGCAGAAATTTATGATGAAAATAAAAGTTGGTATGGTATTGAATTAAAATTATTAAAGAATTAACATGAGTAACTATTTTTTTAATATTAAAATGTGCATATGAGATAGAAGAAAGTTTTGGGATTGGCACATCCAACTAGTTTGCTTTGATATGGTTAAAAATTGTTTTGTATGAAAGAGTTCCAACCAAAAGTGCTTATAGCTTTTCATTTTTCATGTTTATAATTTTCATTTTAAAAAAAGCGGCAAAGTCTGTGATATATTTATTTTATTAATGAATATCTATTTACATGTAAATGCTTCTTTTCCTTTAATATCATCAATCTGTATTCCATGTGTTGGAGATTTTGAAAAATGCTATACTGTAAAACCTTTTAAGATAGAATCATATGGGGAAAAAAATTCATTATAGATAATTTCCCTTCTTTGGAGATGTAAATATAGTCTGTTTTTCTTTCAGGTATTATATGCATTTTCCGAGGATCAAATTTTTCTTCAGTTTAAGATTGTATTCCGTCATAGGCAGGCTTTATTATATTTTATTTTATTTAACTTTAAATCTACTATTCTTAAATAAAAAAAAAAAAAGTTTTTTTGTAAAATAAAAGTGATTTTAAAAATATATGCGTTTTTCGTAAAAAATTTTCGCCTTAATTATATTTTATTTATTTTATGCGTTGATTAGGTCAGTCAGAGACAATGGTTTTAATATGAGTTCTGTTGAGACCAGTAGTGAAAGTTCTGTACCGTGCAGATCTAGGAAATAGGAATGCAGTCCCAGTATGGTATGTAAAAATACATTAGACCTGGCTTGGTCCCAGAATACAGTCATTTTTAAACAGCATCATTGGGATGAAAAAGCCTGAAATTGTGAGGGCTAAAATTATGAAAAATCCCTACCAGCTTGGTCTATAGGTGGAGGTAGATTTCGAAGATAAGTGCTAGTTTCTACAACAAAAAATAAAATATGATTAGAGATAAATCCAGTTTAACAATTTTATTTAGCCGCTCTTTAAGAAATTTTAATTTCATTTTTCCAAAGAGTTGGTTTTATCAGAATCATCTTAAGTGAAATTCGGCTCAAAATGCCCACTTTGACAGTATTTTTTTATATGTATTCTGACTTTATGAATATATGTTCTTAAATAAAAGAATCTGACAATTGAATGCGTTTGAGAGCAAAATTTAATTTAAAAATGAGTCAGAAAATGAGCAATTTGATATTTGGAGAAAGCCTTAATTTTTCAATCGCGATCACTTTGGGAAATTCTGTTCAAAAAACCATTTTGGCAGCCTTTTTTGAAATATATTCTACTTTTATTAAAAAACTGACTGATGCATCACATTAAACAGTTCTTAAATAAGAGAACCTATCAATTGTATGCATTTGAGAGTAAAAATGTATTTAAAAATGAGTCAGAAAGTAAGCAGTTTGTTATTTGAATATCTCAATTTTTCAATCACAATCACTTCAGGAAATTCTGCTCAAAAAGGCTTTTTTTCAAAGCATTTTTTGAAATATATTCTAGCTTTATCAAAAACTGGCTAATATGTCACCTTATACAGTTCCTAAATAATTGTATGCGTTTGAAGGCAAAAATGGTTTTAAAAATGAGTCATAAAGTAAGCAGCTTGTTGTTTGAATACTTCCTCAATTTTTCAATCACGACTGCTTCAGGAAATCTGTTCAAAAAGGCTATTTTCAAAGCATTTTTTGAAATATATTCTATCTTTATCAAAAAACTGACTAATGTGTCACATTATATACAGGGCCGTAGCTAGAAGTGATTAATAGGGGCGGTTCAAGAGATTATAGGGGGGCTCATATTTTTTTTCATTCTGACACAGAAAGACAAATTAGTACATATTCAAATTGTAGGTATTATGTTTATTATTAAACTGTGGTAATAACTTCATTTTATACTAAGAAAAGTATGTGATGATGACAATTTTGAGTGTATAACTGGTGCAAAATTAAACATCATGTTAGCTTCATATGTTCAAATAGGATGAGGGAGTGTTGCATTACTTATTTTAGAATCAATTTAGTAATTCTGCAAAACTGTGAAAGGGTCGCAAAACTAAATTAGATTTTTGAACAGTATTTCATTTGAATTTTTGAAGCAGAAATTCATTCAGTGACCTTGGACTATTTTCCAGGGGGGGCTGAGCCGCCCATAGCACCCCCTTAGCTACGGCCCTGATTATATAGTTCCCAAATAAGAAAACTTGTCATTTGGACATGCTTTAAATTAAAAATGAATTTAAAAATGAGTCATTATGTAAGCAGTTTTGATTTGAGATTTTTTCTTCAACTCCTATTTTTGTTTAATTTATTTTAGCTATAAGGATTGGTCCTATAAAAAACTTGTCAGTATAAAAGTTATAGATATTATTGAGAAGATGTAAAATAAATTTAATTGGATCTGATATATTAAGAATTGACGAAGTTATTGATTTTTTTTTCTTTTTCCACCCCCCCCCCCATTTTGTTTTTAATTTTATTTTGCAGTAAGAATTGGCCCAATGAAAAACTTGTCAATACAAAAGTTTTAGATAATATTAAGAACATTTATAAAAAAAAAATATTTGGATTTGATAACTTAAGAATTAATAAAGTTATGGATTTTTTTCTTCTAAACCCCCCCCCCCCCTTTTTTTTTTTTTTTTTTTTTTTTTTTTTTTTGCCCCTTGAGCCCATTTTAAATTTTATCAAATATTTGTCATGCATAAACTTTTTGCCCATTTCTTAAAAGCAATATAAACTTTAAACTGATTCAATATCTATTTTCATTAAGAAGTTATGTTTTTTTTTTTTTTTCTGTTTTCACAAAACTCCTCCCTATTTCCACCCCGTTGGTCCGATTTTGCCCGTTAACAAACTTGGCCAAGATTTAATTCTCCTTGATTTTATGTAAAAGTTTGAAGGAAATCTGAGTAGAATTATGAAAGTTATCATGTCCGGAAGAAAGTGATATATTTAGATAGATAGATAGATAAATAGATAAACTTTTTTACTGGTGGTAGTTTTGGGGTCTAAGGGTCATGATCGGTGTAGATCTGCAAAAAATTTTCAGAAATTCCAACATGGGTGAGAATGCAATAGGCAGTATTTCATACTAAATCTACCTAAAAGTTTTGCCACATTTTAGAAAAAGCATTGTTTTAAATAACTCAAGGATATTTAAATAGCACAGATAGAAGGTGGAAAAGGCAAAAGTTAAACTGAATTGGAATTCCAAGTCGCACAAAGGAGTTATTTTTCAGCTGCAGTTTAAAAAAAAAAAAAAAAATTTAAACATTTTATTAGGTACCTATCTTTGTTTAAAACTTTAAATTTGTTTTTCTGCATGATATTTTCTTTTTCTTTCTTTCTTTAAAAGTGCAAATTTGAATCATGTCTTTTTCATTTTTTTTTTTTTTTTTTTTTTTTCATTAATTTTGTTTTGGCAAATTTGAAAAAAATATTTACTTTTGAAAAGATGATTTTTAAAAAAGTAAGTTACATCATTTTTCAAATAAATATTTTTAATGTTAATATTCTAAAAAATACCTAAAACTAAACTAAAATTATATTTTCCTCCTTAATTAAAGGATGAAAAAGTGAAATATTGATTTTCAAGTTATAACTATTTTAAATTGTCCCACTTAATATTAATCATTGAAATTTTTATAAACTTTGTGAGAAATTTTTGAATGTGATTTTGTTTGCAAACTATATGGTTAAATATTACAAAAAAAAAAAAAAAAAAAAAAAAAAAAAAAAAAAAAAAAGTAACGTAATAGATATATTTTTTACATGCTTCTTATTACTCTTAATGTAACACTGTTTCTTGAATTGCATGCATTTCAATTTGTGCTTAATCCCTTAAAACCTGATAAGTTATTTAAACGGCTATAACTTTGTGAGTTTTTCAGATATGAAGATGTAATTTTTTGTGTTGGATAAGAAAAGTTTTCCAATTGGAATTTTTACTGTATGGGAGTCGTATAAAAATTTAATTTTCATATAGACCTCCCATGGAGTTGTAACGAATATAATCATATTTTGCACCTTATTTTATGAAACTTTTCAACTGAAAGCATGGGTCTTGGGGCAATATTTAAGGAAATAGCATATTGTTTTGATATTTATAAATCACACTGTGTATTATAAAAAAAAAAAAAAAAAAAAAAAAAAAAAAAATCTGTTATCAACACAGACATCATATTGATGATACAACAACTTGAATCATAAATTTTCCTTTTTTGCAAATTTTTTAATATCTAAACATTACACAGTTTCATTTTTTGCATCAATGAATAATGAAAAATGCAATTTGTTTGAAAACAGAATCTCAATTTACAGATATTTTATTGTTATAAAATAACTTTCAAGCATGATTTAATTTTAATCTTTATCACCTGTTGCTTGCTTGCAGAAGTTTTCACATCTTCATTTAAAACAATATAAACAGTTCAGTGTTTATTTCTACTAATATCCCATAATAAAATTAAACTTCGTCGATAAATAAATAAAAGAATAGTATGTGTAAAACACAAATTCAACTGGTATGTAATCGAACTGTACATTTAAACAGTGAAATAATCAGAATTCAGAAAGTTTCTTTAAATAGTGAAATCCTTGGCAATATGTTTTAGATGATGTTTCTCTGTATCAGAACTTCAAACTAACAAAATTTTGTGACTTATGTCATGAGTTTAAATGTCTAGAAAATGTCATTTTCATGTAATCCCCATAGATCAAGTTTTATGAATGTAAAGGCAAGTTTTTACTTAATAATCCCATGCAAATTCAATTTTATAAGTGCTATGACTTTTTATTGAATTTATGTGCTTTTTTTCAGTAGTGCAAATGAAATTGTATACTTTTTCCATTATATGTGCCAAAGAAAATGTTAATTCTGCCAAAAGGTCTTAGAATTAAATAAATTTACGTAGTACAGTTACATTAAAATGCACAGCAAATAGATACACAGCATAGTGAAATTAAATGTAAAGTTAACAATAATTATTAGCTATTTTGTTTTCAGTTATTAATGGGAAGGACATTTATTTTTATAATTAAACTTTTTAATTCATTAGATTTTTTATGAACCTTTGCAACTCTGATCTTGCTATCTGATCCTGTATAAATTTCACTTATGATGCCAATCATTCATTTACATACAAGCAGAAAGTTTTCTTTTACCATTAATCCTATTGTTAAAAATATATATATTTCATATGTTTATATGCACAATTATCCCATAAAGGTTTTGAAATTGAAAACAATTATAGTGGTAACATCAACAATATAAAAATTTGTGTGTGGGTCAAAAACTAAGGAAACACAGTATATTTGCAATTTATATAATTTATTGAAAAATATAAATGATAAAAATGATACAGACTAAAGATGTGCAGGCTTCATTATCATCTACATAATATTTGAAACATTCAAAGCTACATAATTATTAATTCTTGTGTATGCATTACTCATATAACTACAACCAATACTATTTTTAAAGCCTTCATATTAAATTTTAAACAAAATAAATTATTGAGGAACTTAAATACATTTTAACAAAGGTGACATATTTGTTAGAACAAAGATAGTTTTTTAAAAATGAATGATAGATACTTGGCTCAAACTTAAAAATTATAAAATATGAATAATTATTATTAATTGTAATTACTATTAATAATTAGGAATTAAATAGGTAAATATCAGGAAAGTGTTAGCTTATAACATCCTGCATTAACTTTGTTCCTCTTAATTTAGATCTGGAATGCCTTCAGTCAGCCAAGTTCCTAGAGACAATGTTGCTAATTATCTGCAAAACACATTATCAAGAGTTGTCCAAACTCCAGCATCAAATTTCAGCTTTCAACAACAAACTGCTGCCCCTCAACAATCTCAGCCTAATCAGATGATAAACAAACAAGTGGCTACTGCTGCTCCTACTTTCATAACCAACCCAGCAAATGTTTTATGGAATTATATGGGATTTGTTGCACCATACCAACAGACATGTCCAACAAATCCTGCTCCATCAGGAGCACAAATTGTCATGCAACAAAACGTAAACCAGCCTCAACAGCAGCAGCCACAAAGACAGCCAACTGGCTTTTTCCTGATGAATGGTACTCAACAGGATTTAACCCACATTGAAGCTGCATCAAATTTACTTCATGCATACAGAAATTCAGCTGGAGGCTCTACAGTTATTCAACAGCCATCTGCTGACATTATGAGAGATCCTGTTCAGAATCATCTAGCTAACCATACAAGGGTTTGGCAGCAAGATGGGGGTAGAAATGAGATGTCAGCAAACCATGTTGCTGTGAATCAGGTATTTTTCACTTTTTCCATATACAGTAGATTCTCTCAAATTGTAATCCTAAAATCCATAATTCTCTAACACCTGTACATAATTTACGGATGTAAACAATGAAACATTCAGTTCAGCTATAAGGACAGAATTTTAGTTTTATATCAATTCCATACATATTTTAATTTGTAATTTTCATTAATATTACTAAATTCATGTATTTTTATGAAGGAAAATTAAATTTATTTCTGAAAAAAAGAATCAAGATATTACTGATATCACTGGTAATCATAATCTTTTTACCAAATATATTTATCTATTAATCAAACATTTTTTATTATTAAATCTGGCTAAACATTAAATAAAGTTTCCTTATTTTGTATCAGAGTTTCCCCCAGAGAGTTTCATGGGAGTGTTGTGTCCCTCCTGTCCTTTAGTTTAAAAAATAGCACCCCTCTTGCCACTCATTCAGAAAAATACCGCCCTTCTTTCCCCTCATTTGAAAAAACGCCCTTACTGCTGTTGCAACTGTACTGAATGTGTGCCTGCTAGTTCTCTACTCATTCGTACATTAAAGACCATACGTTCTCAAAGCATGCATCGCAGTAGACAAGTCTTTGATAAGTCAAGGTCGCGATAGACAAGTTCCTAGTCAATGGCACAATGCCTTCTGGTTCTGATCCATAAAGAACATGCATCAATTAAATAAAATTGATTAAAAAAGAGGAAATATATAATTTTTTTTTCTAACCAGAGGTGATTTTGTTCCGAAATTTCAAAAACTGAAAACATTCTATTCCAATTTTATTTTTATTTATTTATTTATTTATTAAGGTTATGAATTGACCTTAGTCATTGAAAATTGAGGCATAAAAAGCATCCCGAATTTCAACAAATAGTCACCAAAAATTTTCGTCAATCATTCACACACACATAAAAAAAAAAAAAAAAAAAAAACTAATTTCATCAAGAAATTGTGGGAAAAAGTGTATTTCTTTCAAAAATCACAAGGAAAACGGCAACTTCAACAAAGGTTCGCCGAAAACTGTTAACTTCATCAAAATGTAGCAGACAAAAGTGTGAGTTTTGGAAGTGTGAAGAATCAGAAAAAATTTCAAATTTCGTCAAGGAGCCATCGAAATAACACAAAATTTTATCAAAGTCAGGGCCTGATTAAAGCACGGGCCTCCGGAACCTTGGTCCTGGGCCCATCAGTTTCAGAAGCCCACAAATTATGTGGCAATTTTTTTTTTTTTTTTTTTTTTTTTTTTTCCTTTAATCAAATATTTTTCAAATAATATTGTTTTATAAAATATGAAACATAAAAATTAAATATTCTGAATGACTCTAGAAGCACCTAGGCACTTTTCACCCAAACAGCTTTGTCAACTAATCAAATAAACCTTTTTTTTTTTCTTCTGAAAGAGTCACCAAAAATGGGTAGGTAGGGGGGCCCAACTTCAGCTTGATCGGGCTCTGGTCAAAGTATCACATGTAAAACACAAATTTTGTCAAAGAGCGACGGAAAAAAGCAAATTTTGTTACGGGGGAATACAAAAAAATGCTTTTCCACCTTCAGCAGCTCAAAATTTTCATATACATTTTCAGAATCATTTTTTAAAGTAGAAACGTGAAACTTGCTGAGGTGATTTTTGAAGAGATGTATAAGGTGCCGTGTGATGTCATTTTTTGCTCAATTCATTAGAATGGGATTCATAAACAATTATTTTCTCAGTATGATCCTATTTTTCGTTCGCAGATCTCCTGCTTCAGAAAAACTGGTCCAAAATGTCGTTTTTTGATTGTTTTTTTTTTTTTTTTTTTTGCAATATTTTCTGCATTTATCAAAGAATTGACAATCACAGCACCTTGTGTACTTTCTAAATAAAGCAATTTGCCAGTTAGATATGTTTGGGAGCAAAAATGAATTAAAAAATAAATTGGAAAATAAGCAGTTTGAATCGAAATATACCCTTAAATGACTGCCAACAAAAGACTAATTTCGTCAACTGACCGCAGAAAAATTGCTATTCTTCAAAGGACTGTTGAAGAAACGTGAATTTTATCAAAGTGTAAAGGCAAAAAGTGCCAATTTCATCAAAATGCAAATTTTATTAAAAGGCTGTGGAAGAACTTTTTTTTTGCAATTTTTTAAAGAAATTTGCCGTTTTTAGCAATTTCTTGACGAAGTTTTTTTTTTTTTTTTTCCCACGGCTCTTAGCAAAATTTGTTTTTTTTATCATGATCCCTGAGCAAAATTCGGATATTTTTATGTCCAAATTATCAGTTTTCAACTTTTTTTTTTAATTTTCAGAAATGACTGTCTCAATTTTTCTTGACTTTTGGAAAAATCTGATAGAATAATAGGGGTAATTCTAAGGGAAAAAAATGAAATTCACAACAAATTTTCTGAAAGGTTACAACAGAAGTGGGGAAGCGATTCCATTACTGGCAAGAAGTTATGTGCTTTTTTTTTAATTCACACCCCTAAATTTTTTTTAATTCACCCCCTTTAAAATTTGCGTTTTTTTTGCGATCATTTGACAAAATTTGCCATTTTTTCATGATTTTTTGATGATATTTGCTATTTTTTTCACGATTTTGTAACAAAATTTGTTGTTTTTTCGCGATCTTTTTACAAAATTGTTGTTTTTTTCATGATTTTTTAGCAAAATTTGCCAAGGAGGTTTTTTTTTTGATTTTTTAACAAAATTTGCCGTTTTTTTCACCATTTTTTAATAAAATTTGCTGTATTTTCGCGATCTTTTAACAAAATGTGCCCTTTTTTTTTTTTGCGATCTATTAACATTTAAAAAAAATCTTTTGACCTAATATTTGGAATTTTTTTTTTCCTTTTAAGAAAGTTTCTGTTTTTCAATGATTTTTTTGAACCACAATTCTTTTTCAACTGATTAAACATTTTTGCACAATTGATTGATTTCCCTCTCAGTCAAATAACGACTTTTTCCTGTGATAAAAAAACATATTTTGTGATTTTTTTTTCCCTCTTGCTACTAGAAACAGAAATAAATCGCACAGCCGCATCTAAAAAAGCAGCAAGATTCTAGATTCAACTCTATAAAAGTGCCCTTAAAAATCAAAAAAGTGCCCTGAAGAATGTAGAAAGCGACCTTTCCACAACAGTAGTACCCTGCCCCATTCTAAACCTGTGGGAAACTGTGTGTAATTTTAATTAGTGATGTACTTTTATGAGTTGTTTCGTTGAATAATTTAAGAAAAATACATTTCATCTTAATAATGAATATTTAATCATACATTATTGATTATTAACTTGACCTTTGCTTTTAATTTTTTAGTTATTTTAATATTTTATTATATTATTAACATTAATTTTAATTTTGATAGCATTATTAATTACATTCAAATTACTGTTTAAAAAATGTAAACAAAGCAATGACCAGAAATCTGTAAAATTCTAAAATTTACACAACCTCTTGTCCCAAGCTGCGCGGATTTGAGGAAGTTTACTGTATATATATATATATACAGGGTGAGTCATAAATATCGAAACAATAGGCTATCTCCTCAAATATTGTCCCTAGATCCATACTTCCAATTGCAAAAATTCATTAAAAAAAGTGAAATATATCTGATACGATAAGTTGCAACTCCATGGGGGGGGGTCTATTTGAAAAAATACAAATAAATTTTTATACAGCTCCCCTAGGGCAAAATTCCCAATTAGGAAAATATTCCTTATCCATTCCTAAATTGAACAAAACAAATTTCATCTCCGTATCTAAAAATCCCACAGAGATATTAAATCCCAAAATCCTCAAAAATTCCTGACTTACACCACTTTTCCCTGTCTCTAAACTGTGATTTCTTGACTCAATTTCAATGCTTGTTAGGGAACATTCACAAATTGCAATTTAATAAAAATCGGTTTAAGATAGCGCTTTTTCTTTGGACATAAAATAGCAGCGTATAGTTTTTATGCTAAATTGATATACCAGACGTCTGCCCGGGTCAAAATATCTAGGTCAGGTCCCAAACCGACCCATAGGGGAAAAAGTTCGGCATGACCTGAAAAAATGTCAACATCATAACCCGGTCCGGTCTGGAAAATAGTTTAAATCATAGCCTGATTCAGTCGCAAATTTCTACATAATTTTTTAATTCGGCGTGGGAAAAAAATGTTTCATATGGAGGAGTTCTGACCAAAAATACTTATTATAGCTTTTCGTTTTTTATATTTATACTTTTTATTATTAATGAAGTGCCAAAGGCTGTAATATATTTATCAGAGTTTCCCCCAGAGGGTTTCAGGAGGGCGCTGCGCCCCTCCTGCCCTTTAGTTTAAGGAATAGTGTTGTCCTTGAAAAATCAAGGACAAGTCTTAAAATGACATTACATCAGCAGATATACGCAGTGTGAAACTTTGCTGTGAAACTTGCCCATAGAGTTTAAGTAAAAAAATGTAATGAGGAAAAATAACCAAACAGATTTATAAACAACAAACAACTTTTATTTAATTCGTAATTAAAACATATAAAATCAAATTAAAACCAAATTATATAAAAGTCAAATAAATAATCAAATTATATGCTTAATTAAAACAATGAACCGGAGCACCAAAAGCAAACTATTGTATTTCAAAATTCTATCTTAAAACTGTCAATAATAATTAACTTTAAATTCATCTTTCAATTAAACTTCAATTTCCAATCTAACCCATATTAAACTTTCAATTAAAATAAAAATAAATTGCATTAATGTTTTTCCCCTCCCGAAAGATTCTACTAACCATACTGAATTACAAAAACTTTCTCTGTAGCTAATCCCTACTGCCACTAGGAATGCTATCCATAACACCGGCTACTGCCACTAGCGGTGTACTCCAAGAAATCCCGTATCTGCCACATGAGACTATACTTGGAGGGCGAGAAAGAAAAATCTAAAGATTCCCCATACCGCAGCAAAACAAATCTTAACAAAGACTCAGCAGCGAAATCCGTCTATAGAGTCCCAAAAAAGAAATTGACCTGGATCCCTTTAGGCCTGGTCACATTACTGCGATACGGGAAAAACTATTTAAGAAAGAAAGAAGTTATCTTAAGGGAAGGAGGAAAAAGAAACTCTACAAATAAACTATTTCCAATTTAAAAGAAATATAAAAATGAAATACCAACTAATAAAAACATGTCGCTGGTGACGTGGCTGTCTTCGCCTATTCTTGAAAAATGAAAGTCCCAGACTTGATAACCTCACGATATATTATTCAAGGCAGCAACTTCATCTTTATTATTCATGTGCCGAGCAAAAAGAGACAAAGTTAATCTTTCATTAACTCAAGAAAAACTTTCCACAATATTTCTCAAATAACACTCATCGGTAACAGTTTAGGACTTCACTATAAACAAACATGACGACGACAAAACAAAAACTATAACAACGGACATGCAGGCAAAAGCAAGCGTACTCACGGCCTTTCCACTGAGCTATAAATAGCTCTCCCATCCTCAGTCACCGCCCACTTACGTCAGTTCCTATGACGACATCCAAACGCCACCTACGGCCTCTAGAACATACCTGAGCGGAAGAACCAATAGCGATCATCCACGACAGGTAGGCACGTGCACTCGAACAGGTAACGCCATCTACCTAAAACTGCCGTAACCTTACAGGTTACGATTTGCCGTGACGATGTTCACCGCTGCTCATGATGACAGGGAAGCGAAATATCTCACCACTCTGTACGATGTGGCGAGGAAATGCTTGGCGGGACTTTACTATAAGCGCCAATCAACAGACACAGAAGCGAACGGTAGTGTCTAAACAGCATTGCTAGGAATCACAAAACTGGCGCATGCACATCCAGTGGCGTAGCTAGGATGGGTGACACCCGGGGCGGATGTAAATGGTGTCACCCCCCCCCACACACACACACCCCAAATCCGCCATATTTTTCAATCACAATTCTACGTTATTACAAATAAAATTTCAACATTTTTTACATGCCTGATGTGATTTTATAGATAATTCAAAGAAATGGCTACAAAATTATAATTTAAAAATAAAAAAAACTAAAAAAATCCGTACATTTATAGGGAAGCCTATTTTGATTTTTAACAAAATTTCTGCAAACTTTTACTGTATTCTTTATCGGAATAAACTTATGCTACGATTCTTATCATTGCCCTTTTTACTTTGTTCTATCTTTACAAGAAGAAAGTATTGGATTCATGAAAATTTTCGACTTCCGGTTTTCGACGGATTTATGCGTTTTAGAAGGTCTTGAACACGTTTTGACTATTTTTACTTTCTTCTATCTTTACAAGAAGAAAGTATTGGATTCATGAAAATTTTCCACTTCCAGTTTTCGAGGGATTTATACGTTTTAGAAGGTCCTGAACACGTTTTGACTATTTTTAGAAAATGTCTGTCTGTGAGTCTGTCTGTCTGTATGTGACAAAAAATTTGTGGGCGCTCTATCTCAAGAACTAATGCTCGAAATTTAATAAAACTTTATATTCAGTTAGACCTTGATATGAATTAGTGCCTATTGGTTTTTGGTGAAAATTGGCCTGCAGGTGGCCCTGCTATACTACGTTTTTCATGATTTTCAAGATTGCTATATCTCAAGAACTAATGCACAGAATTTCACCAAATTTCAGATTCTGTGACCCCTTGATATACATCGATGCTGATTAAATTTTGGTGTAAATTGACCAGCAGGTGGCGCTGCTATGCCACTTTTTTCAAGATTTTCATGATAGCTATATCTCAAGAACTAATGCACAGAATTTCACCAAACTTCAGATTCCGCGATACCTTGAGATACATAGCTGCTGCTAAGGTTTTGGTGTGAACTGCCCTATAAGTGGCGCTGCTATGCTACATTTTGCACGATTTTTGCGATAGCTATATCTCAAGAACTAATGCAGAGAACTTCATCAAATTTTAGATTCTGTTACACTAGAATATATAACATAATTAGACGCTGATTACATTTTGGTATTAACCTTGCAACAGGTGGTGCAGCTATGCTGCATTTTGCACGATTTT
The DNA here is from genome assembly GCA_964019185.1 of Maratus speculifer. Classification (NCBI taxonomy): domain Eukaryota; kingdom Metazoa; phylum Arthropoda; class Arachnida; order Araneae; family Salticidae; genus Maratus; species Maratus speculifer. The sequence goes on from OZ025291.1 coordinate 110,907,407, forward strand.
TCCGATAGCTATATCTCAACAACCAACGCACAGAATTCCATCAAACTTCAGATTTCGTTACAAAATGACATATAACATAATTACACGACGATTACGTTTTGTTATAAATCCTTCAACTGATGGTGCTGCTGTGCTATATTTTACACGGTTTTTTTAAAACTAGCTATATCTCTAGAACTAATGCACAGATACCCAAATAACAGGAATTTGAACTCTTTTACCATTTGCTTTTGGAATGCAAATGGTCTCCGCCCTAAGGCAACTGAGTTTAGAGATTTTGTTTATAATAACAACTTAGACATCGTCTTGGTCAGTGAGACCCATTTGAACCAGGGAGAAACTGTCAAGATTGCAAACTACGATAATTTCTATGTACACAGGCAACGTAGTGGCAATCAGCCTAGAGGAGGCGGCACTGCTGTATACTTCAAAAGGGGGTTCAACGCTACTTTCATTAACGTCCCTCATTCAAATTATGTTGAAACCACCCCTATTATTTTAGATTTTCCCAATATTCCAAAATTATTAATAGCAGCTATGTACATAACTCCTAGGATTGGTACGAACAGAAACCTGCTAGAGCAAGATTTAAACCGGCTCACTAATAATTTTCCAAATTTTATTCTCGCGGGTGATTTTAACGCACATCATCCTTCCTGGAATAGCCGATACACGAACGGTGTCGGCACTATCATCCGAAGGTGGGCAGATCAAAATTTCGGACAAATTATTGTCCCCCCCGAACCCACCTTCCCTAGAAGTAATAGTTTTTTAGATATTGCAATCACCCGCAATTTTCCTTTTCCCTACACCATTCAAACGGTGAACGATTTATCGTCGGATCATTTACCGATAATTTTGCGATATTCAGTACAATCTTATAATTTGGACACGACTCAGTCGCTTAACACCAACTGGCTGGATTATTCCTATTCGCTAGCGCGGAAGGAAACCCCGCCCATCATCCCTATAAATAAAGCGCAAGTCGAGCAAGCTATCAGTATGCTTGGAGACTCCATGAGAGAAGCATTCAATAGTTGCTCTCGTCCAAAAAATAGAACACCTGATATGTACTGCTTACCGCAAAACGTACGGGAAATGATCAGAGAAAGAAATCGTGCTCGCAGGGAATGGCAGGTTTATAGGACCCTATATTTTAAAAATAAATTTAATCGTCAAAATAGAAAAGTTAGAGCTGCTATTATGGAGTTTAGTAAATCACGATTCAACGATTATGTTGAATCTCTCACTACACAAAACAACAGCATTTGGAAGGCCGCTTCCCAAATTCGTAGGACACGTACACACATTCCGGCAATTAATTGCCCTAACGGTACGGCTGTCACAAACACTGAGAAAGCGGAAGCTATTGCACAAAGTCTGAAAAACCAATTTTCACCTCACACAGACATATATTATCCACGAACCACTCAGACTTTAGAAAATATTGTCAATAACTTCCAACAGAGGGAGTCACAGAACACACTACCAGAAACCACTCCAACTGAAATTAAAAGTTATATATCAGGCCTTAAAAAAAATAAAGCTCCGGGGGAGGATAAAATTACTAACAATATGCTAATAAATCTACCTCATAATTTCATTTTATATCTTGTAATCTTAATAAATTGCATGCTTTCTTTAAATATTTTTCCGGATAGCTGGAAAAGAGCAATTGTAGTTCCGCTGCCTAAAAACGGCGAAAACTTACATGCTCCGGAAAGCTACCGACCTATTTCCTTATTATCTTGTCTTTCAAAAGTTTATGAACATGTACTAGTCAACCGCTTGAAAGATTTCTATAACTCGCATGACCTGTTTATACCGGAACAGTTCGGGTTTCGTGAAGGTCACTCAACACAGCATCAGCTGTGGCGGGTTACAGAACTCATTCATGCCAAACTTGGCAGGGGCGGGGTGACTGGAATTGTATTTCTCGATGTTCAGAAAGCTTTTGATAAAGTCTGGCATGTTGCTCTAATCTATAAATTAATACGGGACGGTGTCCCTGCTCAACTAATTAAAATTTATGCTGACTATCTCAATGTTAGATCCTTCATTGTCAAAGTGGGGAATTCCCTCTCTGACCCTCAATTTATTCTTAGTTCTACGCCTCAAGGGGCGCTCAGCTCTCCCACGCTTTATAATATTTTTGTCAACGACATCCCTCGAATGCCTGGTATTAAATTAGCAAAATTTGCTGACGACACAGCCGTAGTTTGCACAGACACAAACCCACACAAAGTGATTGAAAAACTCCAATCCTACTTAAACGAATATTCCTATTGGCTGAAAAAATGGCGTATAAAAGTAAATCCCAGGAAAAGTGCTGCTGTCCTCTTCACTCTGAAAAAATTCACCCCAGACATTAATTTAACTTTAAATAATGAACCTATTCCCTGGAAATTAGATTATAAATACCTAGGACTTCACCTAGATTCCAAATTAACATGGTGCAAGCATATTTCAGAAACTCTGAATAAAGCTGACCGCGCCGTGAAAGCCCTTTATTCCCTTTTGGCTTGGAACAGCCGCCTGTCTATTAAAAATAAGTTGTTATTATACAAATCTATGATCAGGCCGATAATCACTTATGGTTCAGTGATTTTTGGATCGGCCACTAAAACTCAACTTGAAAGACTTCAAACTTTCCAAAATAAGCAATTACGCAGAATTACTAAAGCGACTCGCTACGTCCGTAACGACACCATTCATAAAGATTTAAATATTCGGCCAATTTTCGCCGAAATTAAAAAATTAACTTTAAATTTTCATAATTCTGTCCCTCTAGTGCAAAATTCTGAGTTGGATTCAATTCCAAGTTACGACGCTAGTGTGGGCAGGGGAAAAAAAAGACCTCTTGCTATTTTACAGCGGAATGATGACTTTGTTCCATGCTCTAAAACATCTAGACGCAATCCCACTAGAGTAACTTAACTTAGAATTTTCACTCTAAATTACTATTTTCCCTAGGTCGAAAGAAATTTTCACCTAGAATTGGTTTCCCTGGTGTCGCAATCAGCTGATATTTTCAGCCGCGTTTGTGAGCATTCTACTTTAGGAAAAAAAAAAAAAAATATATAGGTATATTTAGTGTATTTTGTTTATTATAATGTTTTAACAAATGCTTATCTTTATTACTTTTTTAACTCTTATTATTTTTGGTATCGTTCACGTCGTTGACCGTCTGTTACCAATCCACAAATTTTTTATTATTCGGCAAAAAATAATTTTTTACTTCATTTTTCTTCCTCTCTCGGCTGCAGAGACAGATGATGTCATCTTATCCGGCCAATCAAATTGCTAGCTGAGGCCTTTGCCTCTCTACCGAGAGACTCCCCTTTCTGGCTTCCCCATTGGCTGAGGAGAACCTGCTCACGAGATCCCAGCCAATTCTATTTAAACCCCCCTTTTTTCGACTTGTTCTTCATTTTTACTAAGACCGCCGGCTGGTGTACTTCTCTTGCGGCTCCGTACAGCAAAGAGTCCTTGTCAGGACTAAGGTCTGCGCTGTTTCGTGGGCCTCTTGAGTTGTCCGACGCCCGGTCACAGAACTCACACTAGGTCAGCTTAAGTGTTAGGTTCAAAATTACATTTTTAGATCATTTTTTTTTTTTTTCAAAATTAGTGAGCTATGTGGCCCCCTTTTTTTTAGTTCTTAGGGTAGGGTAGAACTTTCTCTGGGCCCTTTGGTACCTCCAATGCTGCCCTTCCCGTCTCAACCACTTCATAGTCTGTCAACGTATGTGATGATTTTCTAAAAATGTTAGAAAGTCATTGCGCCACTGGGGGTATATTTACCCCGGTGCTCCAGCTCGAGAGCTAAGTTTCACTCGAGTCTCCAAATTCCTAAATTTTTTTGATTGCATTGTTGTTAAACGCATTTTTATGTTTTTTGTTTATTTTCGATGGAGGTTAAACAGGGGTTGCGACTTCCTGTAAGTACTCCTTAAGCACCAGCGTTGACTTGACTAATGCACAGAATTTCATCAAACTTCAGATTCTTTTACACCATAACATAATTAGACGCTTTTTTACATTTTGGCGTAAATTGTTCAAGATATGGTGTTGCTGTGCCACGTTTTGCAAATTTTTTGTTATAACTATATCTCAAGAACTAATGGACGAAATTCCATCAACTTTCAGATTCTGTTCGGTCTTGACATAAGTAGATGCTTATTAGGTTTTAGTATAAATTACCCAACATGAGGAACTACTAAGCTTATTTTCTCAGAATATTAATTAAATTTTGCGTTTAAGGTTTTTCGGATACCAGAATCTCAGTAGGCTAGGTCAAATGTTCGAGGAAATTCGATAGTGGGTAATTTTGGGGTCACCACGTTTTTTTTTTTTTTTTTTTTTAATTTTAAAATGTACTTATGAGATAGAAGAAAGTTTTGGGATTGACACATCCAACTAATTAGAAAATGTCTGTCTGTGAGTCTGTCCGTCTGTCTGCGAGTCTGTCTGTCTGTATGTGACAAAAAATTTGTGGGCGCTCTATCTCAAGAACTAATGCTCGAAATTTAATACAATTTTATATTCAGTTAAACCTTGATATGAATTAGTGCCTGTCGATTTTTGGTGAAAATTGGCCTACAGGTGACGCTGTTATACTACGTTTTTCATGATTTTCAAGATTGCTATATCTCAAGAACTAATGCACAGAATTTCCCCAAACTTCAGATTCTGTGACCCCTTGATATACATAGACGCTGATTAAGTTTTGGTGTAAATTGGCCTACAGGTGACGCTGTTATACTACGTTTTTCATGATTTTCAAGATTGCTATATCTCAAGAACTAATGCACAGAATTTCCCCAAACTTCAGATTCTGTGACCCCTTGATATACATAGACGCTGATTAAGTTTTGGTGTAAATTGGCCAGCAGGTGGCGCTGCTATGCCACGTTTTTCATGATTTTCATGATAGCTATATCTCAAGAACTAATGCACAGAATTTCACCAAACTTCAGATTCCGCGATACCTTGAGATACATAGCCGCTGATAAGGTTTTGGTGTGAACTGCCCTATAGGTGGTACTGCTATGCTACATTTTGCACGATTTTTGCGATAGCTATATCTCAAGAACTAATGCAGAGAACTTCATCAAGTTTTAATTTCTTTTACACTAGAATATATAACATAATTAGACGCTGATTACATTTTGGTATTTACCTTGTAACAAGTGGGGTAGCTCTGCTGCATTTTGTACGATTTTTCCGATAGCTATATCTCAACAACCAACGCACAGAATTTCATCAAACTTCAGATTTTGTTCAAAATGACATATAACATAATTACACGATGATTACGTTTTGTTATAAATCCTTCAATTGATGGTGCTGCTGTGCTATATTTTACACTTTTTTTTTTTAAACTAGCTATATCTCAAGAACTAATGCACAGAATATCTTCAAACTTCAGATTCTTTTACACCATAACATAATTAGACGCTTTTTTACGTTTTGGCATTAAATTGTCCAAGATATAGTGTTGCTGTGCTACGTTTTGAAAATTTTTTGTTATAACTATATCTCAAGAACTAACGGACGAAATTCTATCAAATTTCAGTTTCTGTTAGGTCTTGACATCAATGATGCTTATTAGGTTTTAGTATAAATTACCCAACATGAGGCACTACTAAGCTCATTTTCTCAGAATATTAATTAAATTTTGTGTTTTAGGCTTTTTGGATACCAGAATCTCATTAGGCTAGGTCAAATGTTCGAGGAAATTCGATAGTAAGTAACTTTGGAAGTCACCACGTTTTTTTTTTTTTTTTTTTTTTTTTTTTTTAAATTATTATTATTATTATTAAAATGTACTTATGAGATAGAAGAAAATTTCGGGATTGACACATCCAACTAGTTTTTTCCGTGATTATTGGTTCATTTTTGAACAATTATTTCAAAAAGTTACCTGTCAATATACTTTTGAGACGCAATATAGTTTACAACCTAAAGTTTATACATTTTTGGAAGTCAAGGGTGCTGACACAGACTAAAGTATAGATTATTATTATCTTTTAATATGGATTATATTGTATGCGAGTTTAATCTCTAAGAAAAAAAAAAAAGGAGGGTGGGGGGGAGGAATGAATGCATGGCATCTATAACATGGGAAATGACGAAACCTTTTTTAGTTTATCTTCAGACCTCCCATATAAGAAATTACAGGGGCAATTCATAATTCATCCCATACTTCTCATAAATCAATGTGGTGCCTATATGTAAAAAAATAATCTTTTTTTGTGTGATAAGCTGTAAATTTCATTTTTTTCCAGAATTCTTTCCCAAAATTTTATAAGATGATATATATATGTATTTGCAAATAAAGATTGGGTGTCACCCCTTAAAGGGTGACACCCGGGGCGGACCGCCCCCTCCGCCCCCCGCTAGCTACGCCACTGTGCACATCTATCGTGCTCTCGCTTTCGACGAAGGCTACTTCTGGTGTTTTTGTATAAAATTTATACAAACTTGCATGCGCGGATCATATTGGAGGATTTGAAAAAAAAAAAAAAAATGTTTGAATGTTTAAGTTACAAAAAAATATTTTTCAAAGTTTACTGATTAATATAATTATTAATTAATTATATAAATATATTACGTAATTAATTATTATATAATATATTTACATAATAATAAAAATAATTATGTTACTTATATTTTTAAAAAAAACCAGTCATTTTTAATTAAAACCACATGCATTTTGTTTTTCAAGCTGCAATTAATTATATAATGTAATTAACATTATTATTAATACATTATTGCATATTATTAATATTATTTATTAATTATTATATAATAATATTAATATAATTATGTATAATTTACATTGAAAAATCTATTATAGCTCTCTGTAAATAAATACTTTATATTGGTTTAGTATTAATTAATAATTATAAAGTATAGCAATCTAATTAGTATAAATATTTTTAAGAAGCTATGAACTTTGAATAATGATCATTGATCAAAAGTGAAAAAACGAAAAAAATTTTTTTTTGGTTATGCTTATGCGTACATATATTTTGTAATTAATATTTCAAA